>QAOC01026595.1:52080-127459 GCA_003255005.1 Begonia fuchsioides | reverse complement strand
GAAAAGATAAATAACTTAATAGAGTTAGAGAGAGAGAGACAGATTGACACCAGATTGTTAACGCGGTTCTGCCAACCTTGCCTACGTCCGCGCTTCAAGCTACCTCCTTGAAGATTCTTCCCGCTCAATCCTTTGAGCTCACTCCGATTGACTTACAGGTGTCAATCAAATCTTTACAGCGACTCTTCTTTAGGAGAGGCGTCACCCCTCTTACAAATTTTTCTCATAGAGTTCAATCGAAGATTTTTCGGTTACTAATTGACTCTCTCAATCAACAAATGAATATACAAGATATAAATACAAAGATTGAGAGAATGAAATGATTCTCTAAAATTTGGCAGCAATTCGGCTTTCTTTTTGCTCTTTGAAAAATCGTAGTTTCAATCCACAGCTCAGCAGCTATTTATAGATTTCGTTCTGCTCAGGCTGGATAAGTCGACCTATGTACGGGATCAGTCGACATAGATATAGCCGTTTAGACACATTCTGAAATAGCCGTTGGAGGTTATCTTCTTTTTCTGCTCTTGTTAGGTCGACATAGCTTTTGATCGATCGACATAAGATTTAGTGATTTGTCGTTGAGAAGAACTTAAGTCGACATAGATATGGTCTCTGGACATTTATACAGTCGACATAATAATGCTGCAGTCGACATAAAGATGGCCTCTGGATATGTATACAGTCGATACAATAGCTTTGCAGTCGACATAATATTGGCCTCTGGACATGTATACAGTCGACACAATAATGCTGCAGTCGACATAACGTTTGCCTCTGGATATGTATACAGTCGACACAATAGCTTTGCAGTCGACATAACGTTGGCCTCTGGAACTTGTAGAAATGTGGTCGACATTTTTGCTTCTTGTCTCGAATATCTTCGGTCGACATAATTGGGAAACGGTCCACACAAGTTTATCGTCTGTCAAAAGATTAGTCGACATAACTGGGAACCAGTCGACACAAGTTTATCGTCTGCCAAAAGATTAGTCGACACAACTGGAAACAGTCGACAGATTAGTCGACATAACTAATGATAGGTCGACATAACCCGTATCAGACTTAATAATTTCTGCAAAACTCAACTGATTCGTTAGACACAAGAGGTACCCTTCGATGAGGGTATTTCATATACATGATTCAAATTAACTTCTCTTAACGGTTAATCAATTTTCCAATATATTAATGTTCATCAATCAAAAACAAAGGTAACTTTAATCGAAGATAAAGCTAACAAGATCCATTGGACACGTTGGTCCGGTTGAAAGATTATAAAACCATTGATGAAGGTCTATATTCTAATCCATTATCAATAGAAATTATTACTGTTTTTTAATTGATTTTAAATTATGTTTGTTTGTTGGCCAGAAATTACATGCCATGGAGAGGGAGAGGGAGAGGGAGACGGAGATGAAGAATTTACTATGCTTGATCTTTGATGTTGAATTTACCATGCTTGTTTGATATTTTTTGATATTTGATAGAACGTACTCTACATTATATTAGTTTTGTTGGATTTCATTATCAATATTCGGATATTGTTGGATTTGGTTTGGATTTTATTGCATTCTGGGATTAGTTTTAGTTTCTGGAATTAGTTTTAGATTTGTTGGATCATCGACGAGATTTGGTAAGTTTTTTTGGCAATCACTCGGATCGGATCAGATCCGATCCGATCAGATATGTTGGATTCGGATTCAGGTGTTTTCGTTTAAAAGCTGTTATCGGATCGGATCCAATAATCCGATAAAATATCGGATTAACAGCAATCGGATCAGATTGATCTGATCCGATCCGATGCCCACCCCTAACAAGCAGTTAAGCGCAGACCTGGTCGACCAAAGAAGAAAAGAACAAAAGACGTCAATGAGACCCAACGTTGCAGGACTTCTCTAAGTCTAAGAATCGGCACCGTACAATGTGGTACGTGCGGTATGAATGAGCATAATAAAAAATCAAGTCCCGGAAGAGCCTCTACCTCAGACGCTCGACGGTCTGCCGCTGCGGAAGATATGTTCATGGGCTTCAACATAGGCACACAAGAGTCATAAAATAATCCACCAGATTCAGTTCTGGAACCCGTCCAAAATCCAGAACCTCGTTGAAGGTGGCTAGCCTGGCCGAGATGGGTAACTCGATAGTGAAACGACGATAAATAAATGTATTATAAAGTTAGCTATAATGTTAAAGAAAAGTACGCTTGTTTACAATGAAAAATGCATTCATTACAAGTAGAAACATACAATAATACTACCAAGGAAAAATATTACGGTAACAACAGAAAATGACAAAGCAACTAAAAATCGCCATAATCTGGTGGGGGCTGTGGAGGATCCTAGTCAAAAGGAGAGACTCGAAACATCCCGGCTGTATCCATCGTGCGCCTCATCTCATCTACTGTGTGCTCAATCCTGTCTATCATCTGCATCTACTCGGTGTGATAACTGGTCATCCACTGCATCTGCATGGTATGAAACAGATTCATCTGCTCCATCATGAAAGCCAACGTTGGCTCATGGTACGAGGGCTGCGACATCTGACTAACGGAAGGTCCTAGTATCTGACCCACAGAAGGATCGTAAGGTCCTGGAATCCCACCAAAAGACGGCTCTGCCATGTCAGCATCTGAGTAAAATTTAATGGATAATCATGAGTGGGAAGATCAACGTCCAGATCGAAGTGCATGCGGACAATTGTTGTGCCTCTCATATCGACCCACGTATCGCCCAACTCTATCAAGCCCATCCTCCCAAATTGACGACGATCGAAGGCATCTTGGGCCCGAGGCGCCCTCATTACCTCATCACAAGAAATCTCTCCACGTAGTATGAATCTGAGTTTTGTTATCCAAACTCTATATGAGAGGTTTTTCTTAACCCTCTTATGAATATCACTCATGTGACACAAAATTAAATATCACAGGTTAAATCGGATTTCAGTATAAAGACAATACAATATATAAGTCCATGTGAGTTACCAGCTCGCGATGCCCGTCCCTAGGAAGAATGATATGAGATATCACATTCTGCATCACTCGAGTGACCACGTTGAGTTCGTTCACTCTCGGCTTCATCAAAGAATATGTTCGACTATCAGATGCCCGATTCGACCTCAAAAATGATAATCCGGCCACCTGAACAATACAAGGTGCGGCCTGAGCGGAGTTGTAATATATCTCGCATTGTCCATCCTCCGACTCATCTGAATAATCGATCACTCGGTTGATGTGCTCCGGTGTAATCACCACATTTCGCCCAAACATTAATGTCTTCGAATTACCGCTGCCCGTAGATACCACGAGGTTCGCGTAAAAGAGACGCACCAATCGCTCTGATGATGGGCTAGATAACTCAAAAATACTAATCAACCCGATGTCAGCAGTCATCCGCCGAATCACTAAGCCTTCAAAATGCTGCAAATACAACCGGTCTGGGAGGTATTAACGACCATAACGAGAAGACTACGTGAAACATCCTCTCGTTTGCAAGTGAACGAAAATTGCCACGACATGGATCCACCGACAACGGCGATTCAGGAACCCGAGGACAGCCTCTAACGTCCGAGGGCTATGACGATCTCTCATCGTCGTCGCGATGATGTCCAACGATTCTAACGTATTTTCCACGACCGAAATTCATTTTTGCAAAAAAATAAAAATTTGGCAGAGTTTCACTACGATTTCAGAATGGTAAAAAAAAAGAAAAAAAAAATAATTTATTGTTTTTCGAGCTATCAGACGCATAACATCCCTCCCTCGAACAAATGATGCATCCGAATGAAGCATGATTCGTCCGAGTGAGGCACAGATCGGACGAATCATGCCTCACTTGGACACATCATTCGTCCAAGTGAGGGACGATCGAACAAATGATTCATACGAGTATGCGTCCGACGAACCCAAATTTTATTTTCACCCAAATTTTATTTTCCAGAAACTCATGTCCAATTTGACATATTTTCTCGAAACTCAGACCCAAAATTAATTTTTCTCATAAATTAACTTATTTTAAAAATGATGGCATTTTGCAACCCATCATTTAGGAATTTTGTGGTCTAGCTTATCGCCCTCTTGAATAGTGAAAATGTGACAAGGGTATGCGTCTGAGTGAGAGACGATCAGACAAATGATTCATATGAGTATGCGTCCGACGAGCTAAAATTTTATTTTCCAGAAACTCATGTCCAATTTGATATATTTTTCTGAAACTCAGACCCAAAATTAATTTTTTTCATAAATTAACTTATTTTAAAAATGATGGCATTTTGCAACCCATCATTTAGGAATTTTGTGGTCTAGGTTATCGCCCTCTTGAATAGTGAGGATGTGACAAGGGTTTGGTTGTTTAGGCCCGCTTAAGTGGAAATGATGAGGTCATCAAAGAACTGGAGCAACTTTGCAGAAGCTCATAAGATGGAGTGTGTGTAAGAGGTGTCATATTGTGTTAGCTTGAACTTGAAGGGGCTCGGACAAGAGACAAATTGACTTTTGTTTCTCCAAACGAAACTCGAACTAAGAAAGTGGTTCCTAACTTTCTACAAGTAATGGTAAGTTTTATTTATTTTTTATTATATGTTAAAAATTAACATATATTAATTAAATTAAAATATTTTTAATATATCAAAATATAAATAATTATTTAATATAATTAGTGTATCAATCGATGTTTAACACGTCACCGTTATATTAAGACAATACAAATGCAATTCTAAACTTGCTTTTTTTCTAAAGAGAGTTGATATGATCTTTCAATGAAAAGGCCATCAAGACGTTGTAGTTACGTCGTAGTGGTAGGCTACATGATAGCCAATAGCTGCAAGAGTGTTATAGAGAAATGTAAGCTTTTGAATGCATTGAAAAGTTGATATATCATCATTTGACTTCGCGTGTAACGGAATATGTAAGTCATTGATTCGAGAAAATAAAGAAGAGAACACTTTTTAGAACCTCTAACTCAAGAAATAAAGGAGAGCGAGCCCGAGGAAGCTAACCTGAAATGTAAGAAGATCATACATATGAAAATACAATTTTAGAGACGACAATATTTCTTTCTCTTGCACTTTTCATAGAAGAATTACACTTCATACAATCTCTTGTCAACCTAAAGAGAGGTAAATTATTATAATAAGGTAATGACTACACTAAACGATCCATCTTGTTTGCTTCATATAAAGTATGTGCCGTGAATAAAAAAGTTTGAATGATCTATAGGTCTTTTTCGCCGATTGCAGGCCTTACTTATAAAAAAATCCCTGATTTGTTCAATTATTTTCTTCTCATGTGAGGTTCGTGACACAGTCTCGGGGGAGGAGACTTGAAATTGCCAAGGAGAGCAATGAACTTTGCTTTCCTCGAAGATGATGATGCTAGTTGGAATAAACCCTTTCAAATTCCTTCTAGCTTGCACACTTCATCTACCATGAATGACAACAATGCTTTAGTTACTTACTCTCTTTGAACCAGAGGAGGACACAATCCAGTTCAATCCTAGAATTAAAAATCATGACGTTTGATTTTTGGGTTCTAGACTTGGAAATGTAGGATTTTGAGACAAAGACTAAAAATGATAGTGTTTCATCCATTACTCTCACTTTGGTTCAAAGTTCGAAGAAAGAAAATGGTTACACTTTAATATTCTTATTTAGTACTCTATTATATGATATTTCAAGTAATTTATTCTCTTAGTTAGTCATTAATTATCTTAATTATCACACTATTTAACAATTAAAAAGTAAATCTTATATTAATATTCCAAAATCGAAAATGACCACCGGCGACCAAACCCGTCCAATTTTGACCTCCTAACGTACGCTACTACTACCATGTTCTTTGTATTGGGGATAGGAAGGTGACGTCATCAAACGGTCTCCAATTCGTCGTTTCATACCCATCTTCTTTCGATTTGGCGCGTGGACACCACACGCATCCATACTACCATCTGCTTTTGCCTAAAAGCATCAGTAGTAGTTGCCCCTATTAAAGGCGCTCTCTCTCTCTCGCTCTCTCTCTCCTCTTTCTCTCTGGTTCTCCAAGATCTCACTGTTGCTCGTTCACCTCCGTTTCTTCTCGCTCAGCTCTGTTTCTTCGCAGGGTGCACTTGTTTTTCGATTTCTCGCGCAAGTGTAAGTGTTAGTTTTTCTGTTTTCGTTGATCCTTTGCCGCATTTCTTGGATCTGTTTCTTCACTCGCCTGCATTGCATCTTACTTCTTACCTCTATCTCTTAGGGTTTCCGCGTTTTTATTGTTTCCATATGTTCACTGACTTTGCTCCTGCTTTTATTTCTCTTTGGGTACATTTAGCCATGCTGTGGGAAACTTGGAGTTTATTTTGCTATGGAGGGGTATCACGTTTTCGACTCGCTCGGTGGAACTGTTGAGGATCATATCTTTGATAGTTCGTTGGCGAGGTTCTTGAGCGTATGGAAATCTTCTGCTTCTGACAATGACGCTTTTGTCTGAGTTTTGGTTCAACGAGAGAAAATGTCGTATTTGATTCAGCGTCTTCTTCTTGTTCTTCTCCCCTTCTCTCTGTTTTTCACTTGCTCAGGTACGCTCGATTTTTCACTTTGTTTTATTACTGAATTGCAGCCTTTTGATTTCCCAGCAAAGCGTTAACAAAAGTTTTAATTTTTACGCTTTGCCAAAGCCAAAGTGTTCTTCCATAGCCTGTTAACTGTTATGAAACTCTGAACTCTTCAGAATATCTAATGTTTTACATGAGTAAGAGATTCTTAGTTGCATAAAATATGACAGATACGTTATGTATCCCTATTAGTTTGAAGTAGTGGATAGATGATTGACAGTAATGCTTCTTCTGGATGCCTTGTATTGGCCCAAGTTCATAGAGTTGGACTAAGAAATCTTTACTCTCAATTATAATGATTGAGAAACTTTACAGAAATTTGACTAATATTCTACTTATCTTCAGGATATTCACCAGTTCATATACATTTGTCACCTTCTGTACAGCCATTTCAACAAATTACAGAATTCTCCGTGGAAAAGGGTAAAATCTTTTTTCTTGTCGTACTTGGGATACTATTCTTTTTTCAAAACACATTAATCATAAGACTTATAAATAACTAATTCAATTAAAATTTTGTATCATTGAGTTAGAAGTATACCCTTTGAAGTAGTAGAGTAAGTGTGCAGCTGATTATCTTCTCCTAAGTGCACCTGCCGACAGTTTCTTTTTAGTAGCTACCTTAAGGTCCCAAAAGAGGGTAAGAAGTTTGTAATGACATGGCTCATTTTTGTAGGCTACCTACTAATAGATTTACGTTTGACTTCCATGTTGATTCTAGTGTTAGAACTAATGCTGCATCACATGTTGATTCTTGTGTTGACACTAATGTGTTCTGATCACGAAAATGCTTTAATCTCATCAAAATGCATTTGATATTCCTTCATCAGCCTTTAGTCCAAACTTTTCTTCTTTCCCTAGCAAAGAATGGGTGCTATTGTTTAGTTTCACACTGACACTGAAACATACCTTACTTTGACTAAAGCTTGTTTTCCTTTTTTCACTTTGAATATCAAGTTACCCATGCAAGGAAAAGAAATAGTTATTTTCAGCTGAATTAGTGAAACTACTGAAGAGAGAAGGAGAGGTTACAAGAGAGGTGAACATAGAAAATAATGAGTATGTTAATTATGTATGGGTAGAAGATATACGACTCTTTCTATTTTGGTCTGGTAAAAAATCTGGTGTAGAATCTTTCAATGATAGCACATACATGTGCTTACCACAAGAAGTCAACATATCTGTGCACAAGCTAAAGAAAATATTTTATGTTTGACGCAACTTGAGATGGGTGGTCGAAAGCCAATATTTTTTCTTGGGTTTATGCTGTCTTGGAAGGAACAGGCAGCGATTTCAAACAAATATAAGTGCATCAATCTTTAGCATTTGTAGCAGAAATTTTAAGGGCACCTTCCGTTATGTGTCAACTATAAAATTTCCTAATATCAAGGTCTAAGTCAAAGAGAAGCAAAAACTATGATAGAAATGGTGGAGGCGTCAGATTGTCGGATTGCACATTTTTATTGGACTGAAAAAAATTATATGAACAACCGATTTGTTGGCAGCTGAAAGGGATCTTTTCAAGTGCAGCCTTGCTGAAGAATCCGAAGGTCTGAGTTATAGATGAAGACTACAATAAAAAAATAAAATCCACATAACCGTAAAAAAGATGGAACTCAAGGATAAACACTCAGCACACTTTTGCAAATGTGACTCACCAATTGAAAGATGGAGCAACGAATGGAGGAACTGAACTTCAAAGAAAAAATCCTCTGTTTTGAAACGTTAATCATCATCCAATCTCAAAGTTCTCACCTACTCTTTAACTCCTTTGAAAGATGTTAGGCCAAAGGATTAAATGAGACATTAAATCCATGTTAATATTGGTTAATTAGAAGAAACTACCATAATATTGAGACATGTGACATTAAGGGTTACATGTCACTTTATTTCCTGTAACCAAAATTAAATAGGACTATTTTTAAATGAAGGACTTGTTTTAGGATGGGTTGTCGTGGGCTTTGAGGCTAGACTCAAATTTCTCTTTTGTTTATAGGCCCATTGAAAAGAAATAAAGTCTCTGTAAGGAACATGGTTGACATTGCAAACAATGTTCATTTTTTATGAGCCAACACATTCTGAAAACCTTATAAATTCAGCTGCAATCGTCATGAAAGACAATTTGTGAAATACTAATAGGAGCTTAGTTGAATATGAATTTCCCTTGAGAGGTCCTTCTGGAAAGATTTTTTTAATCGCCCAATATCCAACATGGGTTTGATCAACCAACTTTTTCCATTTGATTTAATAGTTTCTTCTAAAAATTCTTCTACAAAATAGAAATTTGAAAGAGCTCGAAAATCTTTGTGAAGACTGGATTCACAGATCCTGAAAATAATTAGTATTGTAATCTGATTTGTAAAGTAGACAATGTACTCATTGCTGTGTTACTCTGGTAGAAGATATTTGACTCTCTTTCTATTTTGGTTTGTCTGAAAATCTGGTTTCGAATCTTTCAATTATAACACATGCATGTGCTTAACACAGCAAGGTCAACATATCTTTGAAGAGTTTAAGAAAATAATTTGTCGTTAATAATGTGTTCTTCAGAACAGAAAATATTTTTCAAAAATCTTAATTCAGTTAGTTAGTAACTATTAAATTAGTTATCAATTTTATTCAAACTATGCTAGGGGATTTATTTAACATTTCTGTAGACTGTCAAAAACCATTCATAGAAACTGCAATCACCTTTCAAATAAAAATTATAGACATGTAGACAGCAAAACAAATGTATACATGATTAACAGATATTCCTGCTGCATCCCTTAATTGATTATTTTGAGTTTCACTAGTTCTCTCTGAGATACCTAGTAGGAAGTTCCTGGCTGAAATTTTGGTAATAAAAGTAATATTGCTATTTTACTGTCTATGTATTTGTTATAATGGTTTTTGTTCTTTATACTAGTGTCTCTGTTCGCTGTTGCTACTGCCATTTAATTGCCCCAATGTGTTTTTTATTGCAGCAAAATCATTCTTAATGAGTTTTTCTTATAGTTCACTAAAATTGCATCATAGAAGAGTGTTTAAGTCTTCTAGGAGACCTTCCTCTGCTCCTGCACCCTCTCCAACTCACACAGGTATATACTATACAATCATGGTATTCACTATGATGCCAAAAATCTATTTGTGATTTTACCTCTTATGTCAGGTTCTAGTAGTTCACCAGTTCTGACTCATCATCGGCACCAGCATCATCATCACAGAAGTCCTCATGCCACTGCCCCTGTACCTTCAAAAGATCACGGTTATATTTTGGGTGTTTTTCTTCTCTTTTGGAGGCCCGATTGCTAAAGCTTTTCAAATGCATTACTATTAAATTATTTCAGTTTGTTGAATTTCGATGCTAATTATACTTTTATTTGATGATTTAAACAAATCAACGAGACTTATCATCTGCGATTGCTTGTCTCCAGCATAAGTTTCTTTTTGCATGCTTCTATAAATCCAATTAATTATGAAGAAAGTTAACATCGTTAGAGTTTCCTTTATTTAATATCATGGTAACACATTGGCAGATTGTGACCAAATATGTGTGGAGCCACTCACATCAACTCCTTTTGGTTCGCCTTGTGGTTGTGTATTTCCCATGAAAGTTAGAATTCTTCTAGATGTAGCTCCCTATGCTGTTTTTCCAGTTATGAGTGAACTAGAGATTGAAATAGCAGAGGGAACATATTTGGAGCAAAGTCAAGTAAAAATCATGGGTGCTAGCGCTGATAGCCAAAATCAAGGAAGAACTGTGGTGGATATTAACCTTGTTCCACTAGGAGAAAAATTTGATAACACTACTGCAGTACTAACATATGATCGATTCTGGCATAAAAAAGTGCATCTGAACACCACTCTTTTTGGTAATTATGAAGTGATATACATCACTTACCCAGGTAATAATATTTATCTTTAACTAACGTGCTGTGTTGGCATTTTCATTTTGTTGTCATTAAGACTGACTTAAAAAATATCAGGCATTCCTTCTTCTCAAGATGGAAACTACATGGGCAACATTCCTAGCGGAAGCACTGGAGATCTCCCTATTACTGCAAATTTTGTGAACAAAAACCAGAGGATGAATATTAGAACCATTGCAATAATTGCTTTGTCGGCGTTTGTCCTCTTATTGGTTATTGTTGGAGCTATTTCAATTTTTTTAAAATGGCGGAAGATGGGAAGACCATCTAATGCTGTTGGTCCTGCGTTTACTTCATCTATGAACAAAAGACCTGGTAAGTTTATATATTGTTGCTGGAACGACAATTTAAGAAGGGTCAGTCAAATCAAAGCTGTTTGTTTTAGACAATTGAACTACACATTCATGCAGGTATTGGTTCTGTTTTGTCAACTAGTGTTGAAAGCTCTGCTTCGATGTCCCTCATTTCCGCCATGGCTTCTACTATTCTATCTGTTAAAACTTTTAGTCTTGCTGAGCTTGACAAAGCCACTGATAAATTCAGTACAAATAGAGTCTTAGGAGAAGGTGGATTTGGGCGTGTTTACTGTGGGAATATTGAAGATGGAACTGAAGTTGCAGTTAAGTTGCTTACAAGAGATAATCAGAATGGAGACCGTGAATTTATTGCAGAGGTTGAGATGCTTAGCAGATTGCACCACCGTAATCTTGTGAAATTGATTGGAATATGCATAGAGGGGCGCACACGCTGCTTGGTCTATGAACTAGTGCATAATGGCAGTGTTGAGTCCCATTTGCATGGTATACTTCTCTCTCACCTTATTTGTATTTTTACACTTCTGTTGATATACGGTGATCATTTCCATTGCTAGGATAAGCGACCTTAATTAATTTACTACCCATTGAACCATTCTCTTTAGAAGTATGATTTAGCTTCTTCATTTCATTTATAAATAAATGCAACGTACCATTTCAGGTGTTGACAAAAAGAAAGGACCTCTTGATTGGGATACACGGTTGAAGATTGCACTTGGAGCAGCAAGGGGGCTGGCATATCTTCATGAGGATTCTAACCCTCGGGTGATTCACAGGGATTTCAAAGCAAGTAATGTTTTACTAGAAGTTGACTTTACCCCAAAGGTATCTGACTTTGGGTTGGCAAGGGAAGCTACTGAAGGAAGTGAGCATATTTCAACTCGTGTCATGGGAACTTTTGGGTAAATCAACTTGGCATATATCATACATCTAATTATACTAATCTTTGTGTGTTCCTCTACTGCAACTGTGCGCTCATTATGTTGTTCAGAAGGTTGACCATGCATTTCTTCATCATTTTAGTATCTGATGATGACTTATTTACCAAATTTACTTTTTGAACTGTTGCCACAAATTTAAAGCAAAATAGCCCATGAGTGGCTGGTTTGTAGTTGATTAATTTATACATGGGAATATTAGTTACATTTTTTAGAAACGTGTTTCTTTCATATGATGGAGGCTTAATCAATTTTCAGGTACGTGGCTCCTGAATATGCCATGACGGGTCATCTACTCGTTAAAAGTGACGTATATAGCTACGGAGTAGTGCTACTCGAGCTTCTTTCTGGAAGAAAACCTGTGGACATGTCTCAACCTCCTGGACAAGAGAATTTAGTAACTTGGGCTCGACCATTATTGACGAGCAGAGAAGGTTTAGAGCGACTGGTAGATCCATCCTTGGCCAGCTATGATTTTGACGACATGGCTAAGGTGGCAGCCATTGCTTCTATGTGCGTTCACCCTGAGGTGACACACAGACCATTTATGGGAGAAGTGGTGCAGGCCCTTAAGCTAATATACAATGACAGTGACGAGACTTGTGCGGATTGCTACAGCCAGAAAGAGTCTTCTGCTCGAGATTCTGACTTTAAAGGCGATCTAGTGCCTTCGGATAGCAGCTGGTGGAATGCAGGGGGCCTCACCCCTCGACTGACTTACGGCCAAGCCTCGTCCTTTATAACGATGGAGTACAGTTCTGGCCCGCTCGAAGAAATGGAGAACAGACCGTTTTCAGCTTCGAGTTTGGTTGGGGATGGTGTATCTTTACCGATTCGGCATGGAAACAGATCTGGTCCGTTGAGAACGATTAGGAGCAAAGCCACTTTCTATCGGTTGCTGGGAAGTAGGAGCGAGCATGGAGGGCTTCTTTCTAGAAGAGTTCGGAATGACGGTTTCTGGGTATGAATTTTCGATCTTTGGAGATTTTGAAAGTGTACAGTTTGAGGAATGACTGAGGCATTTCTTGAGCCATTGCTGTTCAGCTTTAGTCGTTTGTGGGGTTGTGGCTGTTTGGATGTGCCAAACGGGGTTCTAATTTTGAAATTGTTGAATTTATCACTATAGGGGGCCTGATATGTAATATCAAACACTACCTGTATTATATTTCTGCAAAATCTTTATTCTTGAGATTCATTGTTTTCGTGGTAGATATCGGGAATAGAACTCTAAACTTCCCCGTTCGTCGTCTGCAAGTTACAATCTATATTTCAGGCAAGCAATTGGATTAGGTTCGAATTGCACTGCATGAAATAGAGAACCAAATAAAACATTCCTATTTGATTCCGGAAAACGATGAAGAAGATGAAGAGAAAGCATAGATGGAGACCGGAGGATTCGTCAACATTTAATTCTGATTTGATAGTACTGGCGTGTGTTCAAGGGTGGCATCATGGGCCTGATTATATAATCTACCACCAGCTCCGGCGGAATCTTATACCTCCACACACTGCTTGGGTCAGCAGGCTGTCGGAGCCGGCGCGATGGGCACTTCCGATTCGCTCAACTTTGTCAAGCCCCATCTCCCCTTTCTCCAATCCCTCGCACAATCCCGCCAAGTACATCACATCGCAGATGCATCCCAACACTTTCCCGGCTGTTGCTCTGAACTCTTTAGTGCTCTCTGGGATTTCCCTTTTCGTCAGTAGCTTTATCAAGTAAGCCACGTCGTAGAGGGCGTGGAAAGTTACCCAGTTCAGATCTTGGCGGCGTCGGATTACCTCCATTAAACGCCCGCCGAAATAATCAATCACAATCCCATCTTTCCTCAGGCGACTGAAATCTATTCCGTTTTGTTTCAGCAACGCGATCGACGCCGGCGCGTGGTCGTCGGTCATTTCGTCAAAGTCTCTGAAATTGAACTCCCACACTCCCCCCTACAAGTTGCCCCTTTCTTTATCTATTAATTACGAAAAGTATCATTGATAAATTTGATATTTGCTTAAGCGCAAGCCGCAAGTATCATCTATTTTCACCCCCTACCCTCTTCAATTTACAGTATTTGACAATCAAAAGATTGATTCATATTTGATATGTAAACTTGAAAATTTGATTGAAAAACTTAAAAATAAAGGTGCACTGCACTTATTGGGAGATGAAGTAAGGAAGGCTAGGGCTGAAGATGATTATGAGCTATGTCTAAATTGGAATGCTTTATGTGTGACTTTTATTTTGCATTTTAATCAAATCGGTAGAGCGCATTTGTTTTTGGCTACCTAGCGCGCGGACACACCATGACGCCCTCTCTCTTGAAGGTTATACATTCGCCATTGAAGATGGCTTATCTCACCAGTACGCCCTATGCTCCCCCGTTTCTCAACTCCCTTTCCCTTTTTCATTAAAGCTTCATCAGATCATCTTCTTGCCTCTTTTCCCGGTAATGGAAGCTCATTTCTCTCTCTTTCCCCCTTGGCTTTGCTGTCGACGACCTTCTTCTTCTGCCGTGTACCATACAGAATCTGAATGTCATTTTTGCCGCCTGCATTTCGTTCTAATCATTCATTGAAATTTGCCGCCTGCGATTGAGAGAGATTAATGAAATTGGTTGCAAAGATTATAACCATAATCACGTTTGTTGTATTACTTAGGTTCAAGGAGGTGGAAATGCTTTAACTTGTGTAGCTCGCTTGGGCTTGAATTCAAGGATAATTTCTAAGGTGCTTCCTTTAACCCCATTTATTGATGACTTTTGATTTGGTACACTGTTGTAGTGTTAAATTTGAATGATTTTTGTTTTTACGTATTTTTTGTGCATTTTCTACATTATAAGCTGATAGATAGCAGATGATAGTCAAGGCAGAAGTATACGAGAAGAACTTGAAGCTGATGGGAGCAATAGTTAAATTATCTTTTTGATGCGAGTTCTCTTGAATGTCCTTTTTGATTTGAGTTCTCTTATGACAAAAAAATTATTTTCTTGTCGACACTCAAACTGCAATTTTAATGACCTATTCATTTCACCTGTTTATTTCACCCTCTAATGAACGTGAAATTTTCCAACAGATCTCCCATATATTCAATTTTCTCAAACTCTGCAGTATGATGTGATGTGTGCTACATCTGTTTACGTGTCTAAGTGCATATACAAATTTTATCTGTGAGTAGTAATCTTCCTTGCTGTTGGATCTTTAGTTACTACTTTTGACTTCTTTTGCTCTTTAACAGGTCTCAGAAGAGGGTATTTCAACTTTCACCTATGTCATTGTGGACAACCAGACGTAAGGCTCTTCTCACTGCATCCTCTCTTTTTCTTTGACTAATTTCATGAGCATTATGAAAATGTACCATTCATTTTCCCTCGCATGATACTAAACTGTGAACAGAGACAAGTTGAGGGGAGAGAAAAATAAGTACACAAATTATTGAGAATTGAATGCCGATAATCGGGAAACAAATAATGCGGAAAAATAGAAACACCAAGATTTACGTGAAAAACCCAAAAACAAGAAAAAACCATTAGTAGAGGAGAAATTACTAACAAAAAAATCAAGGTACGATAAGTTTTGCGACCTAAACATCAATATATAGGAAAACCTTAGCAACCCTTATATTGAATATTTAGGTTCGACCCGACCTACCTAGAATTTGAGTTATCAAATTCCAACAATTTCCACATTGACACGAATTCCACCATGAGAGATCCAACAAGATACTCGACTAAACCCAAAGCAAATTCAGAACCTTGAACTTTGATAATTTTCGTCTTTAAAGAAATTTCGATGTCAGATTAAAATTTAAAAAACTTATTAAAAATATTAATAATAACCTTATCTTTCTCAAAAGCTCCTCCTAGGCCATCTCAACACTTGATATTGATCAAGTTTAAGCCTCGCTTAAACTTGAGAAGAAATCGCATGCCTTTCATTCAAGGCATCACCAAACTATTAGGGTTGTCACAACGAATTGTAAATATGTTGAAAATTTCACAAAGAAATCTTTACCCTCAAACACATTTAATGCATAACCCACAATTTCACTATATCTCCCCGGAACCTTAACCCTCTACTCGGTTCTCCCCTTAGCAATACCATTCTACCGTGGAATTGAAAAACGTGACTGCATATCTCTAATAGGTTGACTCACAAGCTTTGATGTATCTCAGACCTAAAGTTAAACTTCACTCGATAACCAGATTTTTTCTGAGAGTCAATCTCTAGCAAGGTGAAATCTCAATCTTCATAGCCTCATTATCCGTCACCGTAGAATCCTGTATTAAATACATATTTGCAAACCTCTTGTGTCCTCTTAACATAACAAGAGTACCCCTAATGATCCTTATGACTCTACCTACAACGCTGTACTTGTACTCTTTTGCATTCAGAGTACTTAATGAGATAAGATTCTTCTTCAACTTGGAAACATGTTACATATTATCATTGTCTTTACAACTCCATCAAACATCAAATTCTGATAGTACCAACTCCAACTATGTTACAAGGTAGATGTTATCCATTAACACGACACCTTCTGTAACAATTTAGTATGTCGAAAATCATTTTTATTGTAACTTTTAGAAAATGAACAAGCTGTTTCTAAAATCTACTCATTGTTTGATTCTGAGTTTTCGATGCTTTCAAATTTTCTCCTTCTCACTTATTATGGGCATTTTATCTAGCCCAAATAACTCATCGTCCAAATCTATGTGTGCAAGCACATCTCATATCTTCACCTGTCATAATTGAAATCTCATATTCCAATCCAATAACAAGATATCAAACCTAAACGAGCCAATTGTTAAAAAAAAAACCAGTTTTAACAGAATATTTAATTCCCAAGTATTCAATCTAAACAACCAAAACTGATGTCCCAAACACGAAACTTGGATCCCAATAATTAGTAACAAATTCCGTTAGAATTAGAATATTCCACTGAATCGCAATCGGAGCCTAAATATTCTAAATTGATAAATCACACAAAGAAATATTTTATTGAATAAATATTAAAGTCAAAATATTTCCAAACCAATGATTATCACCCAAAATAAAAATTCAAAATAACCCAAAAATGTTCAATTGAAACGAAGCAATCAAAGTCCAAATATTTTCAACAAGAATAAAAGTGTGAACTTTACCCTTTTAAATTTCACCGTTTTACCAAAAAAACTCTGTCAATGACCATAGGACCATGATAGATTTTCTTCTGCGATCAGGTGGCTACGGCTTCTTCGCAATTTACTATCGAAGAAAACATGGAAGGAACAAAGTTCTCCCTTTCTATTGAAAGGCACAATAACCAAGAGAAATAAATAAAAAGAGAGTTTCACTCTTTTCAAGAAAAAACTCTAGCTTAAACGGTTCGAAATGAGATGCACGAAAATTGAGTCTCTTTACAAAATTACTTTCTCTCTCGCGTGGATCAAAACAATTTCAAAAGGACTTTTGTTTTCTTCTATTGAAGACTACCAACGACGCCTCCAAGAGATAATTTCTCTTTTTAAATTTTTTTCCTTTTCCCAATAAAAAATGCAACTTTAAATTTCCAAAATTGCAAACATGTGCGATATCTCCGATAAATCACCATCCTAATTTTCGAAAACCTTCATCTCGCTCCGATACTAATTGTTGGGAATCGAAGACCGATAATTGAGAAAAAAAAACAACGCAGAAAAACAAGAACCTCAAGATTTACGTGGAAAACCCATAATGGAGAAAACACTACGGGTATAGGAGAAATTATTAATAAGAAAATCAAGGTACATAGAAAGGAAATTAACTCCCACGCTGGCTAATGTGGAGCTATGTGGGAATAGTATGGTGGATAGGCCAAAATGGGAAAAGTTTTCCTCTTTTGAACTGAAGTACGGTGTGATTATTCTTTTATACAAACGACTTAACTCATCGACGACAGCACAAAAGAAGAAAATTGAAACGGATAATCGAATAATATCAAGGTTCTAACTTTTGCAAAACTATGCAATATGACAGCATTGACACGTTACGGTTTTGATAATGCTCCACGTCTTTGTTGACAAATCGTTCTAGAAAAAGCACGAGAAAATTGTGCTGTCTAAAGCCGATAGCATTTGGAGTTTTGTGTATGAAACCGGGGATAGAGATGAATGATCATGAGAAAGATTGGGATGATGGAAAATACTAATTCCAATGACAATATACTATATAGTATATATAATCATAAAAAGGAGAGACTCTCATGGTATTGATACTTTGAAGCACATGCTTCCGTCTCCTAACCTAAAATTTTAGTACATTGAGCTGCGGGAGTGGTGGGGCACCCAATGATTTGTCCAACCCAAACTCTAGAAATGAAAACTCATAAGCTGTGTACTTTAGCTGATTTGTATACTCAATATGGGGATTATATGAAAGCTAACGAAACCCTACACCAACCTTGTGTCATTTTCTTTGATAACCTTTTGTTTTTCCTATCTCAATGGTAATCCATAAGTTTTTGTAAGTTAAGATTGTTAGGTTATGTTGGGTTTGTTCGAAAGGATAGCCCATGAATGGAAGGAGGATGACTCCCATTTTTCTATGCGTTAAATGAAATACAAAAAGACGATTACATTACAACAATTCTAGTACTTGTCAGATAAATACAAGTCTAAGGTGTTTCTTTCTTTTTTGAGATAGATTGTAACATTTGCCATGCAATCCAATGATTGTTCCAACTCAAGGAATGTGTATAATAAGCAAATGCGCTAACCCCGTACTTAAGTGCTTTTATTAATCATAGGACTTTACAAGTGTCTGATGTTTTGGTGCTGATCATGCATGGAACTCTTCTAAATTAAAAGTCTCCTTTTTCTGATTACTTACGTGCCAAATAAAGTATTGATGAGCATTGCCAATTTGTACCACATCTTATTATAATTACAAACCAATATTTCAAAATATCATCCTATGTTCGTTTAGTGACAACAAATACTAATTTCTCTTCATAAATGTGCTGTTGCTGTCTAAATTACAAAATAGTGTTAAAGAGAGAGGGAGAGGGAGAGACTGAAAATGGGAATCATAGTTTAATGAGAATTCAGGCCATTATATTTGGAAGGATTGATGGATGGATAGGGAGTGACTGTGTGGGCCCGACACGTGGCCAAGTGAAAAACGCGGTTCGCAGAATGGGCTTGGTGGGCCAGGGACTCTTTACAGCTGAGAATCCCAGCTTGGACGCTCTGATGTGGGCACACCGCAGTCCTTTCCTTCCTTCTCTGGACGTGGTGGCTAACCCAGTCAGCTCTAGCTCATCCTCTCTCTGCCACGTAGGCGCCAACGTGGACTTCTTTCCTCTCCAGAACTTGGCCTCGTGGGCCCTGCAGAATCAGTGAGTCACTTTCTCTGCCCCTGGATTCTCCCTCCATGCCTCGTGTTTTTTTTTTCCTAATTTTTACCAAAATTTTGAAAATTTTAAGAATAAGGCAACTATTTCCATTTCCAATGAGTTTGAGATTATAGAGTGTGGTCAAATTGATTCATTGAACTAATTTGCAGCAATGATCCCACCTGTGGAGCTTAATTTTATCTACTCAATATTCTAATAAAAATATTAATAATTTACAATAGAAAATATTAATAATGTAGTTAGATTTATAACAATTAATTAATAATAATAATAAGCTTAAAATTATGGCCTCTATTTAACGACGCCTACCTCAACGTTGCTTCTTCACTTTCTGCCCTCCTTTTTCAAACCTTGGTTATACACTCTTCTTCCTATACTTCAAGCTCCAACCGCTAACTGAGATATTTTTGGCGTGCCCCGTAGAGCTAAGCTTTGGAAAAATGGTGAATCTTTTTCGTTCAGCCGACAGAGACGATTTCCTCACGCGCCGCTGCATTTGGGTGAACGGCCCAGTAATTGTCGGCGCCGGGCCGTCTGGCCTGGCCACCGCAGCTTGCGTGAGAGCCAAAGGGGTGCCGTTTGTCGTCCTAGAGCGAGCAAATTGTATAGCCTCGCTGTGGCAAAACCGGACCTACGATCGGCTTAAGCTTCATCTTCCTAAGCAATTTTGCCAGCTTCCTAAGCTGCCGTTTCCGGACCATTTTCCTGAGTACCCAACCAGAAAGCAATTTATTGAGTACCTTGAATCCTACGCCAAGAATTTTGAGATTAAGCCTCAATTCAACGAGTCTGTTCAGTCCGCCAGGTACGACGAGACTAGTGGATTCTGGCGGGTCAAGACCGTTCACAAAAGCGGGTCGACCTGTGATGAGATTGAGTACATATGCCGGTGGCTTGTGGTGGCTACCGGCGAGAATGCCGAGTGTGTTTTGCCTGAAGTCGAAGGGTTGAATGAATTCTCCGGCGATGTTCTGCACGTTTGTGACTATAAGTCTGGGCAAAAGTTTAAAGGAAAGAAGGTGCTCGTTGTTGGGTGTGGCAATTCCGGCATGGAAGTGTCGTTAGACCTCTGCAACCACAACGCTTCGCCATTAATGGTGGTTCGAAGCTCGGTAAGTAGTGATTGTTCTATCGGAAATAACATTCAAAAGAATAATCCCTCATAAATTTGGTTTATCTAAAGAGTTTTTCTCTGTTTTTCTACAGATACATGTCTTGCCCAGAGACATCTTCGGGAGGTCAACATTTGAAATGGCGATTTTGATGATGAGATGGATACCGCCCTGGCTAGTAGACAAGCTTTTGTTAGTCCTGGCATGGATATTGCTTGGAAATGTGGAGAAATACGGACTAAAAAGGCCAATTTTAGGTCCATTAGAGCTGAAGAACACGATCGGAAAGACACCGGTCTTAGACATCGGATCTCTGGAGAAAATCAGATCCGGCGAAATCAAGGTTGTTCCCGCCCTTATAAAATTCACTGCAAACAAAGTTGAGCTCGTCGACGGCGAAACCTTTCAAATCGATTCCGTCGTTTTCGCTACTGGGTATCGCAGTAACGTCCCTGACTGGCTCCAGGTGAGAAATTGTTCTGAATTTTTTCTCCATTTTGCAGAGAAATTTCTCGACTGATCGGAGATTAATCTTCGTCAGAATATGTTAATGAACAGGGAAAAGAGCTTTTCGCCGAAAACGGGTACCCCAGAACTCCGTTTCCGGAGGGGTGGAAGGGTAAATCGGGGTTGTACGCAGTTGGGTTTAGGAGGAGAGGGCTCTCCGGCGCTTCTGCAGACGCCATTAGAATAGCAGAGGACATAAGCAAGGTCTGGAACGAAGAAACGACGAAGCAGAGAAAGACGACGACAGCATGCCATAGACGCTGCATTTCTCAGTTTCAGTGATGAATGGATTTTCCCAAGTTCAATTTTCCAGTCTGAGTTTGGATTGCAGAGACCACAACGAACACAGAAATTAAGAAAAACAGAGATGGCCCTCTCCCGAAAAAACATATTTTAATTCTCTTTTTTCCTTCTTAAAAATCCCAAATTTTGACCTTTTTTAGGAGGCGTCTCGGAGAAAAAGAGGAGGATGAGGCTTTTGATTCTTGATGTAATGAATTCACTGACATTTTTAGAAGCATTTTCCGCTATATATATATATGTATGCAGTGATATAAACTCTTTTATCAGTTTATGAAGCATAACATTTAAAATTGTTAGTTGCATGATAAATAAGTGGGACGTGAAATTATTATATAATATTTATTAATTTTCCCTCTCTCCTGCATACTCTTCCTCTCTCTCTCTCTCTAGAGATGGACAGACATTCTCTCTCGCAAGAGATGGACGTACATCACTGTTCCATTAAATATTATTATCTTGTGTTTGACAAAGAAGAATAACAGAGGCTGAGAATTCTCTGCTCGACTGCACATGGACAGAGGCTGAGAGTGGAAGTGCTGGGTAGCATATTTTGAAACTTGGATACACTTCAGATAGACTTGGAAATTGACTTCTCATCCTATGCTTTCATGGAGAGAAGATCAGAGATTCTAGCTAGAGTTTTAGTCCAAACCATGCTTGTTTAGGTTATGAATGTGAAATGTACAGATAAACACAATATTTTGCGTTGTTTAATCCGGTTATCGGCACGAATTGGTATTGCTACTCTTGATTGAAAGAAAAATAAAGTGAGGCGATACTGTCGGGGTTGAGAAGTGAAACCGTGACACTTCATTTAGTTCTAGTTCGACGATAATATTTAAAGCATGGACCGCGTATTAATCATCGTTTTAACTCATTTTATCTGCATATTTGACATGTTAATATCACTTGGTTCCTCGAAAAAACCAACAACTCTTGATGTTTCTTATCGCAGTTAAGGTATTGTCGTGAATTATTATGACGAGGACGAGGCATCATAAAAGAGAACAAAATGTCCTACAGTTGAAGAGACCAAGTTTGTCAGCTATCCCCGCATGACTCTCTATCCATCTCCCTTTCTTCTCTCAAAAACTTGTGGCTTTCGCCTCATTCCCCCATCCATTTAGTCTCTATAACTCCAATTTCACACACATATATATAGTGTTATATGTGACACTATATATTTTTTATTTTTTTTGAGTTCTGACTATATATTTTCATAAAAATATATCGTAGATCGTGCATACGTCAAATAATCATCAACTATGTTACCTAAACTATTTGAATTTTGAGGAATTTAATTTATCATTTTTTTTCAGAAAATTGAACATTTAGGGATTGATTGGTGTCCCTTGTTTTGAATTCATTCCAACAACATTTACTTTGCAGCAATAACTTGGAAGGAAGGTAGGAGGAAGAAAAACAACCCATGGGATTGCTTGTTCCTTCTTCAATCATACCATAGGACCCATGTTTCCTTGTTGGAAACTACATTAATCTTCGAGAGTGGTAGACTATCGTCGTAAAAGACAAACCATTTATTATCGGCGCCGAAAAAATATCACCTTTACACTCATAGTTTCCAACATCTAATTTGTGTTTGCATAATGCGTGTTGTAGGTACATTACTTATTTTAGAAAATGAACAAGAAATATTATATTTATGTTGGTAAGAAGTAAACAAATTAAAAAGATCATTTTTTAGTGAAGGTACTGTAACTACATACATCAGCCCTAAGTTATTAGAAATTATATCAACATCAATTTATAATATTTAATTTTATATTTATAATGCATAATATAATCAAATGAAAAAAATGTTGAGTATGTCAGATCATTACTTTTCAAATGAAATTATGTCTAATTTCATTTATTTACTTTTTTATTTCTCAAAATTACATGTTAAGTTTACAAATATATCAAGAATAAGATGCGTAGTTGAGTAATAAATTTTTGAACATTATTTAGTAGCTTCAAAAAATAATTTTAAAAAATCAAGAAATAAATTAGTTATATCACAACTAAACTATCTAAATTAATACCTTGTATTTTTTTACTAATAAATTACAAATGATATTCCAGTATGATTTAATATTTTATCACACCTCGATGAATATAGTCATCTAAAATAAGTTTTACGGAATTGGTTTTAATAAAAGTCGAAACAACAATGCATTATTTATCACTTGCCGTATGAGAATTCTAAGAGAACAAGACATGAATTTTAATTGGAACAAGTCACATGAAGTCTAAGACTACATAACAAAAGGTTTTACGTATAATAATTGTCAAAAATTCAAATTGAAACTTTATATTTAAGCATATTTTTATTAGGAATCAGGGGTGTTCAAAACGGAAGCAAACTGAACCAAGAAACGAGACCGGAATCAGTACATTTAGTCCAATTTGAACGGTTTTGTGCATCTATTGATTTCTTAACGGTCTTTCATTATGAAAAGTCAATTCAGACGGTGTGAATCTAGTCCTAATTGTTGACTTTTGTTTGAAAAGACTTTAATTAATTTTAATAATGATTGTTATGCTTAAATATTTTTATGAAGATTTTTATTTTAGTACAATTTATGTTGAATTATCATTTTGTTGAAAATACTCATGAGTACGAAATAACAAGTCTTAAAATTTTGTCATTCGATTTCAAGTTTAGGTCCACCAAATTCTTTAGAGCGCGAACTTGAAAAACACAACTCGCTCAAAGACTCGACCAGTTTCAAGTTTCGGTCGACCGAAATCATCAACGCGCAAAATGGAAAACCGCAACTCTATGAAAGGGTTGACCAATTTCATATTTTGCTTGACCAAAGTCAATAAGCGCAAAATCAGAAAAATGAGCTCTATGGTCGACCGAAATCAACAAGCTCAAAATCAGAAAAATGAGCTCTCTAAAATGGTATACCGGAATCCAAAATGGTTGACCAAAAATCTTCAAAATGGGTCGACCGATTTACGTTTGGGTTGACCAAAAATAAGTATAACGGCTAGTTTCATATTTAAACTAAGAAAATGGTCATCCGGTTCATGTTTGGGTCGACTAAAAGTGGCAAACTAGAAATTCTACAAACGAAAGACTTGAAGCATTTTGACACCATTGAATTTTTTAGAGTGAAAAAGTTACGAAAAGCTGCATTTGTTTTTGCAGATTCTCTCTATTGTGCTTTCATTTCAAATATATTTTATCTTGTTTTATCATTTGTGCGACAACTTAAAAGGGTTGACGACCCAATGAAAGAAAGTCGAGTGTAAGGTTTGATTAACCTCAAGTCAATCAAGTTTGCTCAGCATCGAGAAGTAAAAGAATTTTCAAAGTGCAGCCTTTGAACGTGGATTTATGCAAAGTTTTGGACCGAACTGCATTAATAAATGGTTGTGTGTTCATAACTTTCTCTTTACATTTGTTGCAATCATCACTTAGAGTAATAGATTACAAAATCACAAAAAAAGTTAACATTAACCTAATTCACCTTCCTCACTTAAGTTTCATCTTACGATTAGTATCCAAGCCTGGTCTTTATTACTTTATTGTCATATTTTGATTTGAGATATTTTTATTGTGAAATTGATATAAATTTTATCTAAATGCAAATCGAATTGTGGGTCTGTCGACCACTAGACTTCTTTATTTTATTGGTATTGATTATCCTTATTGAAAATGTTGAATGAATATTTATGTTCAATGTATTGACTTTGATTGCGGAATATAATTGAGAATGATTCATACACACCAGTAAAAATTGAAAATGGATTGAGTGTTACTAAACATTTTAGTGAGTTTGATAACTTTGATAAACACAATATGATTTTAAAAGCTAAATGCATGAATATGCTATATTGTGCTCGTAGTAGAGATCAGTTTAATAGGATATAAGGGTGTGACAAGGCACATAAAATTTAGAACTTACTTGAAATAACTCATGAATGAACAAATCAAGTAAAAGAAAATAAATTGAGTAGGATATGAGCTTAAAATTCTTCATTTTACACATTAATGATATATTACTTTCGTTTGAATATTTCATATTTAATTATTAATTTTGATGGATTATATTTGTGTCTATATATATAATTGATGGATATTATGTTGTCGTGGAATTTTAAGTTTTTATGATTTATGTATCATCTTTATGAGATATATTTAATCTTTTTAGGGACAGTCGCCTTGGACTTTGGAATGAAGAAATAAAAATTTTTCTTTTTTAATAATTTGACCCATTAACTTGACCCATATCAATTCGAATATGTGTGGATTGGGTCGAGTTTGAGTCAAAACGATAGCCTAAGACGAACAAATTATCGATTGTAATATTTAATGGGTCACGTCGGGTTGATTTATGGCAACCCGACCTAACCCGACTCATGCCCACACCTACCCTAGTATCGGCAATCGAGCCGCCTCGAGCTAACCGAGCTGGAATTTTTTTGGTTCGTCGAGCCTATTCAAGCTGAGTCTGTTGAGTTTTTTTTTTAAAATTTTAGCTCGAGCCGGCTCGCGAGCCTCAAGCCAAACGAGCCGATCATACGTAAATATATTTATTATTTCTAAAAAAATTGCTTATCATTAAAATTAAATTGTATGAGTTTTAAAAACTACTAGTGTAAAAAGTTACAAGCGTAAAAAATTAGAGAGAAAAAAATTACAATTAAAAAAAATTACATATAAAAAAAATAAGTGTAAAAAATTACATATAAAAAAATACAAGTATAAAAATTACATAAAGTTACACTTGAGAAGTTAATAATTTTTTAATTCTAAATTTTTGAATTTCTCCGTTAATTCATCATCTCCTTGTTTGTTTCGTGAAACTGCATTGCTCCAATCCTTCAAATATATCAATGCCTCCACGAGATCCGGTTCAAGATTTCTCCATCGATCTTCGAACACACGTTCACCTGCACTAAAAACAGACTCGAAAGATGCAGTAGAAACATAAGATGTTAGTAAATTGCATGCCATTTTAGAAAGAATCGGATAGACGACCGCATTATTTCTCCACCAACTCAAAATATCAAATTCATCGTCACGAGGAAGGTGATAATGAATATTTAAATAAATATCAAAATCATTCTTATCTGAACCATAAGAATGCACATCGTTATCAATTTCTTCGTCAATGACATCCATATTATTAATTGGTTGTCCAAAATAGGAACTACCACTAGAAGTAAACGCGACATTAAACGAATTAAATGAACAAAAAATACTATATTTATGTTGATAAGAATCAAATAAATTAGAAAGATCGTTTCTTAATGAAACTACCGAAACTACAGACATTAGCCCTAAGGTACTGAAAATCGTATCAAACATCAATTTATAATATTTAATTTTATATCTAGGACGTATGATGGAAGCAAATGAAAAAATATTGGGTATGTCAAGTCAATATTTTTTAAATTTTGTTTCCATTTTGTCAACGATTATAAAAAAATCATCTATTTTTTTTATATCCCTATAAAGTATCCGTTAAGTTTACAAATATAGGAAGAACAAGATGCATAGTCAGGTAATAAATTTCTGACATTCTTTAGTTGTTTCAAAAAATGGTTTCAAACAATGAAGAAATAAATTAGCCATATCACAACTACAATTATATAAAGTAATATTTTGTGTTTTTTAACTAATAAAATCACAAATAACATTCTAATAAGGTTTAACATGTTCTAACATTTAATAAATTAAATTCACCTTGTTGATACATCCGTTTTTAATTTTTTAGGTCGGAGATTAGCCGCTTTATAAAATTCTTTATACTCGTGTTGTCGGGAGCTAAAAGAAGTAATAAAATAAATTGTATTTCTAATTGCATCAATATGCGATGAAATAAATTGCATATCATATTTAACAGTTAAATTTAAAATATGTGTTCAACAAATATGAAAAAACAAAGATTGACAACTATCAAATTGAAATAATCTTTTAAATTACAAAATACAAACATCATTAGCGAAAACATTATCTAAAGTAATACTAAAAATTCTATCTAATATTATATTCTTGTAAAATTATTACAATGTATCGATAAATATTTATTCTGTTATGAGGATATTAACAACTACGAAATCTTAATATTCTTTTATGAAGTTGTCGTTTATCTTCAATGAAATGAGAAGTGATGACTATATATCCGAGTGCATTAGTTGCACTTCATAAGTCAGGTGTAATCCAAATACACACAGTAAGTGCGTAAGAAAATAATGCAACTAACTCATTTTTCATGTTATTGTGCATTTTAATGATGTCACCTCATAAAGTACTACAAGGAATTTGTCTAAAATTAGGGTTAACGTATTACCTCATAAATTGTTCAATAACTTCGATATCAAGCATCGATAGCGAGACTTTTTTTGTATTACATATTTTGCAGCACCTTCGCGTAATCTTTCATGTGAATACACAAAATTTCCTCTACCACCAACACTTAATTGTAATTGGGTCTGATCTTTCGTTTGCTCGTGTTCATGACATTTTTTATAATGTCGACCAATAGTACTAGTGCTAGATTCATACACATAGTCTTTTACACAATATTTACACTGCACCATATTTTTGATTTTTCCCTATTTTTATTTCTTTCAATTCAAAATGTTTTCAAACATCCGACGTTTTTCATTTTTTATATTTCGGTGAAGATTTAGATGCATGTGCGGATGTGTGACCAATAGAAAATGAGAGATTACTAGATCTAATTTCTTGAATGTCGTCATCATCGGAAGAAAACGATTGAAATTATTCGTAGTGTGCATCCATATCGATATAAATTAATAACGAATTTTTTTTTTTAAATTGATAAAGTTCACCAATTAATCGATGACAACTTGTACGTGAAAATTGATATTTGTAATTCTACAATTACGAGTTCGTAAAATTTTAAAAAAAAATTAGTCAGCAATACAGATTAACATTAACAATAACTTAACAAATTAATTGTACGCATACCTCGATGAGTAATTGATAATTGTTTGAATAACAATCAAATACACAAGAAAAATTGCTTGGTAAAGTGAGATTGAGAGTGTGAGAGCTTGAGAGAATTTCAGAGAAATCGGTAAAAAATTATGACACCCACTACCCCATTTTATAGTACCTCAAAAATCTAGCCGTTGAATTTTCCAACGACTAGATTTTAGATCGTTGGATTATCTAACGACTAGATTGTTAGTTGTTGGCTCAATCCAACGGTCTTATGACCGTTGGCAACACGTTAAGTGTGTGTGTGCGAGAAAGAGAGAGAGAGAGAGAGAGAGAGAGAGAGAGAGAGAGAGAGAGAGAGAGAGAGAGAGAGAGAGGAGGAGGCCGAGAGGCGAGAGGCGACAACCGAACGACGAGTGACAAGGGCGACCATTGGCGACGAGGAGTGCGAGACGGCGACGAAGAAGCTTCGACGATACGACGTAGACAGAGATGTGGGAACGATTCGGCGAGGGAAGACGATGACGACAACAACGGGGATGGACGATGACGACGACGGCGAGCGTCGGGAGCCGACGAGGATGGGAGAATGATTCTGGTTCACTTGCTCGAGCTCGCGAGCCTGGAGATCGAGTTCATGCCAGGCTCGCCTCATGGGCTTGAGCCTGACTTGGTTCGACACTGTAGCGGTTCGAGCCTGACTCGGATCGCTACAGTGCCGGCTTGCTCGAATGCCAACTTTAACCTACCCTACCATGTGGACGGTTCAACATCCGAAGCCACATCATCGTAAATGGTATTATTAATTTTGTTTTTTAAAATTATTTATTTTTTCAATCATATTTTATCTTAATGATATAAATTTTTATTGCATATCTATCCTATTAAAAGAAGAAATTTTGCAAATTAAAGTAAATTTTAAAAGTTTACACAATCTATTTCAATGTTTTGATTGTCAAAAACAAAATAAATTATTAAAAAAAGTATAAACTTTAGAAATCCATGAAATTTTTCGTAATATCTTCGTATATTTGTGTAGATATGTAATAAAAATTTAAAGTCATTGTAAAACTATATACTTGAAAAATTTGACAAATTATGAAAAAAATAAAAAAAATAAAAAAAGTCACCTAGTGGGGCACGGCGGGGCTGTGTAGGTGCCTAACGCTCAACGTATCACGACTGGAAACATCAAATCAAACGGGCTAAATTCATCAATGCAACGACTTCAAATTTATTTGCGAAAGTCCAAACATTTATTCATATTTCTGGCCCAAAATTAAATTTTATCTTTTTAGTCGAAAACCCTATATCGAGTATCGACTACGATGATTCATGTAGTAGTAAAATAATCCAAAATCATGCTTGTCCTTTTCGTTTTTTTAAATCGACTCATCAAACCTAGGTGAGATATCAGAAAATCTTTAACATATAAAGGTAAGGAAATATTCACTTAATTTGAATCTCCCTCACATTAGTAGTCGGTCTCCGCAAGGCGGACGCTTTGGCCCCAAATACAAGCGAAAGAGGGCTCGAAAACGCTTCCCCCTCTCGTTTCTCTCGTGCGGCGCTGAATGAGAGAAGGGTCTCTTTCATTTGTTATTTTTTATACATACTAATAAGATGTATTATACTAAATAATATAATATAATATTATTTAAACATAAAATTTAACCCGTAACCGTTTTTAAATTCCCAATTTCAACCCATAGTTGCCCCAAAAATTCGGGTGTAGGTAGTTTTGGCCTCTAGATTCATGGTTTATTTGACGTATTTCAAAGTTTACCATTTTTAATTTATTTTCTAATAATTTAAGTTTTTTTAAATTTCTTACCCAAAATAAGTTTTATCCCGAAATTTAATTATTATTCATTTCGGAATTTATTAAATATCAATTTCGGAATTTTAGAGCTCTCTCTCAGAGCTCGAGGGCCAGTGTGATTTTGGGAGCGCGACTATGGGTCAGGGAACTCCAGGCGGTCTGAATCAGCAAGGAAAAGGAAATCAGAAGCCGGATGGCGATAACAAGAAGGACAAGAAGTTCGAACCTGCCGTGCCGCCCACCCGAGTCGGGCGCAAGCAGAGAAAGCAAAAGGGTTCTGAGGCTGCTGCTCGATTACCCACTGTCGCGCCTCTTTCCAAGTGTAAGCTCCGCTTGCTCAAGCTGGAGCGGGTCAAGGACTACTTGCTGATGGAAGAAGAGTTTGTCACCAATCAGGAGCGGCTCAAGCCTCAGGAAGAGAAGGCAGAGGAGGACAGATCTAAGGTTGACGATCTCCGCGGTTCTCCAATGAGTGTTGGCAATTTGGAGGAGCTGATTGATGAGAATCACGCTACTGTTTCCTCTTCTGTTGGCCCGGAATACTATGTGGGTATTCTGTCTTTTGTGGACAAAGATCAGTTGGAGCCTGGTTGTGCCATTCTGATGCATAATAAGGTACCGATTGGGGTCTATTAGGTCTAATTATCTCCATATTTGGAGTTTTATGCATTTACTTTCACATTTTATCATTAAATGAAGGATTCAGTCGGTCTGGGACTAGAGATAGTATCCATTGTGATTTCTAATTATTCTGTGCTTATGCTACGTAAAAGCAAAGAAGGATGGTTATCTTGTATGACAAGATGCTGTGGTTTTTGTATTGTGTTTGTTTTGTTTTCATTACTGGGTTTCTTAATCGAATGCATATTTTTGTTGCTACATTATTTGTATAGAAATTAAACTTCAAGATGGTAAAGTATGTTGTCATCAAATATCTTATGTTAGAGTCATCATTCTGTTTGGTTGAGTTTCATAACGTATGATCAAAGATATACGAAACTTTGGGGAATGTAAATTACCAATAATAGGAGTATGTATTGATTTTGTTGGTAAGTGATTCTTGTTGCTTCAGGTACTTTCAGTTGTTGGGCTTCTGCAAGATGAAGTTGATCCAATGGTATCTGTAATGAAAGTAGAGAAGGCTCCATTAGAGTCGTATGCCGATATTGGTGGACTAGATGCCCAAATACAGGAGATCAAGGAAGCTGTGGAGCTTCCACTTACTCATCCTGAGTTGTACGAGGATATTGGTATCAAGCCTCCTAAGGGGGTCATACTTTACGGAGAGCCAGGAACAGGAAAGACCTTGCTAGCAAAAGTATGTTTATTTCTTACACCTTGTACTTACAATTTTTTCTATTCTCTAAACTATCATTTTTATAATATTTTTCCCCTTTCATAGTTGCTGTCTCGATGAAACAATTCTATGTTTTTCTAAGTTGCCTGGACAACCAAGTTTGTGATTGTTCCTATTTTTGTGGCTAAATGAGAATGATGCATGGCTTTGTTTTTCTATGTTGGAAAAAACAATCAATATCTCTACTATTTTTATTTAGCAATTATTGATTGTGGGAACTTATAATTTTTTAGACGAACTCTTGGTCAATCAGCATGAAAGTTGTAAAATATCATTATATGCGTGGAGGGCTACAGATTTTTTGGGGTTTTCTTTTGGTTGTTATATGATGCCAATCACAACATGAAAAAACAGCCACCACACAACACACGCAGGTCTGGAACCCGGTAGTCTCAAAAATTCATATAACAAGAAAATGTCAACAGTATATTCTATTCATAAAGAGAAAACAAATTCTTCTTCTACCCTACTCTTATACCTCTCTCCTCTGGTAATGTCTAAAACACCCCTAACCAAACCGGCAGAATTTCTTACAAAATGAAAATGTCCTCTACTACATAAGACATTCTTTATAACATTATTTCACTCTTTTCTTGCTATATTTACCAGATAAATCTTTCCAGGACACACTTGTGCATCATAATTTATGTTGGATTTTGCATTTCTGTTAATTAGAAGCGCTTGACCCCCCAACTAGGACACCATAAGCCTCACTAGATCAGATGCCTTACTGTATACTATCCGAAGTCATCCAAGCTATCAGTATTCTACTAAATTTATATTGGAAGTGTTATATAGTGTCATTCTATATATATATATTAGTTTGGCTTTCCATAGTTAACTTCAAATATGAAAAAGCTTCATTTCTATTCTTTTAGGCAGTGGCAAATTCAACATCAGCCACTTTCTTGCGGGTCGTTGGTAGTGAGCTTATCCAAAAATATCTCGGAGATGGTCCAAAACTAGTGAGGGAACTTTTCAGAGTTGCTGATGACCTCTCACCTTCTATTGTATTCATTGATGAAATAGATGCTGTTGGAACAAAAAGGTGATTCTTTTAAAATTAACAGCTACTGACTCAGAGTAAGATGAATGTTTTCCAGCATTTCTTATTTTTGAGTTATATAGGTATGATGCCCACTCTGGAGGTGAACGTGAAATTCAAAGGACCATGTTGGAATTGCTGAACCAGTTAGATGGTTTTGATTCAAGGGGAGATGTAAAAGTGATTCTCGCTACAAACAAAATCGAAAGTCTCGATCCAGCTTTGCTTCGTCCTGGTCGAATTGGTCGAAAAATTGAGTTCCCTCTGCCAGATATCAAAACGAGAAGGCGATTTTCCAGGTTGCATGATATTCTAGCGTTTATTTGACTCTGTAGTAGGTAATGAATGTGATCTTACTTCTTTTACACCTAAAATAAAAGTTTGTATCTAAAAAAGCTTGTATAGGGGTTTCCTTACGAAGTGGAAACAACATTATCCAGGAAAAATAAGTGTTTTTAAGCACAGAAGCTCTGACCGCTGTGCTTCATTGAAAAAAACTAGGCGATATAACCCATAATGTGACAATTATGATGTGATGTAACAAAAAAAAAACTTGGATGTCATTCCTTGTCAAAATCTTCATTCTTTCCTCTTATATTTTAGATATCAAGTCCTTTTTTTATGATCAACATTTTACAAGGCATATGGAATCTTTTGCTTGCAGATTCATACGTCGAGGCTGACATTGGCCGATGATGTCAATTTAGAAGAATTTGTTATGACAAAAGATGAGTTTTCTGGTGCGGATATAAAGGCAATATGCACTGAAGCTGGGCTGCTTGCTTTGAGAGAGCGACGAATGAAGGTAAGCTGTGTTCAAAGAATCTCTTGTCATTGTTGATATATTTTCTATTTTTGGCATTTGGGATGAAATTTGATCTGACTCATTAGAATAACACTGTCATAAAATTTTCTACTTTGTCAATCCTCCTGCCAGATACATTTATTAGCTATAAAAAGCCTTGGGCAAATTTCATAATTTTAAACTTGTCAGGATAAATCTTCTTTTATCAGTAACTCCATGAAATTTTTCAATCTCAAACAGATATCAAGTCTTTATTTCTGGACCACATCTCCTCAATAGAGTCACTAAAAAGCTTAACAATTTTCTTCATACTGACCTGTATAGCTGAAGTTACGCAATCCTTGTACGAAAACATTCTGAGCTAGAGTTGCACATTTTTTTAAACAGATGAATGTTTTGAAGGTTGAAACATTTGCATATTTCAGACACATTTGGAATTCTTTTGCAAGTTCGAGTGTGGCATCTCTGGCCAGTATTAATTTCCAGCCACCAAGGGTTGGAAGTTGGCTGTTTTTTTTTTTAACTTCTGGTGGACTATTATGTGTAAATGATTTTACCATAGCTTGCCATAGGACCTGGTTTATGGGATTATTGTTATGCTTTAGCTTACTTGAAGTTACTGGAATGGCGATGTGAAACAGTTTTGTGGATGTTTAAATCACGTGTTGCAGGTGACCCATGTAGACTTCAAGAAGGCGAAGGAGAAGGTAATGTTCAAGAAGAAAGAAGGGGTTCCAGAAGGCCTTTATATGTGAGAGTTAAACTCTCTCTCGGCGGGACACGGTTCTACAATGCCTTGTTTCATGCTCTCACTGATTTTGAAGTGTTTTTTTTTGCCAAGTACACTTGATGACTCCTGGAAGATTGAAATCATTGGCTGACTAAAAATTACATGCATCCCTATTATTTTTTTGTTCTAAGCTTTATGCCATTAGAACCGGGACATATGGTTCGATTTGTTAGCTACTTTATTGTTTTTGTACCTCCACATTAAAAGCAGATTTCTTTTGGTCCGGATTTCGGTTTTATAGATAAACAGCGGACCGGAGCGGACCAATAGCCCTAATTAAAAAAAGACTATCTTTCTCCGCCCTTCGTTTTACCCTCCTGGAACCTGGAACCTGAAACAGAAGGGAGCACCACGGTGTTGCGAAGCCCTACGCCCCTACCCCTTAGTTCTTCGGCCTTCGCAGCAAGGTCGCCGGCTTGCGGCAGCTCTGCGTTCGTTCTTCTCACTTCGCAGCCAGGTCGCACTGCATTTACGTCGATTTCTTTCCTTTCTCGCTACTATTCCTGCATTTTTTTCCTATCAGCTGCAACCGCTAAAATAGAGCAACTATTTCATCATATCCTCTTTTTTACTAAGGTAAGACTGTTTCCAAGAACTAATTACTCAGAAGAAATCAAAATACGTTTCGATTGTTAATGACAGTAATGAAGTTTAGTGAGGGGAAAGGGTTTCAGAAAATCATTATCGGAGATACCCGACCTGCTCTATGGATGGCATCTCCGTTTCAAAACCTGCTCACAGATTAGAAAACTTGAGCTGATTTTTCTATTTCCTGCAAAGCTTTAGGAAAAAGGTAGAATTTCTTTCTAAGGGTCTACGTTCTGGAGTTTCATTTTCACATTAAATGTTCCATCCACATGTTCATCTTATTTTTATAATCAAAAGCTGAAAAGTTGAAGAAGATGCAAGATATAGAAACTCCATTGTCTACTACTTGCTTCAGTCTTTTACAGACACACTTATATTCCACCCATTTCTCCCAATTAGCCTTTAGTTTTCTTTATTTTCAGAAATTTTAAACCTGATTTGGGAATCTAATGGGACATACCAGAATCAGACCAAATAAATGGTCTGGTGCCTTTCTGGTCTTGGATTTCTGATGGTTCTGTTCTGGTCCGAGAAAAGCATAATCAAAGTATTTTTGGTGCGCCAGGAACAACCCTGACCACAAACACTCCTAATGTTTTCAAACATGGATCTATAACTTTTTTGCACGGGTAGTTAGAATTATATGCACTACTATTCTGAAACGAATTGCTTTTTAAAATTAGGGTAGCTATAAATTCATCGCCTCAACTATGCAAGGAGTTGCAACAAATACTTAAACTTTAATAGTCGTCAATAAACATCATAAATTTTACTATAATTGCAACAAATACGTCTTCACTATTTTTTTAAAATTTTAAGATGTCAATTTCATCATTTGGTTAAACCTTGTCCAGAAATAAAAAATATGTTGTAATACACTAATTTTTTTATTTAACTCATTTCAGTTCATGAATTTTTTTTTTATATTTATAATTATTTCAACATTTTTATTATCATTCTTAATGAAACCTGCTAATTAAATTGATCGATATTTTAAAATTAGAAAAAAATGTGATGAAAGAGTATTCATTGCAATTATAATAAAGTTCAGAGTGTTCATTTGTGGCTTGAAAACTTCAAGGTATTCGTAGCCCATAGTTTAGAGGTCAATTGATATTTGTCCTAAAAATAAAGATAATGAATCACACTATTTGTGCCAGTATCAAAAACCTACATCGAATGAAATAAGACCGAAATCAAACAAGGGTTGGGCATTTCTTCATTAGCAATTAATTAGACCATTTAGCTTTTTTCCATTTAGAAACTCAAATTTATTGTTCACCACTACTCATATTTGGTTCGATCTTGTAATTGTTCTTGCTGACAACTTAACATGTGCATGCTTCCCTCAAACATTAACAACTGGATCAACTTTCTATCTTAAATGAGTTTGATGGTTGCAGTAGGTTTTCTTGCATTTCCAAAGCTTTTGCGATTGACTACATTTACTAAAGATACGATAATTTTTAGTAGTGGATTGACATTGGGCTCTTGTCGGAATTGGATTAGAGTGGTTGAAAATGGATTTGACCGAGTCAACATTTGCACCCCGGCTTCGTTAGAATAAGTTGGGTTTGTTCAGTCTTGGGTCCGGTTCGTAGTTAAGTTGTCAAATGCACCCCCTTTGTCCTGAATTTACTAGGGGCTGTCAAGGTTCGGGCCGTGCCAGTTTTAGGGTGAATCAGAGCCGGAACCGTGAAATATGAGCCCAATTTTCTTGGTCCGATTCTATATTTTTAAAAAAATAAAATATATATTTTTATTATATTTGAGTCGAATTTTGATTAATTGAATCAATTTTGAAAATAATTTTTGAGTTTTATTTGATTTGGGGTAAGATTTTATCTGATTTTGAGTTATTTTTTTACTCGCGGGCCGGTTCCCGGCTGCACGATTTTTAAAAATTAGAATTGATAACTGATTCAAAATCAATAGTTTTGGTTCGAACCACGATCCCAGTCCAGTTTTTCCGGTTTTTCCCACCCCAAGAATTTACCCTCCCAACTCCAATTCAACTGCTTTCTCTAATCTTTACTGGTTAATTTTGATTTCGTCTTCTTGCTGGGTTTGGTCATACCTTCTTTCTCTTGTCCCTTGCTGTCATAAAGTAGGTAAGGTCTTCCATTGTTTCTTCGATGTAATAGCTTGGTTAAGTGCTAGTTTGGAGCTGTATTGTATGTTGTTTTCCAGATTATGTATTCCCTTTTCTTGAAATTTTAATATTGTTTTTTTGTTGAGCGACACAAGATCTGGGATATTTATGGATTGCATTGTTTTTTTCTTGCATAGTTCTAGTCTTTGATTTGAGCCTTTAATTTGGATCTGACTCTAAATATTTTGGTATGTTAGAGCTCTGTTGTGTTCCTCAGTCGCAGTGGGTTGATGGGTCCTCCTCCTAAGCAGTGTGAAGTCTGCAACGAAGCACCGTCTAAGTATAAATGTTCGTCATGTCTTGCTCCTTAGTAAGTATCTCTACCTATTTCCATGGCGATGAACTACTCTTCTCCCCTATTTCGTGTCTAACTTCTTTCTCTTCTCTGCAGCTGCTCTCTGATTTGTTTCAAGAGACATAAAGGTTTTCTTCCCTTTCTCATCTTTTTTCTCCTTCAAATTCTGCACTACGCTGCCTCGTTTCGTATAAAGTACCTAATAATTTCTGTTCGAATGTTCATTATCTTCTACGAGAATGGATTGCTCATAATTGGTCAAAATAATATAGAAATGGAAGATTTTTATCTGCAGTGATCTGATGCCTAGAAAGTCAAATTTTCTTCTTATGTAGTTTAAGAAGATAGAATGACTAAATTGTTGGACACTTTCCTGTGTCGTTACATCATGCCTTTTTTATGCAGCAGAAGTTTTGTTTCGTGAACGAAATAAGGAAGTTAGAGAAAAGTAGAGAAATGTCCTCAAGAGAGTTTGATAATTGAATATAATGAGTTTTAATAACCCACTATTAAATAGACAAAGTATAAATCCTAATACTAGATGAATTAAAAATTAAATTGTATCATAAATTAATGAGAAATATTAATCCTAAATAAATAAGAAATACTAATCTTAAATGAATAATAAAATATTTATTATGCCCCCGGGTATGTGTTGTGCTTGTATAACATCAATTTTACACATATTTTCTCATTCCTTGTGTATTTGCCCTTGATCCTGATTCAGTTTATTAGGTTAGTGTCTTCTTCTAACTGTGCCAATTAGCTCATGATTTGTAGCTCATTAGGAATAGTGACTGAACTTTAGAAATGTTGCGATCGAAGAAGCGAATATCCAAGACCAAATTCATTAACTGAGATTAGATGGGAATATATTGCCTGACATTATTTTAGTAGATTTTGTTCAGATAGCCTCCTATGATAGCATTGCTACTTATTGGTCAATTTCTACTCTCGCACTGTGTGTTGGGCTATCTTCCCTGTTTAAATTGTTAGAACAGCATCTTCCCTGGGATATCCAAAATCTTGCCTACTCAATCAGTGCTACAAGGCAAGCCCTTTTTAGATTTTTGACCATGAACAGATCAAGGGTGCAAATCTTGAAGCCTAATACTTTTGGGAAATGAGAATAATACAGAAAAAAAAGGCACTGCCAAATATCTTCCTGTACCAATGCGGGAGGTTATCGAAAAATAAATTCCCTGTTAACATTGTTTGTCGAGGTACATAACATTTCAAAAAATATTAAAATGTTGACATATGAAGTCTTTTTTAATATTTTTATGTTGAGTTTCTTTATTTAGAGTCATTCACTTAAAACTAACCAATTTAAAATTTTTAACTTTTAATTTAGGGAACTTTTCGAAAGGCTTATGCAGATTTGATTTAGATGAAGCATTATCTACTTTTTGCAGTATTTGGTTATGAACTATAATAATGAGAAGCTAATATAAATTTATGTAAATGATGCAGAAGTCCCATGCCTAAAGACAGTATCATCCCAGGACAACTCTAGTTCAAGTATGACGTTTTTCAAAGAATAACTGCTAGAATTATTGTGCATAGTTTAAACAAATTATATCAGAGTGTTTGATCATAAAATGTTTGGTTCTGCTTCTTTATGGTTTGCAGATTGGGTTTCTTTTTTTTAAGCAGATTCATATGATGATTTGTTTTTTAATTTTTATGGTGAATGAAGTGCTTTCCATCTGATTTTAAAAATATTGTTCTGTGCTAAATAAATTCGAGGGAAGTCAAATTCATCTTAATTATGGATACATGTTATGGTGATTGCATTCGATTGATAATGCTGGGGCAAAAGTATTCAAATATTGCTATTCCGAGATTCTATTATATCTGTTTTGTCATCCCAAACTTCTTTCTTTTATGCAAATATTTTCTGTGTTGCTTCATTCAATTAGAAATGGAATCTGCTGCTTCTCCTGAATCGGTTGTTGACAGGCCAATCAATGTCAACGAACCAGATCAATTGCTACAAAGGTCACAGTTGGAGGCCGTAGGTAAGGAATGCAAGTTTGAATACATTTTATGAAAAGAACACGTATGTTATGCCTATGGCCTCGCTGGGTGATTTTAGCATGAAAATGTTTATTCAATCACTATAGAACTATTATGTCTTTGTTGACTTATAAAATTTAAAAGGCAGGTTGAAAATTACATCAAAATTCTATTATCGATTATTGAAGGATCAGGTCTTGATGGAATATTCTTCCACTGAAGAAAAATTTGTTGCTGTTTTTGCAATTTTTATATTTTCAGCTTCATCCTGTGAAATACGCGATGCTTTAAAGGATGGAAACCTTCAGAAGCTTATCAGTGCTATTGATCATTCTCCCAATGCGGAGAACGTGAGATTTCTATCTTATATAAGTATGCTATCGCAAAGAATCTTCTGTTCCATCAACATTACACAATTTATCGTCTTTGCTTTGTACAGGAACTTGAAAAGGCGATGGGAGTGGAAGTGTTTCGCATATTCCGCGACAAGGTATTACTAAGTTGTGATGGCTTTTCGTTGGGTTAGTTGGAAAGTAAGCTGCTTTACTTTATCATGTAGGTGTTGTCTTGCGTAGTCCCTCCGAGTTAGAGGATGGAACAGGCTTGTTTTTTGCTTATTTTGGTTTCTTTACAAGCTGGCTGAGCCACTCGACTCGTCAGAGTTGGATCGGTCTACATCATCATTGTAGCCTTTGCAGTTATATTTCAAATTTACTCTAAAACGAATTGTTCTTAGTTGATAGAGTTTATGCCGTTTTTCAAATTGAAAAGAGCGGACAACCAGAAAATTATATTTTTTACATTGCTAGTTTTTTGCAGTCTCGATCCGAGAAACACACTAATCCCTTTTAATCGCTTGCTCTTCTTAATTTATTTTACATCTTCCTAAACTTGATTCTTGGTGCAAAGACCTATTTATTTATTTATAAATAATTCATTTTTTTTGTGATTTTGAAAGCCATAAAATCTCTCTTCGGTTCTAAAATGTCAAATATATAGATAAATGCGAGATTTGTTTTTTGAATCATAAGAAGTCGCCGTGAAAAACATTACATATTTCAGACTTAAAACAAGGGAAGAGGTTGCAGATGATGAAATTACACAAGCAAGACAGATAATATTATTATCGGCCAAATGTCCGACAGTGAAATTCAGTGAGGATTAAAAGCAAGAAGTGGAAAACTCGCATTCTTTGAACATCTATTTCAGATTTGTAACGTAGACACAAACAAACACGAGCACAACATAGTTGCATGCATGAAACATTACACAGCACAATCCTCCTTCCCATTAAGGTAAAGGAAAAGCACCTGAGCCACCACCTCCACGCCACATCCGCCGGCACCTCCCGTCCCTCCAACCCCACCCAGGCCACCGAGCCCTCCTAGACCACCGAGGCCCCCTAGGCTACCAAGCCCACTTGCACCACCGATTCCGGCAGCCCCACCGATCCCGGCAGCACCGCCTAGTCCACTGCCTATTCTGGCGGCTCCTCCAACTCCGGCTCCGATTCCTGGAAACGGAAGTCCATGGCTACCAATGCCGGAGTAAGCCCCAACTCCACCAAAAGTGACAAAGTTCTTCTGGTCTGTCAGACCAGCCTCATTAGGCACAGTTCTTGCCCTAGATAAACAAACGACTATAGCCAGAAGCAAAACAACGCATACCCTAGTCATCTCTCTCTCTATACTCGTTTGTGTGTGTGTATGTGAATCTGAACCCTGCTTTCTCAGCTTTTTTGACACCAAACTGGGTTTTAGGGGTACCCTTTTAAAGGGAAACTAGTGCGGTGCGGTGCGGACAGTTGACGATAGTAGAAGAGCATAAATGCAATCCCAGTTTTGCCGTCTCAATTTTTCAGAAACTTGTGTTTTGCTTCTAATTTTCCTGTAAAACTCCTCAAAATCAGAGCTTTTAGACCGTGTTTCCAAGTGGAAGACGAGTTTACCTTTCCAAATACGAACTCATAGATCAGCTGGCAGAAGGGTCAGAAAAACTCAGAGTTCTACACTTGTGTTTAGAGGTTGAAGCTAAGCCAATATTCATTGAAATTGTTAAAAATGTAGCTGGCTTTTGGTTCACGTCTTAGGGCGGGGGTGACCATAATAAAACCAAAACCGGTAAATCGAATCAAAAAGGTGAAAAAAACAAAAATCAGTTTTGCCAATTAAAAATTAACGATTCGGTTTAAGATATAAAAAATCTAAAGTTTTTTATTACTTTTCGGTTAATTACTTTAAAACCGATAAAAACCGAACCTGAAGTTTTAATTATTATTTTATTTTAAAACCAGTGTACCCCTAACCCTAACTATTTGCATTTGCAAGCTGCAGCCAATAGCCAACAGTCGTCGCCCATTATCTCGTTCTCTCGAGTCTCGTCGCCCTAACCCTAACCGCTAAACCTCGACGCCCGTTCTCTGGTCGTCTCTCGTCGTCTCTTGTCGCTGTCTCCAAAAGCAAGTGCTGGTGATCAAATTCGGCATTGAGGAGAGTGAACGCAACAGTGCAGGAGAGGCTCGAACAATTAATCTACCATCCTCAGAGTCATTGTGCTTGGTATAAAATCATTGCTATCTATTTCCCTAGTTTTAGACAAAAATTGATTTGTGCGTTGATATTTTGTTGTTTTAGTCGAAAAATCATATTTATGTAAATCTCCTTCAATCGCTTTTCGGTTTTATTTCTTGATTTTCGACAAACATAATCTTAGTAGGTTTAAGCTTAGTAAAAGGAATCAAAGATTAACAAGAAGATTTAAGCTTTAGCTGAGATTTACTATTTTAGCCATCTAATTACACTTTTTGGGATGATCTTGCATTGGATATTGAACTTATTAACCATGATTGAGCTGCTGGTTAGTAATTTCAAATCTGATTTCCATCACATGTAGGACTTTTGAACGTTGACGGCTACTACAACTCGCTCTTGTCTTTCATCGCCAAGGCAGTCGACGAAGGCTTCATCTCTCCAACCATAGGTCGGATTATTGTGTCGGCCACGACTGCACGTCTTCTCGTTCGACAACTTAAGGTAGTCCGAAGATGAAATTACATTTTTTATTGCTAGCATGATATAAGGCATTATTATCTCGCTATTTATTGTTCTTATTTTCGTTCTAATTTGTGTTGATTCGTACTATGTTATATTTGTTGTTTTGTGCTAATTCATGTTGATTTTAAGTTGTTTTAGTGTTGCTTTGATAGTTGTTGGGTTAAATGTTTTTTTTCTATCAATGATGTTAATGTTTTTTTAATTTATTCGTTGTTTTATGATGAATTTTTTTAGTAAAACTCAAACTTTAGAGAACAATACTCTTGCCTCTACTTCTATCGAAAGGAAGAGAAAAAAATCAGATGCGTGGAAGCATTTTACTATTATTGAAAGTGATGATTCTAGCAATCCTAGAGCAAAATGTAACCATTGTTCTTAAACGTATGCATGTCATACATTGAAGAATGAGACAACTAATTTGAAAAAACACAAGCAAAATTGCAAAAAATGGTTGGCAAGTCTTGATTCGAAGCAGAAGACTTTAAGCTTTAAAAATGATTAAAAGAGACCAAAATTAGCATGTTTTAGTCTAGCAACTTGTCAAGATCTGCTCACAAAGATGATTATTATTGATGAGTTGCCTCTAAATTTTGTTGAAGGAGTGAGTAAGCATATTCTCAATACACGCAACCTAAATTTTCTTTACTTTCTAGATTTACTGTTGCAAGAGATGTTACGAGTCTTTATGATAAATAAAAATTGAAGTTGAAAGCGTACTTCAAAAAAACAGCTCAATGTGTTTCCTTGACTACTAATACATGGATTTCCATTCAGAATTTATAGGTAAGAGAGTTTCATCCATTTGTATATATTTCAATTTTTTTTTATAATAATATCAAAAAAGATTATGGCTTTGCACATAAAGAGTTAAGCTTATATGTATGTGAAGCTACTAGCCTAGTTAAATAAAAGGGGTATTTTCTTAATGCTAGAAGTCCATTATCCCACGGAGTTCAATTTGGTGGTTTTAGATGCTCTATCACACCCTTTTCTCTAGCTATAATAAAATTTATAGGTTTGTCATCCATAAGTTGTAGACAAAAGTTTTACATGACAATGTTTTAGCACTAGTAATAATTATTGTAATGTCCAATTATGTTTTTAATACAATATTGTCCACTTGGGCTGGAGTCCTTACAAATTTGTTCGTGATTTTATATTCCAAAACACGTTGGACTAGTTTGATGATGAACTCTACTTATATACAATATAAATTTTACTCTCTCAAGCGATGCAGAATTGTGCACCGGCATTGGTATAGGCTAGACCATCTTAATCAACATCATATTGGGTTGTCTTTGCTTTCACAAGATGAGTTGCCAAAATACACCTCACTTAAAAAGGGTTTGGGTCCTCGTCGATACAGTTGGTACACTTCTAGTTGGGGCGAGGCTTTAATACTATTTGTAATGTCTTCCGATATTTTTTAGTATAATATTGTCTGCTTGGGATTAATGCTCGTGAATTTGTTCTTAGATTTACAACTCCAAACTTGTTGTACTTAATGAGATGTAAAACTCTACTTATATATAGCACAAATTTTACTCTTTCAACTAATGAGAGATTATACACTCCCACTAGTATGAGTTGGTCCCTCACAATAAAAAAAAATTATATCGTCATTATCTTCACACAATAGGTCTCCACAATTATGACAGTGCTCGCTCGTTGTGACACTCTGTTAGGACTTGAAAAAGACTCAATTATGTCCATCAAATTTATGAAAATTGTTAAACCTTGAGTAATAAATTGAGGGATTTTATGCTGGAATTTGTATTTGGTGCTGCAGCTCACGCTACAGCACATAATCCGCGGACAGCTAATGAAATCACATTAATTTTGGTAATTTCGGGAATTATGTTATCTGTTTGATTGGTTTCCTTTTATGCAGGGATTATGCTGGATAAGAATGGAAAGCGGGAGCTGAAAAGAGATAAGATCGGAGGAATTTAAATGGCAAAAATGGCGGATTGGAGAGAGAAGAAAATCCCCACAAATCAAGGGATTTCTAATTCGGTTTTGGAAAGAGAAGAAAATCCGCACAAATCAAGGGATTCCTAATTCGGTTTTGCAAAGAGAAGCTAGCTGTCACAATGTTAAATAGAGAGCCAAAACCCGAAGGAAAGGAGGGAATTCAGATCGGAGAAGAGAGCGGGAGATAGACGGAGACGCAGCCACGCCGTGCAAATTGAAACGGATAACCAGAGCCGATTCAAGAACTTGCAGGACGCCACCGGGGTTTTGAAGAAAGCGACGGTGAATCCGTTTATATCTTTTTAGCGTGCTGTAATCCGTTTAATTCAAACATGAGCTAAGTTTTTATTAGGTTAGATTTGGGAAGTACCCGTTTACGATTTCTCAATTTTTAGCTATTTGATTAATTTAACTAGATCTTAATTGTTTATCGTGTATAATCTGGACGCCACAGTTATAACAAAATTAGTGAGATCTAAAACGCCATTAGAAATCACATAGGAATTGGTTAAATTACTCGGGTTGTTAATATTTGTTTTGAATTTTAACAAAATCGTTTTTGTTTAACTTAAATGATAGCTCGAGGGTAAATGATTAGGAACTATAATTAAAGTGTTTGGATCTCATTGTTCTTGCCATAAGATTGGAAGAAGGTGAGAGAAGAACCAAATCGGTAGGCGACGCCAGCCATCGATTAATTTGAATTCCTTTCCGTCAAAACGTCCTGCAGCTGGCGCTACAGCATAGGCTTACAGCCGTGAATGAATAAATGGAAAAATCCGAATCTAACCTTCATTTTTACTTAAGTTTGACTATCTTTCCTTATTTATTTTAATTGCATTTATTTAGATTTTTATCTAGAAAATCATTCAAACTTTTTATCAATTTTTAATTAACTGTTTTACATCGTATTCGGAAAATATTAGATTTCATTATCTTTGTGGGATCGATATCTTCTATATTACTTAACTGTGCACTTGCGGTTTTTAACGACACATTCTCACCCAACAAGTTTTTTGCGCCGTTGCCGGGGATAACGGAATTTAAATTTTCTGAATTTTTTTGAAATAGTAAAAAAAAACTTTAAAAAAAAAATTAAAATTTTGAAAAATAAAAAAGTTTCAAAAGGATATTACTTCTCTTTTTCTTTTGCAGGTTGATGCAACAATGAGGAATAAGAGACATCGTTCCTTACGACCCAGAAATCGAAAGAACCTTCAAGCAAAGGAGAACACGAGCTCGAAACGCAGTGCTACAGATGGAGCACGAAGCACCCAATGGAGCAGAGCACGAACCAGAACCTGTACAGCACGTCAGACCAGAACGTCCACTGAGAGATTACGACATCCCGAATCTAGACGGATTACACTCTGGAATTGTATATCCAGAAACAAATCAAACCAAATGCGAGCTCAAACCAATAATGTTCCAAATGTTACAAACAATCGGCACTTTCAGCGGAATGTCGACCGAGGATCCGAATGCACACTTTGTAGAATTCTCTCGGCTGTGCGACACATTTGCAGAAGCTACAACACACGATGAAATTCTAAGGATGAAACTGTTTCCTTACTCGCTGCGCGACTGAGCGAAAGCGTGGCTCAATTCAATTTCGCCTTATTCAGTAAACTCGTGGGAAGATCTTGCTGAAAAATTTATGATCAAATACTTTCCTCCAGTCAAGAATGCCAAAATGCTCAGAGAAATTATGACCTTCAAGCAGAATGATTTGGAATCTCTTTTTGAAGTTTGAGAAAGATTCAAGGAACTTATAAGGCAGTGCCCGAATCATGGACTATCACCTTGGATCTAGCTCGAAACATTTTATAACGGACTAAATTTGCACACAAGAGTCATTCTCGACGCATCTGCAAGTGGAGCGATTTTATCAAAAACATATACAGAAACATCTGAACTTCTGGAAAATATGGCAACTAACAACTGCCAGTGGCCTACGAATGATAGAGGATCTGTGCCGAGGTGAGCTGCTGGAGTTTTTGAGTTAGATTCGATGACTGCGCTCACAGCACAGATGACGTCGCTGACCAATGCGATAAAAGGACTGAATCTGCCGAAGCAAGCGCCATAGCAGACGCTACAACAGCAAGTAATGAGCATCACTTGCTCTTTTTGTGGAAAAGGCCACGAATACGACAACTGCCCAGGAAATCCAAAATCAGTAAATTTTCTTGGAAATAACGGAAGCAATTGGTACAATCCTGGATGGAAGCCAGGAAACGAATTTAATTGGAACCAACAGCAACCCCGTACGAATAACCAGGGATTTCAGCAACCTCAGCCTGGAAATAATCAAGCAACAAATTTTCAGCAACCCCGTCAATCTCATTTTGAATCTACAAAATCCGTGGAGCAACATTTAGCCGAGTACATGGCTAAAAATGATAATGCAGTTTAAGGGTTATCAACTACAGTTCAAGGTTTATCTACATTGATTCAGAATCAAATAGTGTCACAACGTAACCTTGAAATACAAGTTGGACAGATTGCCCAAGCACTGAATGTTAGACAGAATAAAATTTTACCGAGCGACACAGAGGTACCAAGACGGGAAGGCAAGGAACATTGTAAATCAATAACGCTAAGGAATGGGCGAGAGGTTGAGACTGTCAAGGACCCATAATCGATTGATAAAGAACTGTCAGAAGAAATAGATGTAGAACAGGTCCCTACAGAAGAAGCACAGAATACAGCTTTAAATGGTGCTACATCCAGTGAGGAAATTTTAAATGGCACTGCATCCAGTGCTGTAGCACAGAAGCCACACCATACACCTGTTATTTCACGTGAAAGACCACCACCTTCATTTCCGCAAAGGCTTAAGAAGCAGTACGAAGATAAGCAATTTCAAAAATTCTTGGATGTGTTGAAGCAATTACATATAAATATTTTTTTGATAGAAGCGATGAAGCAAATGTCGACGTATGCCAAGTTTATGAAGGATATTTTATCACGGAAAAGAAGAGTGGGAGAATTCGAAACTGTAGCCATGACGGGAGAATGCAGCTATTTTCTGCAAAATAAAATCCCACCGAAGCTGAAGGATCGAGGAAGTTTTACTATCCCGTGCACTATCGGAAATCACGATCTGGGAGAAGCACTGTGCGATCTTGGGGCGAGTATTAACTTGATGCCATTATCTATTTTTAGGAAGCTGAACATTGGCGCTGCAAGACCCACGTCCGTAACTCTACAGATGGTGGACATATCGATAGCCTACCTGGAAGGAAAAATAGAAGATGTTTTGGTGAAAGTCGACAAGCTGATCTTCCCGGCCGATTTTATCATTCTGGATTGCGAAGTTGATAGGTATATGCCGATCATTTTGGGGAGACCGTTCTTAGCTACTGGGCGAGCATTGATTGAGGTTGAGAAATGAGAACTTACGATGATGGTGAATGAAGAAAAGGTGAAGTTTAATGTGCTGAAGGCAATGACGTTTCCCGCCTATGAAGAAGAAGAATGCTATAATATTATAGAAGATTGCTGCTCTATAGCATTTGAAAATTCAGATAGCGAAGAAGAAGCAGAAGAAGAGACTAAATCAGAGAAACAACAAGTATCGAAGGTGTGGATAAAACCAAAATTTGAATTTCTGGATAGAGAAAACACTAGAGAAAGGTTACTGAAAAATTCTGTAGAAGAGCCGTTGCCGCAGCACTTAAAATATGCATTTCTGGGAGAGCAGAATACGCTGCCGGTAATTATATCTTCTGGACTGGACAAGGAACAGGAAGCTGCGCTGTTAGCTGTGCTGCAGAAACTCAAGGGCGCAATTGGTTGGTCGATAGCTGACATTAAGGGAATAAGCCCGAGTATCTGTATGCACAAAATTCTTATGGGGATTATTTATCGAATTTCCGACATCTCATGGGTTAGTCATATACATTGCGTTCCAAAAAAGGTGGCACTACAGTGGTTACGAAAGAAAATGAAGAATTGATACCAATCAGAATTGTTACAGGATGAAGAGTGTGCATCGATTACAGGAAGTTAAATAAAATGACACGCAAGGATCATTTCCCGCTGCCATTTATTGATCAAATATTGGACCGGTTAGCAGGGAAGGAGTTCTACTTTTTTTTTATGGTTACTCAGGATATAATCAAATCTCTATCTCGCCCGAAGATCAAGAAAAGACTACCTTCACTTGCCCGAAGAATGCCCTTCGGATTATGCAATGCTCCAGCCACTTTTCAACGATGCATGATGTCAATCTTTTCGTATATGGTGGAGCAAGTTATGGAGATCTTTATGGATGACTTTTCGGTAATGGGTAACTCTTTTCAAGTCTGTTTAAATAATTTAGAAATGGTTCTCAAGCGTTGCTTAGAAACAGATCTTGTGCTGAATTGGGAGAAGTGTCACTTTATGGTTACCGAGGGTATTGTTATTGGCCATCGAGTTTTGAAAGAAGGAATTGAAGTTGATAAAGCGAAGATCGAAATTATCAAAAAATTTCCCCCACCGACGAATGTAAAGGGTATAAGGAGTTTTCTAGGACAATGTTTTTTACCGTCGATTCATAAAAGACTTTTCTAAGATCACGAAACCACTATGCTCTCTGCTAGAAAACAATAAGGCATTTGTATTTGATAAAGCATGACTCGCATCATTCACGAAGTTAAAGAAGAGGTTGGTTTCAGCGCCTATTATTGTGCCAGCAACTATGTTGTGGGCGCAGTTCTGGGCCAGAGGAAGAACATAATTTTTTATTCGATCTACTACGCGAGTAGAACGTTATCGGAAGCTTAAGTCAATTATATGACTACGGAAAAAGAGTTGTTAGCAGTGGTCTTTGCTTTTGAAAAATTCCGGCAATATCTTGTCCGGACCAAGGTTATAGTTTACACGGATCACTCGGCTATAAAGTTTTTAGTCACAAAGAAGGATGCCAAACCAAGATTGATTCGGTGGGTCCTTTTACTGCAAGAATTCGATATTGAAATCCGAGATAAAAAGGGCACATAAAATCAAGTTGCTGACCATTTATCGAGGTTGGAAACTGAAAAAGAATTGAATGACAGTATACCGATTCTAGAGAATTTTCTGGATGAACAATTGTTTCAAGTTTCTACAGCTCCATGGTATGTTGATATAGTGAATTTTTTGGTCAGCAAGATTATTCTGTTCGGTTATTCTTATCAACAGCAAAAGAGGTTTTTACATGATGCCCGTAACTATTTCTGGGAGGAGCCATATTTGTTTAAACAGTGTCCGGATCAGATTACAAGAAGGTGTATTCCAGAAGACGAATTTTCATCTGTGCTGCAGCACTGCCATACAGCACCAGATGACACTACGGAGGAATAAGAACAGCATCGAAGGTTTTGTAATCCGGTTTGTACTGCCCTACACTTTTCAAGGATGCTAATGAATTTGTTAAAACGTGTGATAAGTGCCAGCGGTGCGGAAACATATCAAGAAAACACGAGATGCCACTCAAATATTTTAGAAGTCGAGCTTTTCGATGTTTGGGGAATCGATTTCATGGGACCATTCCCCTCATCGTTCGAAAATTAGTATATTTTGTTGGCAGTTGATTACGCTCCAAATGGGTAGAAGCGGTGCCATTACAGAAAAATGATGCCAAGGCTGTTACGGGTTTTCTACGTCAAAATATTTTCACTCGATTCGGTACTCCAAAAGCGATCATAAGCGATGGTGGAAGTCATTTTTGCAATAGGCAATTTCAGAGTTTATTAGCTAAATATGGGGTAAAACATAAAGTGACTACAACTTACCATCCTCAAGTAAATGGACAAGCAGAGGTGTCGAATTGGAAAAGGTAGTCAACCCCGAAAGGAAGGATTGGGCATCTAAGCTGCCAGATGCGCTGTGGGCATACCGTACAACATACAAGACACCGATTGGAGCATCTCTTTTCAGACTGGTTTTTGGAAAGACATGTCATCTCCCAGTCGAGCTAATTCACAAGGCTCACTGGGCTGTTGCAAAATTAAATATAGATGCAGATGCTGCTAGAGAGAAAATGAAGCTTCAATTGAATGAGTTGGACGAATTTCGATTAAATGCTTACGAGAATGCTGCAGTCTACAAGGAGAAAGTCAAGAAATGGCACGACAAAAATATTCAGGAGAGAACGTTCAAGAATTGACAGAAAGTACTAGTTTATGACTCAAGACTAAAACTTTTTTTCCCGGGAAGCTAAAATCAAGATGGTCAGGACCATTCTTGATATCGAATATCATGACCTTTGGAGTGATTGAACTTTTCAACGAAGCAACCGAAAAATATTTTAAAGTCAATGCACAAAGGTAAAACACTTTCTGGAAAATTCAGCAGGCGAGGACCAAATTTCTTCTGTGCTGTTGGACTACGTTGCATGATGCGCTGCAGCGAAGAGTCCGGTCATCGACTTTAAAAATAAGCGCTTAAGGAAGGCAACCCTCGGTGATTTTTAATTTTTTTTAAGTCAATTTTACTTTTGCCGAGTCTATTTAGGGTATTAGAGTTAAGTTTAGATTTTTTTACTTGTTTCCAAATCTCCCATCTATTTTCACTCCTATTCTCTCAGGATTTATTTTCCTATTGCAGATTTCTTCTCCTTCGTCGCTGCGACCTCCTTCTTTATAGCAGAGCAGACCCAGCAGACATGGCTTCAGCATCATCGAGCATTGCGATGCATTCATTAAGGAAACTGTGGAAGACTGAAGCTAGGTTACGGACGCGAAACAATCACAGAAGATAAACAGCGAAGAGGAGAATCAAAAGATGACAAACGAAGAGGGGAAACAGAAGGTGCGAGTTCACAAAAACAAGAGGGAGGTCCGCCCGATTACAACAAAATCGCAGAGAGTTATGCGGCATCGGGTTCGAACTGCTGCTCCCCAAAATTCGAACACGGCTACAGAACCACACCTAATTGACGACGATTCCAGTGATGAAGAAGAAACACCATTGATTCAGACGAAAAAGGCAAGGAAAAAATCGAGTTCATCAGAGCCCACATCACCGCAGCCCGAGATTGCAGACATTCTGCTATGGATGAAGCAAAATCCAACAAAAATCAAACAGGTTGGGATTATTGAAAGAACATACATTATGCGCTCCAAAGAAACCCCCTACTTAACACCTATTCCAGAAGAAGAAAACGAGGAACAGACCCCACAACAGACTCCACAGCAGCCGCCACATCACAAGAATATGGAGGAACATCAGCATCCTGTTGCTTCCCAAAATCTGCAAGCTGCGGAATAAGTTAATTCGGTATGGTCAGATGACAACAATTTATCTTCGGGTACCCTGAAAAGAAGAGTTAAGATGTCTGCAAGAAAGATTAAAAGAATGCAAAAGGCACCCAAGTTCATCTCTGAGGAAGCCGAGCAACGATTTGAGCAATTCAACAAAAGGTTGCTTGCTATGAAAAAAAGTTTTGAACAATTGGATGATACATTTTCTCACTTCCCTGCATATATTACCAGTGTTATATCCAGTAGGGGATGAGAGAAATTTTGTGTAAAACCAGATGATCTGATTGACAATTTAGTCCGAGAATTTTATGCCAATTTTGATGAGAACGACCCCGAATTCGTATATGTTAGAGGAAAAATAGTAAATTTCATGCCCGATATCATCAACAAATATTATGAGATCTCGGACATTCAGGACAAGTACACAAAGCTGTTGGTAGATGATTCGGCTACCTTCCTTCAAGAAGTGCTGCTGCATGTTGCTGAGCCAGGGACGACATGGGATATATAAAAAACCAGGGCCTATTCCATACCGAGAGTAAGTTTAAATCCTAAAGCAAATGTATGGTATCACTTCATAAAATATAAATTATCACCATCGTCCCATGGTCAGCATGTAACAACCCTCGTTTATTCTAAGAAATTATAGAAGACATCAAAAGGAGAAGATTAATAGGTTGAACAACTATATTGGAGTTGTGGCGAAAAAGTTATGCACGTTAAAAAAGTGGATAAATGAAAACTGGACTAAGAAATATGAACTTTAGAGCATTATTCGGTGTTTTATATAATTGATATCTTTACACTCTGAATTTGAAGTTTATGTCTTCTACAAAGTTAAACTAGACTTAATAAGAAAAATAATGGTGTTTGAATCATAGAAATCTAAATTGTATAACAAAAGTTATGAAATTTTTAAGTGACCAGTCGAACGATGAACAGTGACCAGTCGAACGATGAACAGTGACCGGTCGACACCTTAACCTTTCGGTCGACCCCAGGATTTCGGAGGGGTCGACACAAGTGTGTATTGTAGGTCGACCCCAGGAATTTGGAGGGGTCGACACAATTATATGTTTAGGTCGACCCCAGGATGAAGGAAGGGTCGGCACAACTGAGTACTTTAGGTCGACCCCAGGATTTAGAAAGGGTCGACACAAGTTGCTCTCTGGGAACTTCCTTTGGGTCGACACATGGACGAACGGTCGACACAAATGACTTTAGGTCACTCTCGGGAAACACTTTGTGTCGACACAACTGACTTTGGGTCGACACATTCCTGATTTGAGTTGAAAAGTCAACCAACCGTGGGGAAATACGATTGATGGACGTAAGAGAAAGATTGATTTTGTTTAGTTAAGAGATAAGAAGGCATGGTTTGCCATTCTCATCCCCTCATGATCTCTTTTCCTTATCTATTATACTCAGACTTCTCACGTTGCTCAAGAGAAGAGTGAGGTTCAGAAAGAAAAAGAGGTACCAAGAGAGAAAAAGGTGAGATATCTCAGAAGGAAGGAGGAAAACTCTGAAGTTCTCGTGGAAACTGAAGTTCAAGGTAATATTTTCTATCCTCTTAAGTTCTTCTAAGTTTAGTGATGATAAAATGATTATATTGGTTGGATTAGAGGATAAAAACGAGTGATTTCATGCTAAGAGGTAAGAAAAGAGTTAAGTATGAACAAAGTTAGAGTTTTGGAGATTCGGTCGATAAGNACGAACTATTTTCATGCATGTTTTACAACGTAGTTGGAGGTAGCGAGATATAGTTGGTGGTATGAGATGCTAATTATGTTTCGTCTCCGATGAATTAAGAACTTGAATATCAGAACAGTAAAGTAAAGTAAATGGTTATTACAGGCCTGAGCACCTCAAGTAGTAAAGTAGTGAGCTCACGATCAGTAGAAGTTGAAGTAGGTGGAGGGGGTGTTCTTGAGATCCTGTAATATTTCCAAAGATAAAGAAAATATGAAACCTAAGAAACGTGAATGAAAATGTACATTGTTTTAACAGCATAGCATACTCATGCATTGCATTTTATAGTTATGCTATTTACTGAGCTTTAGGCTCATAGTTTAGGCTTTGCAATGTAGGGAATATAATGGAGGAAATTGTACCAATGACTGATCATGGAGATAGAGCAGAAGAGTGTCCAAATGATATAGTTTATTGAGCAACGACCGACGGAGAGTGATGTATGGCACACACGGATATTTTATAAAAATGTTTTGAATGTTATGAATATTTTGGAGATGTAATTAAATGTATGCTCTTATTTTCGTGTGACAGATTTTAAAGCTTTTGAGAATGAATGTATTTTAAGTTGAACTGTTTTCTTCCGCTGTATGTTTTAAATTATTAAATGTTTATGTATTTTCAAGAAAGGTGGAACTGAAATCGTTATTTACAAGAATGTATGTTTTTCAAGTGGACGGTTTTCCTTTTAAACTATTTTATCAGCTAAAGATAGTTTTCAGAAATTTAAAGTAATGAGTGTTCCGCCTAAGTAAGTAAGTAAGTAAGTAAGAAAGAAAGCAGTAACGAACTGGTTCTCGGGCTGCCTGCAAGTAAGCTAAGTAAAGTAAAGTAAAGTAAAGTAAAGTAAGTAAGTAAGTGAAGTAAAGCTGAAAGCAGCTGTTCGGGAATTGGGTTGTCACACAGCATGTGATTAAGGAGAGAGTCATATTGTTATACTGTTTGATAGCTGAAAAAAACATTGATGTTGGCTTAATAATTTTTAATGCGTGCAATTGCGATGAAATGCAACAGTCAACTACTGTTCCTTCTCTTGTATCAGATTTATGTTTAGCTGCAGGAGTGCAGGTTTCGGAACAAGAGGAAAAGGTAAATACAACAGAGTTTATAACCCCGTTAACAGTGTCCCGAATTACTCAAGAGGAGAGTGAAAATCCGCCTGCCACTGCCAAGAAATATGCTTCACAGTCTGCCGCTGCATCTATCGTTGCAGCTCACTCTACAGCGAAGAGCCTTTAGCTCATGGAATCTAGACTCAGTATGCTTGAGGTACAACTGCAATGCCTTACTGATAATTTAGATTCATATTTCTCTTATGCTGCAGGGAGGGACACAACACTGTTTAAAGCATCGAAGCACAACCCGAAAAATTCCAAGGTTCAATTTCCAGCTTTTCCAAAATTGTTCGGCAGTCCCACAGCGCCTCATTCAGATGATGAGGCACAACACTAAATTCTAGGGGAGTAATTTTTACTAGTGTTTTAACTGTCTTTTTGTGCTTAATTTCACCTTGTCGACATTGGGGACAGTGTCTGATTTAAGTTTGGGAGGGGTAGTTAAACACTAGTAAAAACAAAACGAAGAAAAAAGAGTCAGTGAAGAGTATGAGATGTTTCTAACTTTGCCAAAGATTTTTGAATTTTAGCAATTTAGTCTATCAAAACCAAATCGTCTTTGATCTCCCAAGAAACAAGGTTGGATATCCCGACTATTTCTTTCCCACACAAACCTCCTCAAAAGGTATTAATGTTGAGAGCAAGATATTTACGTCGGGTATGTATGATTTGGAAACTCTATCTTAGATGATGAGAAGACAAGTGTAAGCGAGAAAGTTTAACTTAAGATTAAACCAACATTACAGTTTAAGGGCGGAATTTTATAAAAAAAAAAAGAAGAAAGAAAAAAAAAGAGCAATGACTTTATGAAAAATTTCTATGTCCCACCAAAACTCAAACAAAATGAGGGACAAAAAAAAAATGGTGTTCTTCTTGGAGGGAGTATTTGCTGAGTAACTCGGGGGCCGGTACTCATCCGTGCTTTCAAGTAAAAATGCAGTATCATCAAAGAGAAGGCACCAATAAAATTCTTCCCTTGAAAGTTATTATTGGTCTGTTTTATTTTGGATAATCTTTCATATGTTTGAAATTTTTTATTTGAAAGATAAGGTGAAAGAATTTATGCATGTTGCGAAGTTTCTAATTGCTCGATATATTAATTCGTTTGAGGCGGCACACACACACTATTGAAAGGAATTAAAGAATTGAATGACCTGAATTGAGGGAGATTCTAGATGATTTGCTAGTTGATAAACTTTATTGCTTAAATTTGGAATGATATAGGCAATGGTAGGAAATATGTTATCTTTTTGTTGACTAGTTTTACTTTGTTTTCTTTTTGCTTTACATTACTCGAGGGCGAGTAATGGATTAAGTTTGAGGATGTTGTTAAGTCTTGAAAAAGACTTAATTATGTCCATCAAATTTATAAAAATTGTTAAACTTTAAGTAATAAATTGAGGGATTTTATATTGGAATCTGTATTTGGTGCTGCAGCTCACGCTACAGCATAGAATCTGTGGGCAGTTAATGAAATCACGTTAATTTTGGCAATTTTGGGAAATATGTTATCTATTCGATTGGTTTTCTTTTATACAAAGATTATGCTGGATAAGAATGAGAAGCGGGAGGAGCTGAAAATAGATAAGATCGGAGGAATTTAAATGGAAAAATTGGCGGATTTGAGAGAGAAGAAAATCCCCACTAATCAAGGGATTTCTAATTCAATTTTGGAAAGAGGAGAAAATCTCCACAAATCAAGGGATTCCTAATTCGGTTTTTTAAAGAGAAGCTAGCTGTCACAATGTTAAATAGAGAGCCAAAACCCGAAGGAAAGGAGGGAATTCAAATCGGAGAAGAGAGCGGGAGATAGACAGAGATGCAGCCACGCTGTGCAAATTGAAACGGATAACCGGAGCCAATTCAAGAACTTGCGGGACGCCACCGGGGTTTTGAAGAAAGCGACGGTGAATTCGTTTATATCTTTTTAGCGTGCTGTAATTATGTTTACCAAACATATTTGCGTAGTTTTTAATTCAAACATGAGCTAAGTTTTTATTAGGTTGGATTTGGGAAGTACCCGTTTACGATTTCTCAGTTTTTAGCCATTTGATTAATTTAACTAGATCTTAATTGTTTATCGTGTATAATCTGGACGCCACACTTATAACGAAATTAGTGAGATCTAAAACGTCATTAGAAATCACATAGGAATTGGTTAAATTACTCGGGTTGTTAATATTTGTTTTGAATTTTAACAAATCGTTTTTGTTTAACTTAAACGATAGCTCGAGGGTAAATGATTAGGATCTGTAATTAAAGTGTTTGGATCTCATTGTTCTTGCCATAAGATTGGAAGAAGGTGAGAGAAGAACCGAATCGGTAGGCGACGCCAGCCATCAACTAATTTGAATTCATTTCCGTCAAAACGTGCTGCAATCGGCGCTGCAGCACAGACTTACAGTCGTGAATGAATAAATGGAGAAACCCGAATCTAACCTTCGTTTTTACTGAAGTTTGACTATCTTCCCTTATTTATTTTACTTCATTTATTTAGATTTTTATCAAAAAAATCATTCAAACTTTTTATCAATTTTTAATTAACTGTTTTACATCATATTCGGAAAATATTAGATTTCATTATCCTCGTGGGATCGATACCTTTTATAACTAGACTGTGCACTTGCAGTTTTTAACGACACATTCGCACCCAACACACTCCACGTATAACTAAATTAGAGATAACATGTCCAAATTACTCTCGCCTTGTTCTAGGAGTGAAAAATACTCTTGGACTTCTTTAGAGTCGGGAATGGGTGAATTCTTCTCTCCAATGTTGACCATGTCTTGTATCATTGCATTGGAATAGCTATCTCTTGCAAATCAAATGCTTAGTGGTTTGATAAAACCTACTACTAGATGACATGATCAATATCTTACATCATTGCTTATGTCCAAGTTCAACATTCAGAACGTCACATAAGATCTTTATTGCATTAAGTTCCACTAATGATTGGAGGTGGCATTCGAGCCGCCTCGATCGAGCCGAGCCCAGAATTTTTTGGCTCATCGAGCCTGTAGAGCTTTTCGAGCCGAGCCTATTCGAGCCGAGCCTGTCGAGCTTGTTTCAAAAAACTTTGGCTCGAGCTGGCTCGCGAGCCTCGAGCCTAAACAAGCCGAGCCGAGCCTGAACAATCCGAGCCAAACGAGCTCATTGTTTTTCAATATTCTTATTTTATATCGTATTTTTTTTAAAAGTTGTTTTCGTTATTAGAATATTCAAAATGTAATATGGACTTAGTAATGCATCGAAAATATATTTGTCGAATATTTAATATAGTAAAAAAAAATATTACATGACACAAGTTTGAATAGAAATAAATATGACATTTGCATCACTACGGATTAGATACATCCCAACTAGGATGACACCTATCTAATCGTCAATCACGTGCAAAATCTAGGGTCGACACATGTAGGTTGGGGTCGATACAAATCTAAAGAATTCGTCTCTGGAAAAACTGGGGTCGACACATGTAGGTTGGGTCGACATATTTTGAACGATGAAGTCGACATGTAAAGTGTAGGCTCAACTTTGAGGGGTCGACAAATAAATTATGATAAGGTCGACACAAGGTCTTTTCTAGGGTCGACACAAACAGCTTGGATGGGTCGACACATTTGCACGTTGCACTACATTTTTTGGTCGACACAAGTTATATAGGTGGGTCAACACAATCTGGAAGACTCGACCTCTGTTTTGAACAGGGGTCGACACAATACGCTGTGGGTCGACACAAAATATTTTGGGTTAAGCTTCTGGATTTTACAAGGCTCGAGACTGAAACTCTCCCCTTCTCTCTCTCCCTTTTTTTCTCTCTTTCTCTCTCGATGTCGTCTGAAACCAAACCTTCCCCCTTCTCTCTCTCTCTCCTTTTCTCTTTGTCTTGGTCTCTCAGTGACGATCGAGAGAGAGGCGGTATCTCAAGATCGACAGTGGGAGAGCTCGAGAGATCGAGAGTGGCAGATCTGCGACATCGACGACAGAGGTAGATCAGAGGTAAGTCAGAGGTACGGTTTCGTCTTCGTCTTCACCATCGACGCTTTGGGCATGCTAGGTGGCTAGGTTTAGATGACGCTAGATCTATCGTCGCCGGCAGTCGTCGACGCTCGATCCGATCTGGGCTCGCCAGGCTCGGTAGATTCGAGCCTGGCGAGCCATCTTACGATGCCAGCGAGCCTAGCTCGCTCACTCGAGCTCGCGAGCCCGAAACTCAGGCTTGGCTCAGGCTTGACCATCGGGCTCGAGCCAGGCCCAGCTCGACACTGTAGTAATCCGAGTCTGGCTCGACACTCTAGTAATCCGAGCCAATGGGCCGGCTCGCTCGAACGCCACCTCTACTAATGATGTTAAGTCCCAGTTTAATCCCTTAATTGTTTCCCTTACCATTAAGACTAAAGTATAAGTATAGTTTCATATAGATAATAAAAATAATGACCTGACTTGATAACAAAAAGACTTATAATCACTTAATGCAATGCCTCCAATTTTAAATTTCTCTCAATTTAAAAAGATAATTTTTTTCCAAATTAAATTGATCAAATTAGGTTTAAATTCCAGCATGAAAAATCTATTTTCATAAATTTGAAAGCGCTTTTGAATATTTAACAAGCAAGCTTATAGCGTGGAAGTTTTTAAATATATGCTACAAACATTAAATAGCTTTGTCAGAGAAAATGACGAAACAATACATTAGTAAGACAATTTAGAAAATCATCGTTAATAAAATTGCAACATAATTTATTTAACTTCAAACTTAAAAATAAAAATCTTCAAAAGTGAAACATACGAAGTCAAACTATTTCTCTAACCCAAAATCATTTCTTTATTTGGTACAGAATATGAAATTTCAGAGGGGCAGAAAATGGTTGTATGGGGATCACTTTAGAGCAAATCCAAGATCATGATGTTAAAATGAGAATAAATACAAGCTTTGAACTTTAAAATCCTAAATTTAATACAAGTAATTATGTTTGTCAGTACAAAATTTAAAACTTATTACCATGATCAACCAACATTTATACCCTAATCATATGAAGGGTTAAAATCCTGAAATCCGATAATATTATGATCACTTTAAGAAGAAAATCCAATATTTATGTTGAACAAACGGGAATAAATTTAATTTTGAACTTTAAAACCCTAAATACGGTACAATTAGTTATTTTTTTATACAAATATGAAACTTATTACCATGATCGACGAACATTTATATTCTAATCAGTTAAATGGTTTAAATAGCTTAATATTACGATCACTTTAGGGGAAAAAATTCTAAGATCGTTCTTATAATAGATAAATTTAAAAGTTGAGCTATAAAACCCTAAATATGTCACAAGAAATTACGTTCGTATATACAAATATGAAACATTTATATTCTAATCATGTATGGGTCATCCTGGTAAGTTGTTTAAGAAGAAAAATCCATCAAGCATATGTTTTGGAAGAGCGTAAATTGGTTTGGCGTAATCGATCCTGTCCATTTTGCACTATCAAACAAGAGCAATAAGTTGGCTCATTACCCATGACCACAGCACGGTAATTATCTTCCTTATTTTATGTATTTGTCTTTTTTATATTTTACTTTTCTCGTCATCATGATATGTTCACACCATATTCTAAAACTATTTATTTCAACTTATTTAATTACAAATATATCATCAATTATTCTATTTATGGTAAACATATCATCACTAATTCTATGCATGCATTTTCAATGGAAATTCATGACGATTTCGTGATAATTACTCTACAATATAATACTCCATACAATATTATAAAACTATATATTTTAAAACTAAATTAGTAGCCAAATGTTACACACTTAGTTATTCGTGACCGTATGTTACCTGCCTATCAAGAGGGATCGTGATTGAGACAGGACTCGACTCGTACTAGTGATTGTGTACAAGGCTCACATCGTTAGAAGCTGAAAATTGGATAATGATTATGTTTATTCTTTATACTAGAAAACATGCCTTGAGCTTAAAACAATAGCAAAATCGTATGACATTTGACTAAGATCATACAATTTTGTACTAAAGTAGGGGGAATGTAAGCCTGTTTCAAAAAATCTGCAACTTCGCCTCTCATTGCTTACTAGGCGTCAAAATAGATGATGCCATTTGGAAAATCTTTACTTTTCCAAAACATCTTAGGCTATAATGGTGTTGAATTTAGATTTAGCGAAACCATTGGCTTGGCTTGATTAGATAACAACACAAGGTCATTAAAACGACAAGCAAACATGCGTGTCATCCACGTGAGTGCCCACCTCCGTAACGGAGAAAAAACCAAAGCTTCATTAAAGAGGCTCAACCAACTAACTACATGCGTGTTCGGAGATGAATCGTCTGTGATGTGAGCTAAGCACAGTCTTGGCAGGGTTGCTAAGCTCCCGTTCTATGGGCCAGGGCGAAGGAGAGGGCACATGGCATAATGCCATGAAAACAACCGTTGCGTAGGATAGAAGAGTAGGAGTTCCTTTAGTTATATAATCAAACCAAGTCCTAATATAGTTCGGCCTCTGGGAGACTTTTTTGGTTTTGAGTTTTGAAACTCACCACCATGATAAAGAAAACCTTCCTAATTATTAAGTTTTGGAAGCATCCGTTCATATGGTCAACAGACAGACGATTGGCTTCAATAAGCTCTCTTGTAATCGTCGGCATTACGGCTATGGTTTTAACGGGAGATTTTCACCATCTTAGTTGTAATTGTTTGACATTGTCGTTTTGATGTTAAATGTCTTGATGAATTTCGTTCAATTGCCTCACCTTTTTGTTTATCATTTTCATTTCTTCACCCCACTTGTTCGAGCTCAAACGACTTCCTTCCCATTCAACTTTGTGCTTGATTTTAAGCAATAACCTAGATTGTTCGTCAGCTTTTAAAATCAATTGGATACTAGGTGAAGCAACATAACGAGATGAGTTAGATTTATCATTACAAGCAAAGAGCCGGATACGGGTGGTTTAACTTGCAACCTCGAATGAATTCAAAAGAGCTGTAGGTTCCGTGAAGAAATTTGAAAATAAAAATGTTTCAAAGAATGGGGAGCGTGATCATGAAGATTTCAACGTTGTCTAAGTAGAAAATGTTTTTAGTTTAATAAAATTAGGTTTGTGTGAACATTTTCGGCCTCATGATGTAATCTCACTTGTCTTATTGACATTCATTTCACCACTTTCATGTCACACTACGAAACAATAGTTGGAAAAAGATATAAAATGATAAATCAAAATTAAAACTTTACAGAATATAAAGTTACCAAACGATGTCGTAGGGAATAAAAGTCATCCTCTCAATTTGTCGTAGCCCTCCTGAGACCTGACTGTGCACCGATAGTTTCACCAGTGAGGTTGGAACGTATGGAGGTTGGCACGAAACCCGGAGTGAGGCTCAGAAAGTATCGGCACGAGCTTTTCTTTTCTTGTTTCTTACCTCTTCTCTCTCTCTCTCTTTCTCTCTCTTCACATTGATTCTCTCTCTCTCTCTAGGAGGCCATTAAAGCCTTCTCAACTTTATCTTCAGCTCCAAACCGGAAAGGTTAGAGAATGGAAGAACTTCCTCGAATAAACTAGAACGCATTTGGGTGACTGGGTTTTCTTGATTGATGAACTGGACTTGGTTTTGCTTTTCTGTAACTGCCTGCGTTTATCCATTTTTGTCGATGACCGGGAGTTTTAAGACGAAGATTGATTTGGGTTTCGCCTTTCTGTTTATCTAGATCGATTATTTTAATGTTTCCCTTTTGAGTGTCCGATTCAGATGCTTTGTGTTGTTTTCGTTTTCTCGGCTGAGAGAAGCGGGCCCTTCTTTCTTTTGCTTCCTTAATTAGCACACTCTCTCTTTCCCCCGTCCGTACGAACAAAAACCCTATCTCTATCGCTCTAAAATTTTGGTTTCTCTTTCTAGAATCTGCCCATAGCGGTATAGACTGGAAAGGATTCTCTCCGTTGTAGGGAGGGGATGATGGAGTATGAGGAAGTGGAAGGTCGAGATCTGCATGCAGGAATGGCGAAGGAAGAAGGAAACAATGGCGAAATTGATCTGCTGGAGGAAGAAGAGAATATGGGGATTGATAATGGAAGAAACCTGTGGCTTGAGAAGGAACAGGACGATCTGCTACATGAAACCTCCATTTTCTACGCTGATTTTCCACCTCTCCCAGATTTTTCATGCATGTCGTCATCTTCTTCTTCGTCCTCGGCTACTTCTACACAGGTGAAGACCATGGCCGGCTCGTCTTGTTCTTCGTCTTCATCGTCTGCGGCATCTTGGGCAGTTCTGAAATCAGACGCCGACGGAGATGGGGAGAAGCAAAACCATCACTGCGCCCTCAACGATCAGTCTCCGGCGGCTCTTGCGTCTACTGCTTCCATGGAGATCTCCCGGGGTCCCGATCTTGGAGTCGATTGCATGGATATGATGGAGACTTTTGGGTACATGGATATGCTGGAAAGCAATGATTTCTTTGATCCTTCTTGTATATTCCAAAGTGATATCCCGTTAGAGACTCTATCGGAACTCCCACAACAAGAAAACGGAGTCCATGCAAATCCCGAGATTCAAGCTCATCAGATTGACAGTAATACAAGCAACGTAGGGCTGATGGAGGCGGAAGAAGAAGATAAAGATGAAGAAGATAAAGATAAAGAAGATATGGGTAAAGTGTTCTTGGAATGGCTCAGGACGAACAAAGAGACTGTTTCCGCCGACGATTTGAGAAGTGTGAGGATCAAGAAATCGACGATTGAATGCGCGGCGCGGCGGCTTGGCGGAGGAAAGGATGCGATGAAGCAGTTGCTGAAGCTTGTTCTGGAATGGGTTCAGGCGAATCATCTTCAAAAACGAAGATCGAAAGAGACATCATTATCACAGTCGGTGGCTAATATTCAGTTCCAGGATCCATTTCAAAGCCCTAACCCTAACACAAACTGTGATCTCAGCACAAATTCAGTGACGCATGGATTATCTAATCCTTCTTGTTTCGCTCCAAATCCATGGCCGATTCAGCCTCCGCCCTTCGTTACCCATCCGACTGCCGCCATTGTTGCCACAGCTCCACCTTCATATTCTCCATCAATGGCCGGATACATGGGTGACCATTGTTCAAATGGATCACTACACACGAACCATAATCCTTACCCTCCTCCAAACGATCAGTTCCAAATGCTTGATTCTCCTCAAGCATGGGCGCCAACACAGTTCGCTTTGGCATCAACCCATTTCGGGCCTTTTACAGAAAACAACCTTCTGCCTCATCAGCAAGGATTCAGCACCGGATATGGAAGCCAATACCCGTATCAGTATTTCCATGGGCAGGGTGATAGATTGCTGAGATTGGGATCTTCAGCAACTAAGGAAGCAAGGAAGAAAAGAATGGCGAGGCAACGGCGACTCTCGTCCCACCAAAGGAACCATTCGGTTAATCAAAATCACAATCAACAGAATCATATATCGAGTGAAGGATCTGATCATCAGCAGATTCAAACAGATGAGAATTGCACCGACGAACTAACCCCCATCGCACAAGCTAATCCAGGCAACTGGGTGTACTGGCCTTCTCCGTCCTCCGCCGCTGCTGTTCCAACGCTGCCGCCGAGTTTCTTCTCCGATTCTCAGGCCATGAATCCGTCCGATCGGGCGCCCATTCAGGGCCAAAGTTTTGGCGCAAAAATAGCATCTGACCGGCGACAGGTGGGTGCACTCTTCCATTATCCCTTCTCATCTTTCTTTATTTTTTCAGATTTAATCTAGATCTTGATGCATGCGTGTTTTCTCGGTATGGTTTTGGATGCAATAAAGGGTTGGAAGCCTGCGAAGAATTTGAAGTTTCTTCTGCAGAAAGTTTTGAAGCAAAGCGATGTGGGCAATCTCGGAAGAATTGTGTTGCCCAAGGTAATCTATTTGATCTCATTACTTTTCATGCGTAGAAAATGGCTGTAATTAAGTTGTTTTAACTTGAATTCTGTCAGAAAGAAGCAGAAACCCATCTACCTGAGCTGGAAGCAAGAGACGGCATCTCCATCGCCATGGAAGACATTGGAACTTCTCGAGTTTGGAACATGCGCTACAGGTACGAGAATTAAATAGTCAACCACAAATTCTGATTGAACACATGCATGCAAAGCTAACTCTCTCTCTCTCTCTCTACACGTTGAATTCCAGATACTGGCCAAACAACAAAAGTAGGATGTATCTCCTTGAAAACACAGGTGATTACTGATGCTTTGACGTCAATATCGCTAAGTCTAACTCGTAAATTTGTAACTTTAACCCGATGAACCTGCTTTTGAAACGTATTTTTTGGAAGACCATTGTACAAGTTTTGTAGTTTTTTATGCTTACGATGGTTTCCACCACTGTTTATTTAGGGGATTTTGTGAGAGCTAATGGGCTCCAAGAGGGAGACTTCATAGTCATCTACTCAGACGTCAAGTGTGGCAAATATGTACGTTTCTGAATTCATTAAAATCTGCATATCTTCCGGACTCATAAATTCTTCATCGATTTGCAGATGATCCGAGGAGTTAAAGTCAGGCAACCCGGGCCAAAGTTAGAGAGCAAAAGGCAAGGCAAACCACAAAGGAATCTACAGCAAAACCCCTTGTCGAATCCTGCTTCCACTCTTCCTAGTGTTTGTCCCGATGCTTCGTCGAGTTCACCCGCTAACTCATACCAATGACTAGAGAGAGAGAGTCAGTTCTTTCTCTCTCTAGGGTTTTCATTTTTCTGGTCATGCATGGAGGACAAATGGAGGGTGAGTATCTGGATTTTGGGGCGCCAATACAGCTACAAAGATTGGGATAAGGGCTGGTTAGGTACGTTGGGTGTAATAAAGGAAGTCTAAAGCCATTGTCTAGCTAATACTGTGTGCAAACCTATGATTATAATTGCTTGATTGTATGCAAGATGTGATGTGTTTTGTGGTTGTATATTCTGTGTTTTTATGAGCTTCCAAGCAATACATTTATCATTTTGCTTCTGCTTTAAAGTAAGTCTTGCTTTGATTATTTGACAAACTATGAGGTTGAACGAAATGAATATGGAGAAAAAGGCAGCACATTGTGTGTTTTTATGAGCTTCCAAGCGTTACAGTTTATCGTTTTCTTCTGCTTTAAGCTAATCTTTTACTTTGTCTGTTTGACAGATTATGAAGTTGAATAAAATGAATATGGAGAAAAGGTTCTCATGGGTTGAAAGAACAAATTTATAAACTTCTTGACAAGTTTCGGATTTTTAGGAAAGTAAATTGAATGCTTACATGTTTTTTTCCCAAACTAGATCAGCTCAAGATATGTAAGAACTGGCTTTTAAAACCAAACGCCATATGTGGTGGACACGGCAAGTGATAGTTTTTGTATTGCGGATTTTGCTCTTATTTCGATTTCAGTGCTTGAAAGATCTTGATTTATAGTCATTTCCGTTCTTTGAAGATAAAAAAAAACTGTAAAAGGGAACATGCCATGGTTAAAAAATTAATAAAAACTGGTAATAAATATATTTACATTCTATCTTTCTTTTAATATCAGACTAAACTAACTAAATGGGAACTAGACTGTATTTTGCGGTTCAAGTTTTGATTCTGAAATGCAAAATATGGTCACGAGCTCTGATTCTATTTTAGAATGAAACTTAGCTCGTTCAAAATCGTCTCACTCTTAATTTTTCATTGTTAAGAACGTAAGCAAAGTATGAATTCCGATCTTAAAGAGTTAGTATGGCTATAGTTTGAAACTTAAATAGACCCCAAATAAATTTTGGCAGTCTAAAATTCGTCACTTAAATGGACAATTGCTCTTCATGGGTAACAACCATTTAGGTATACTTTCTCTCTCCAACTCCCACTTTTCAGTGAAACCGAAATGGATGATCTATGCATCACTTGTTAAGGAGATCATTGTGTTTTTGGACTTGGCCAACCAAAAAGAAAAAGAAAAATCCATTTTTGATGTTTTCCTTGAGGGGGGGATCTTTCTCCATTTATGATTATCTTCGTTGAAGACTAACTCAAAGTTATGTTAGTGGTTAGTTTGCATGCAGATGATGATTAACATGTTAATGGGTAGTTTTCATGTTGTGTGTAATTTCAATGTTAGTGGATATGATTTAAATGTTAGTGGTTGGTTTCAAAGTTAGTGGCTCAGTGGAGTAGTTGTTTGCTATAAATAGGCTAAATTTGAAGAACAACTTCAGTTTCAGCTTCTCTCTTTGGCAAAAGCTTTGTTGTGAAAATATATTCTCCAACTCTATGTTTCTTATCTTTGATGAAGGCAGTTGACACGACCAGGGTCTGAGATTTGAAGCCCAGGCAAAGAAATCGCTATTTTTATTATGAGCTCGGCTTCACTATGGAAGAAGGTTGTAATGCACCAAGTTAGCCTGAAATTATGAAAACCATTTTCCAGTCCTCCCATCCTCTGTTCTCCTTTGACATATTGTGTGAACAAAATAAGGACGGTCATGGTGTGAACAGGGGTAGAAGGAAAGACAACATTCTCAATCGGCAAAATGTCTATAAAAACATAAGTACAGGGAAGAACATAAATCCTCCTCTTCTTCTTTTTCATCTTTTTTCTTTTTAAATTTGAGTTTGGTTTCTTGTATTGAAATGCAAATAGCAATGTTCTAACATTGGTAGCCTCGGCGACAAGAAAGAGCACCTGCACCGGAGGTGATGGAGGCGACCAAGGAGGATGTCTTGGCTCCCAAACTGGACGCTCGTGCATAACTTGCTCCGGCCCCCGTTCCTGACGGAATGAAGAAGGCTCCATTTAGCAATAAGTCTCCTTCCGATCTCCAATTCCAGTGCCTCCATTGATATGTGTTCGTATCTACTCTCTTTGTAACCTAGTGTACGACTTGTGTCAGAGTTTCATTGGGAGACTCATACTGTGATTTCGTTATTCAATTCTATTTACCTCTTTTGCAAAAGGGTTCGTCGGGGCAAGATATCTGTTCCCTTGGCTGTTAATTGTGGGATCAGCACTACCACCAATGGCGTACATTTCCCAGTGTGTGTAGTCGTTGTTTACCACATGAAAATATCCATGCCTGCACCTGCATCATTAGAAAAGGGTCCCGCATTTAGTCTCAAATCAATGGAATTATGCAGAGAGAGAGAGAGATTGAGGAAATAAACAGTGAAGTATATATTTGGACCTTGGCATTCTCTGGATGAGGCCCTCTCCAAAATGATTGTAGGCAATTGTCACTTGCATTTGCTTGTCCCTTGTATAGGAGTCACTATGACCCAGTAATATCACCTGTTTTCAACATTTCACGCAAATAATATCAGCTATGTACGATTAGCATCAATCTAGATTTCAAAGTTTGTTTTTTCCACATGAATTACCTCATTGTGGTGAGTGAAGTAGTTGTTAGAAATGGTAATGGCAGTAGAACCCATGACAGCGTCGACTAGGCCATCTGCACAGTTGGAGAGAGAGTTGTGGTCGATCCAAATATGACTCGACCCAAAGATGGAAATAGCATCCCCGTCGGCCATCGTCCTCCAGCCGTAATGGTTAGGCGAGCTTCTCACCATGGCATTGCCAGTCCGCTTGCAATCGTGAATGTGGAGGCCATGAATAATAACATTGGTAACAAATTGAATCGTGATGCAAGCCCCATAAGCAATGCGAACGTTCACGCCACGACCATCAATAGTCTTAAAGCTGTTCATAATGAGCTCTTGCTTCAAAGTGATAACCATATCATGCTTGAACACTATCCACAGAGGCTGATCCTGAATAACGGCGTGACGAAGAGTGCCAGGCCTCGGATTCTCAGGGTCATCATCTCCTGAATCAGAGACTACATAGAATCTACCATCTCGGCCACCAATAGCGTTGCGTCCGAATCCAATGCCACAGTCGGCCAGGTGTTTCCTGCGCAGCTGCCAGTGCGAGTCACACCGCCAACAGTCATCAATCGGATTTCCTGTTCCACAGGAAAAGAATCCCAAGTTTCTCCTCTCCGTGCTATTGTGAATCTCCCTGCCATAATGTTAAAAAAACACTCACTAAGCATATCCATAATGTAATTACTATTCATTTTTTCTTATTGGTGTGAACTCATTATTGGGAAAAAGGTGTCCCACAATCCACTAAGTGCAGGGCATGGGGTGCTTCGGAGATGGAGATACGGACCATACGGAAAATTTGTATGATTCTTACCCACATCTCACAACCAGAAATCAATGCAATGAATATGGGCAGCTCATTCGTGTCTAATAGTGCTTTTTTGTAGGTTGCGTCGGTGGAGGTGATTCTATAAATACAAAGTGTTGGTCATGAAATGGGTCTGGAGGGGTATAATTGATCTGCTGAAAGTTCTTGTTTTGCTTCACAAAATGACATGATAAACTAATAAAAATAAATCCTGTAAAACCAGATCTGATTTTGTGGTCAGAAGTTCCTGCGTGTTTACAGGCTGGAGAAATGGAGCTCAATATCTATCCTGAAAACCCTACCAAGCCGTGGTATGAGACAATGCAGTGAAGCAATGAATTACCAGCCAATATGAATGCATGGAATTTCAATTATTAGGAGACAACAACAGGCTCGCTTTGTTTTCTCTGGTTTCTAATTGCAGTGCATTGATTCAACTAAGGGTTCGTCAGGATATCAGTCTAAAACATTTTACGAGCACAAACAATATAAACTATTGTATTGACTCAAGCAGACTAAATTAAGTTAAACGAAAACAAATAATTTTCGTAAATTCAAATCTAAGAAATTACGGAAATTCAAATTTTAGGCCAAAGTTGGATGAGTTTGGCTGGTTTGTCACCCCTTAGCATTCTTGGGTGAACATTGGATTCCAAAAAGAGAGCTGCACATCTGACGTGGTGATAAATAGGATCGACTAAATCATTCCCGAATAGATTAAGAAAAACCCAGAACTTCAGTAGATAATTCCTACTCTCTCAATATAAGAAAACCCGTGTTTAAACGGCAGGCTTCTTTACTTTTCCATCAGTAAGAGAATCTAGAAAAGATAACCGACGGAGTTAATAGAGTGCGTGACGGACAGGTACTTGGTATGTGAAAAAAAAAATCAAAAGAGAGAGAAACTGCTCAGAAGATTACAGGGTGGGCTGTTCTTTAGAATGAACTGTGGGATTGAAAAGGATGGATAGTAATTGGGAAATGAATGTTTTTGTTTGTGTAATGCTCTGTCCCTTTCAAGGTGGGGTGGAAAGATGGCAGATGAATCAGAAGCTTAATAAAGGTTAACAATGAATCCTCTGTGTATTTAGGAGTCCTCTTTCCTCTACACTCTGCACTACATTAAATTTTCCGGATTCAATGTTCTGTTTTTTTACTTTATTCATACTCACTAAAGGGAAAGACAAGCAGATAGCCAGTAAACTTTCTCATGTAAGTGGTCATGCTCTTGGAGTAGGAATCTTCAAACCAATTTTCAGAGCAATTAATTTTTATTACATAAAGTAAAGAGAACATGAATTGAAGTAATATTGACATTGAAACAATTATAGACCATTTTCACTGGAACTTTTTAGGTTACTTAGAGGACATGCAAATGGTATAATTGAAAATAAGGCAAAGAGGAGAATGGTACTTGTTAACCATGAATGCAACCTCCTCTGGATCATCTACGGCATCCTCATTCAGACCTTCAATCCACCTGAAAATAGAATGATATAGGTAGTAAAATCATGAAAATATGTAACATAAAAAACAAACTAATTAGGTAATCTCCTCACTTTCAATTATAGTATTTTCGCTATTATTGCTAATCTCGTTGGTCCTTATTATTCAATTCTAACTTGGTCAAGGTTTGGTTCAAACGAAGGATTTGATTTGCTTGGCACTTGGTTTACGCTGAGTTTTTTCCGATCGGATCTGGTGCACGATATCAAGTAGAGGAATGATGATGATAGTGAACGAAGCTGTCTTCTTAGGACACATTATCAGGTTGGAGTAGCTTGTAAAATGCAGATAAAAATTATTTTCTAAAGCTAAATGCTCCAGAGAAGAGACCTTTCCGCCACTGATCCATTCTCAAACCTCCGCTGAAAGTCCTCCGTTTCAGTGAACCTGCAGCCAAAGACGCAAAGTGAGAGAAAACAAATCGTAAAATGAACAGTAAACTCGCCATCAAATGTCCTATTTTGAAAAAATCATATCAAGACAAAAGCATAAGATCGGAACCAGATTTTACCTCGGCTGAACAAAATTGAAGTTTACGAGTAGAAGTAACAACAAAGAATAACCAAAGAGAGAAATCTCCATTGTCGATTTGCAAGCTGTCTCCCTCAATTTCACAGCAAACGAGCTGCGATTTTCACAGCTTCGACTCTCCGGAATGGCGACAGAGATTGAAGGAAAGAACAGGAACGGGAGTGAAAGAAGAGCAGTGAAGCGAGGTGTGGTTTTATAGCAAATAAAAAAAGTGGTTAGCGCAGTTAATCACATGCTTAGCACTAACTAATCTCGAGCATGATCCATCTAACCGCCACCAACGAACTTTTTCTCTCTCCACCACGTGTGACGTGCATGGGTCGATCACGTGTCCAACCGGCCAAGGGAAGGGAGCACCACTCTTCTCTCATGCCACCCTTCTTATTTACTCTTTCTGATTCTGAATTTTATTAGGAAAACCTAGAGTTAATATTTCAACTGTCTAACACACGGTCTTCATTTATGAGAGTAAGCTTAAATAAGTGTTTGAGTCTAATGAATATTTACTGAGTTTATGATATAATTATTTAAAACAGTAAACACCAATTTATACCATGTAATTTATGGTTATTTGTATATGATATCCTAATTTATTGGACGTTAATATTTTGGTGAGAAAAACGGGTATATCAAATTTGATATACTTCAACAAAGCGGAAAAAATATTTGGATTGTCTTTGAATCAAGTTCAAGGAACTTGACCCTAATTGAATCTTGCTGACGAAACCTAAGTTATCAAATAAGAAACATGACTCAGATTAAATTTATCAGTAAGAACCAACTACATAAATATGATCTTTCAAGTTTTACTTCAAGAAGAACTAAAGAAAGAATTTTCTCTAAACACACATGGTGATTAATCATACAATAGTTTATGCCTTTAAATAGGCTACACAAAATCCTCAACTATAACTAAATAAATTATCGTAAAAATAGTAAATAGGAGTATACGAAATATATTTAGGAAAATTAACCCAAATAGTAGAATAAATAAAAGATTTTTGGAATTATTTTAAATCATGCATTTAGACATGCAAACAACATTTGATTTTTACTGTCAAGCCCATTCCCAAATGCACTTGAAGTCAGCTACCACTTTCATGGAGAACACTCTTTCAAATAATGTTAGTAAGGTTGTTAAATCTGCTTATCAATTCTTGCTAATTAAGTAAGAATTCGATTTAAGAAAAGTTTCACGCACTTTCTTATTTCCATTGACCCTCTAATGCCTTCTAGTGGGCTTGTGTTCTTGCGCTTGTACTCTTGAACACTTTGGATGACATCAATGTCATCTTAAACACTTAATAAGTATTTTGTTTTCATATTGAATCGATATTTTCTTTTCCATTTACTCCACTAATTCGCATAGTGCTTCATGCATTTTCTTGATTTTTGACCATGTTATTGGGCCTCCCGTTCTTTGCAATTGGTATTTCTCGTTATGTTTGATTTGTGTCACCGCTTGATTGAATCACATTTCTTTAAATTTCTTTGGATGTCGTATCTTTTATTATTATTCCAATCTCTGACGATGACCCCAATGAACCTTACTAAAGAAATTTCTGAAGATCATTTTTAATTTTGTTTTTGTTTTCTAAAGAATTTCGAAATGTAGGTTAAACTTGGCATCAGGACGGTTTGAAACTGCAACAAGAGCTAGATCAGCACCTCGTTGGAGATTGAAGAATTTAGCTGACACAAGATTTGATCAGTAAGTTCGGTAACTCGAGACATACATAAGCATGAAAAACAACAACCAAATGCACTTTTACGTTTCTGAAGTTTTTGCTGGTTTGAGATTCTTTAAACTGAATCAGGCTAAGACATTCTCTAGGTAATCTTGCTGAGGGAGGGGGATTAGCCTCTTCTTCCTATCTCTGCAGATCTGTATTCCAACAATCTTTTGTGCTTCCACCAAATCTTTCATATCAAACGCAAATCATTTGGATTTGGTTTAGAACATTTAGGACTTCAATGTTCTTTCTTGATACTAGTATATCATCTACATAGAGCAGAATATAAACCAGTCCTCTAGAATTTTATCACCTTTAGCGTAAACACAATGATCATATTTATTCCTGGTAAAAGAAATAGGTATATGAAACTATCAAACTTTCGATTCCCTAATCTCGGCGATTGTTTTATTGCATAATGAGACTTATGCAGTAAACATAGCTTATTGTGATCTGGATCTTCGAAACCCTCGGGTGGCTGAATTTAGATCTCCTCGTCTATATCTCTACGTGGGAAAGCAGTCTTCACATCCATCTGTTGAAGTTCTAAGTCATTCACAGCATCTACAGATAGAAATAAACAAATAGAAGTTTGATTTACAACTGGGGAAAAGATTTTTATATTATAGTCCCGGTTTTTGGGTGAATCTTTTCGCCAATAATCGAACCTTATAGTTAGGCCATTATTCCCTTCAGCTTGTATAGCCACTCACAACCTTAAAAGGTGTCATTCTTAAAAGGTGTCTTAAATCCAAGTGTTGTTGATGGACTCAGATTGATCAAGTATTTTGCACTTTTTACTGCTGCTGCCTAAAATGACCGAGGCTATTTGGCTTTGACTAACATGCAACTGAGGCATCTCCATCTTCAGACTTCTTCGCTGCCAACATTTACTATTTCGATGTCATTCTTTATTACAAAAGTAACATTTTCTTGTTTTTTTTTTTTTACTTTGATCTGGACTTATTTCTCCTCTGTTTTTGCTCTCTTGACTATGATCTGCCTCGTACTTTCAAGCCTTTTCATGAGCTTTCAGACATGTCAGAACGCTGTTGCAGCAGCTTAGAATTTAAGCCTGCCTTCACTTCATCCATTGCTAGGGTGAATTTTCCATGCAGCATAGTATCCCCAAAGCTATCCTCGTGTTTTGGGAGAGCGCTGAGGATGATCAAAACAGACCACCTCCATTAATCAGAAAAGAAACGCATCTGGTTTTACAAATTTTCATTATTCCTTTCTCACTCTATCTCTCGCAGGAACTTCTCTCCCTGGCTGCGCGAAAGATTCTAGCAAACCCTAGACGCAGGGAAAATCTTCTAGAGCTTCCACCGGATAAGCCTTTCTCCTCTGACTCTATTTCTCTGATTTGCTATATTCCTCACACGGATCTGAGCTCTTCCTTCCATTATTTATACAAAAACAATCCCATTTTTCTTTTGGATTTTTCTTAGTAACTGTATAACCAACTGTCTTGGCTGAAATTGAATCAATGAATCACAAGAAAAGGTCACTTGATTATTTATATAGTTAAAAAGCAATCTCGTATAATATTTGAAAAAAAAATTAATTTTACATAATCAAAACATATTCAGGATTTTATTAGAGAGCTTAATTAAAATATTTTTATTATTTTAATTGATATTTTAATTTTAGCTTGGCATATATTTTAATTGATATCTTGTTGATTAAATCAGATTTATCTGATCTATTTTTTTAGAAAAAGAGTTGTACAAAAATTTTAATTTAGGTCTACATACACTTATTGTAGGTTGATCAAACACACTAGGTCGACCAAAATTGATGAATGATCAATCAAAAAATACTTAAAACTGTCAAGTCTCTAGAAAGGTCGATTGAAATCACAAAAAGTTCAACTGAAACTTCGATAAAAAATGCCTAGAAATGTCAAGCTACTAAAAAAGTCGATCGAAATCACAGAAGGGTGTACTAAAATCACAAAGGGTCGACCGAAACTTCAACACAAAATTTCTCTCTAAAAGCTAGTTGAAAGGGTCAATCAGGATGTCCAAAGTTAAAGTGCAAATCTAATAGAGCCAAAATTATTAATAGAAGAATGAGACATCAAAGAAGTAAGAACTCAACCCGAGAAAAAAGATGCGAAAGCGCTGTCAAATTTTTTATTCACACCTGTGTTCTATCACTTGAGTTTTATTTTCAAAGCAAGAGATTGTTGAATTGTAAAATCGTAATCCGGTTATCCAATGATTTATTTTTTCGAGCAAAAAATTGTGAAATAAGGGTGACTCTCTTCAAAAAGAATAGTCGATAAAGTAAGAGTGACATACATAGGGGTGGGCATAACCGACCCAACCTGAGTAACCGACCCAATCCGAACGGGTTCGGTCGGTTAAAATGTTAAAAAACCTTTAACGGGTAGGTCAGAAACCAGCCATTCGGGTGGCGGGTCGGTGGTCCAAGAGGGTCAAACCCGATTGACCGACCCGCTGGGTTGTAAAAAAACCCTAATCTTCTTCAGCGCCTCTTTTAGTTTTCTTCAATGCCGAGTCCCGAGTCCTAAGTCCCGACTCCCGACCCTCTCTTCTTCAACGCCGACCCCGACTCTCTCTAGTCTCTCTCTCTCTTCTTCAGCGCCGACCACCGACCCCTCTCTCCTGATTCTGATCGCCAGAGGTCCAATCCCGTAGTGGGCGAGTTGTTGACCCGATTTTTGACATCCTGATATGCTCGGGCGCCACCATCCGCCGGAGGGTATGACCACCTGTAGCCGAGCAAAGAGTTTTGCTAACATGTTTGTCGATTTTGCAGGTGTGACATTTCCCCCTTTGGACCTCTTAGATGCTCCCTCAACTCATGACAAAGAGCTTCCCAAACATTGCTTGCATTGGGAATTTGAAGAGAAGGAATTGACAACCGAAGTCCATAATGTTCCTTGCCGGAACAACCTACCCGAGCCTCAGCCTTGTCCCACTCCGAAGGAAGGGAATACCGACTACACTATGGCCAACATGGGAGGGAAAGCTATACACTTGTTGACCAAGGAGGAAGCTGTTCAAGGGTGGCCCAAAGAGGATACAATTGAACAAAACCGATTAGTTTTGAGCACTCCTTCAAGTGGTGGACCGAGTCACTAAAACATTTCCACACTTTGAGCTCGGGTTGAAGGCCAACAAACCCGAGAAGAGATTAGAGTCCAAGAAATCCAAGGCAAGGGTTGATCAGCATTGGGGGTGTGTTTGTTCACTTCTAGGAGATATTTTGCTTTGCTTGAATTACTTGTACCTTTTGTAAAATAGTTGCATGGTTTTTCGTAGAAACCATGCAAGAAACTTGTCATCCATTTTATTTTTGTGCTAAATTACGTGGAAGCAAGTGGGAAAGATTAGGGAACATTAAGGAATGGGGGCACACCATACCTTAGAGTTCCATCTCTCCTTGAAGTGTAGAAGTCAAAGGAGGGGCCCACTTGCCATGCTTTTAGGTTTGCTAAGTACTTTGAAAC
>QAOC01026595.1:0-48017 GCA_003255005.1 Begonia fuchsioides | reverse complement strand
TTTTGTTGTTTGGTGTTTATTGTTGTTGTGGTTTCCTTACCGAGTGGATTTTGTGCATCAAAAGCCACCCCCGTGCCAACTAGTGTTTTCCGTGTGCTAATTTTATGAAATTTGGTCTGTGAATTCCTCCTTCATGTCTTAAAATATTTGGTCTTTCATTGTGTTCCCTGTTTCTTCCATTTAGGAGTTGTGCATTCATCCTTCCACTGTCTTTCACCCGAGTGCCTGAAGTCTGACCATACTGTCGACTGATTTTCAATCTCTCATATCGTTTAATCTACCCGTGCGTTTTTCCCCAAACCAATTGCAGTTTCCCTCCCCTTTTATTGAAGTTGATTTCTGCCAATTTTCACGTTTCCAGACTTCTTACATTGGGAGTTGTGCAGAGGTCTTTCCCATACGTCTATTCTGTCAAATCTGGTTTGTCTGTTTGTGTGACAGAAAGTAGACCCGTGCCATTTTAAGTTCTACACGTGCTATCACTCTGAATTTTGGACCAAGCCCAGACCGTCCCTTAAAGTTTAAGTCCACCAAATATTAGCCTAAAAGCACGTGTATGTTTGTGGTCTTAACCAGTTTCCTCCCCTGTTTTTGCCAACCTTCTTTGTTCTCGGCAGATTGCTAATTTTCCTTTGTCCTCTATTCTCCCACACCTCTCCTATACCCGAGCGTGTCACATCCCTATTATTGAAGACTGTTGAAGTTCTTATATGCACTAAAAGTTAGATTCGTTCCAATACTTCAATTTTGTTTGAGCCCATTGAAGATTTTGAAACCATAGAAGAAGATATTGTCTCTTAAACGATTCTTTCTCACTATAATATATAACTCATTAAACCTGTTACTTGTGAATTACATGTATTTTTATTTCAGAAATTGCAGCTAACAACACAAGGATTGACAACGAACCCGAAGGCTTTACGACGATTATTGATTAATATTTTACTTACTAGTTACTAGTTAGTAGTTTGTTGTGTTCTTACTTGAACATTTATTTTGAATGTTGAGTTAATGAATTGATTTACATTTTTTATATGCACTTGATGTAATATGTTATTCTAGAATTGTTGGGAAACCATTATTTTTTAGGGAATATATTCAGTTTTTTTAAAAAAAAAAAAACCGATTAACCGATCCATGCTGAACCCAATCCGAAGGGGTTGGGTCGGGTTCGGGTCATCCTGGTAACTCAACCCGAACCGGTTACCGAGACTGGCTTTATCGGGTTCAGGTCGGGTCGAGTTTTGGGCCAACCTGACTGAACCCGACCCATGCCCACCCCTAGACATACTATGAGAAGAAAAGTCACTATAATGTTTGAGTGATACTCGGAAGTCAACTACGATTTTTCGAAGGAGAAATAAGGCAATCTTCAGTGTGCGGCCTTGGAGCACAGACGTAAACAATAGTTGAGTCGAACCACGTTAAAAAATTCATTTTATTTCTCTACCTTAATCATTAATTTCATTGTTTAAATCACTTAGAAAAAGAGAATTACAAAATCATGAAAAATACTAGTTAAACTTAAATTACTCCCCTCTTATGTTCAAAATCGATCCTACAAGTTTCGGTTCTGATTGGAGGGGTGTTCAGCCTGTAAAATTTAGTTCTAAAGTTTATGGACCAAAACTAGATTATTAGAAAATAAGAATCATATTCGAATTAGACCATATAGTTAATCCGATCTTGGTATGGTCTTAGTTTTTCTGTTAAATATTTTTCTTTCAATAATTAATATAAATAAACTAAAATTTCAATAAAGTATTGAAAGTTACAAATCGAGATAATATCATTTAAAAAAGTATATTGACATGACCTTATGTAATTATATAAAAAATTACCTAAAATTTTCAAAATGAAATTGAAATTGAATATAAAAAAAATTAAAAATTTTAATTGATAATTTTTAAATGGTCTGGCTTGGATTTAACAATTTTACTGCAATAAACCTGAAACCGAATCAACTAAATTGGTCATTCATAATACAGTATTGTTAATAAACCGATATTAGTATAGAATTGACCAAAATCAGAGTAAGTATTGTGCTTTTTGTTTGATTTTATGGTTGGTTACGTTTTGAACACCCTATCAGATTAATTGTTCATCGAGTTAGAGTTCAATTTATTTTTATCGAATCGACTGATCAGATCAGGTCAATTTGACCAGACCAGTCATGTCCAACCGAAAGTGCAGATCTGACCAACATAAGACAAAACATTTTGGCTTTGGTTTGTTTTTATGGTTGGTTAGATTTTGAACATCCTATCGGATTATTTGTCCATGGAGTTAGAGTTTAATCTAATTTTATCGAACCGACTGATTAGATCAAGTCAATTTGACCAAACCGACTATGTCCAACTAATATTAGTGCGGAATTAACCAAAATCAGACGAAACAGTGTGGCGTTGGTTTGTTTTTATGGTTGTTTATGTTTTGAACACCCTATTGAATTAATTGTCCATGGAGTTAGAGTTCAATCTAATTTTATGGAATCGACGGATCAAAAGAGGTCAATTTGACAAGACCGGCCGTGTCCAGCCCTTATAAAATAGTAGTCGTGAACCGGCGGTTCAGTCGTATTTCAACTTTAGACCAAGCAAATGCCATTCCAATTTCCACGTACGTTCTTTGGATACCCAAATCTCTCTCCGCTTGCAGGCAGTCATGGCTGCCACGGTTCACCTTTCGGGGTTCTGGCTTCCCGCTCACTCTACTCTCAGTTTTGGCTCCCATAAGAGAACGTCTCCCATGTCTCGTGCACCCGCGGCATCTTTGTCATCATCGTCGCCCAGTATTCAGGTATGTGTGTTTTCCCCTCCTCACTAACTTCACTCCCATTCACTATACCCTTGAATTCGGATATCTTTTGCCTATAAATTATAATCTTAGAAAGTTGTTCCATTCAATGTTTCATTTCAAATTTTCGATTCAATGGTAATGACCGAGCACAGTGTAGGAGGATTTTTGCGCTCCTTCTAATCTGACGCCAGAGAACCCAGCTTCCAGTCAATCGTCCTCTATCTAGAATTTCATTTATTTACCTTAAAATAGTAAATAATTTGAAGGGGGTCAGCGTCACAGATCTTGTTATGTAATTTTCCTAGTTTCTCGTTATTTTAGTTTTTTCTATTTCTGTTACATGTTGGAGGAAGCTAGTCTTCTGGATCATTTGGTGATTATAAGGTTTTTCCGCAGAAGTTCACATGAATTTTGTTATGGAATGCAATTATTTTAGTCAAACTAGTGTAGCAGTCTGTTTGTGTTTGTCTAGATTACTGAGAATTTAACCTCACCCTCAGTACATTAACATTTTCCAGTCTGTTCCTCACTGCTTCAAAATATTAAAAGAGACTGAGGGGCTTTTTTTTTTCTCAGGCCTCTTCTTTTGTTCTTTGCTTATCAGTTTCAGGAAACTAAAGAATTCTTTGAAAAAACAGATGTTGAAAGTAATATGCTATATAAATTTTATGTTTAGATTGTTGGTAGGAGAACTTCAGATCTCTATATCAATGAAACTGCCAATTCGGAAGATGCATATGCTAGCTTCCTAGGCGAGAGTGATTGGGTCGATTTGGATGCTGATCTTCAATATTGGACAAAGGCACTACGTCCTGTCCAGGTATAATTGATGTATGGCTGGGAACATATTGATACAAAAAGTTTATTGATGTCTGATTTTGATCTGTCAACATTGGAATTTGGCAGTGGTATCCTGGTCATATAGCAAAAACAGAAAAAGAACTTAAAGAACAGTTGAAGTTGATGGATGTCGTGATAGAGGTTCGAGATGCAAGAATACCTTTATCTACAAGTCATCCTCAGGTGGCCATAGCTTATTGTTTCTATTATGCAATTCTTTGTATTCTTATTGTTTCTATTGTGCCATTTTTTTCATTCTTACTTCATGATGGGATATATATCTATTGATCACTATCTTTTTGGCAAATTTTCACTTTCATGAGTTATTTCACAACATTATCCAGTACAAGTTATACCAAAGCTCAAAAAAATTTAAATACTTCTCGTGTTAGTCCAACTACATTTGTAACAAACTATGAGGTTTCGGCCAGGGTTCATTTTTACAAATATTCTTACTTCATGAATAGATGGATGTGTGGCTTGGCAACAGGAGAAGAATTTTGGTACTGAATAGAGATGATATGATATCCTTGGAAGATCGCAATGCATGGGCGACATACTTTGCCAGGCAGGGAATCAAAGTCCTATTTTCAAATGGTAAACTTGGAATGGTATGTGAAGACGAGAACCTTTTACTTTTATTGGTTTGAAACTTGTGACAGAGTATTCACTCTCTTTTGGCAAGCGCAGGGCACAATAAAGCTGAGCAGGATGGCAAAAACGTTAGCAGCTAGTGTCAATATCAAGCGAAGGTCTAAAGGACTTCTTCCTCGTGCAGTAAGTTCTACAAACAAATAGAATTTTAAATGCTTCTTTGTGCTATGGGGTTTAGTAGTTTTAATTATTTAGTAATCAACAATTCATTAAATAAAACTAGCACGTATTAGAAGGGAAGGTAGGAATAGTGTGCTCAAATGCGTCCTTGCCTCACCATGAGATCTCAGTATTTGCCTTCAATAGTTTCATACTCCTGTAGATTCTTGGAAGTGCTTTGAAACATATATTTCTACTGCTCTGTACGGCTAGATGTATAATTTAGAGTTTTATTTTGGTTCAGCCAGAAACTTATAGATTTAACAGAACACTATAAATTTTAATGTTAATATCATTTAGGACATTTTTTCATGTGAACCATGTTTGCTTGTTTGCAACTTTTAATTCTCAATCTTAACAACTTGTAGTATTTTCTTTTCCATGGAATTCATTGTCATTTTTATGCCATACTTTTAGAAAAGATCACTCATTTCTGGACAGGTTCGTGCTGGTATAATTGGGTATCCAAATGTTGGGAAATCATCTTTGATAAACCGCTTGCTGAAGAGACGTATGTGTGCAGCAGCTCCTAGACCGGGTGTCACTAGGGAATTAAAGTATGTTTTTCTATTCTAGATATGCTAATGATGTTGTGGCATGTAATCCTGGATAATGAAAGGGCGTGTAGAGCACAGAAGCTGTAGTAATGGAACCCATTATTCCTTTATAATGTGTACAGCGATGCTCAAACCATCTGATAACTTAGTTTTGATTTTAACTTTGAAAAATCATTAATTTGCTGGAAATCACCGTTTACATCAAAATCATTATGTAAAACGTGATAGATGTGAGAATTGTTGAGTTTGTCCTTGTGCGGTGTTGTGAAAATATCAAAGTTTGAAAGAACGGGACTCATCTTGGAAAGAAAATTGTAAAGTATTTCTGAAAATTTGTTTGGAAAATGTAATGAAAGTTAGTTCTTGTCTTGGAAGGTGGGTTCGTTTTGGCAAAGATCTTGAGTTTCTCGACTCTCCAGGAATACTTCCGATGCGAATAAGTGATCAAACTGCAGCAATTAAGCTAGCCATTTGTGACGATATTGGAGAGAGGTCGTACGATGTTGCAGATGTTGCTGCTATCCTTGTACAGATGTTGACAAAGCTTCCATCAGTAGGCAAGTTATAGATTATGGCTCCTCACCACACAGTAGCTAAGTATAATTATTGTTTTTGTAAATGGCGCATCTGAATATATTTTTTTGGTTCTGTATAGGTAGAAAAGCTCTCTATAACCGATACAAAATCGATGTGGACGGCAACATTGGTCACATGTATGATTGTGTTGTGTTGTTACAAGGTTTAAGGCTTAGAGAAATGGACTGTTGGTTTGAGTAGATTCAATTTGTGGGTTTACAGATATGTGCAGAGGCTGGCTGCCAACTTATTCAATGGAGATGTTCATCAAGCTGCATTCCGAATCTTGTCCGATTTTCGGAAGGGAAAGTTAGGCTGGATTGCTTTGGAGCGCCCACCGCACCTGGACATTTGCTAGGCTGACTCCAGGTTCGTCTGGTTCGGGTATTTGCTAGATTGAGTCCAGATGGTCCATCTCTAGACAAGGCCTTGAGATGTTAATTGTAATTATTCGAGTATGATACTAAAACACTGTCACGAGTAAACAAATAGAATCTCATGGCAACACTTTACATGAAATGATTCAAGCTATTAGACACATAGAACTGCAGCTGAAATAGGAATGCTTCATAGTTGGACTGCATAAATTAGGTTGTTACTGAAATAGACGAGTCAGTAATGGCTGACGGCAAGGGAATTTCAAATATGTGCAAGCTATAAGATTCATCCAAGAGTTTTAGATGAGCTCGGATTTGTTCTCGTCCTTGTACTCGTATGCGAACCCGCCATGGCTGGTCAAGTCCATGCCAGACATTTCCTCTTCAGCTGTAATCCTCAAAAGCTTCAGCTTGTGCAGGATAAAGAAGAGAGTCCCCATGGTTATGCTCACCCACCCGACAATGGCCAGAATTTGCACAGCGTGCGCCGCCAGTAGCTTTCCTCCGCCGCCCATGAGCAGCCCATAAGGCCGGTCCGGCAGGCCTGGATATATCTCGTTCACATAAGCTTGTTTGGCGAACAATCCGGTGAAGATTATTCCCCACATTCCGCACCCGCCGTGGAGCTGAGCCGCCTCGAGCGGGTCATCGTACTTGAGCTTCTCAGCCAGCTTGTTGAATCCGATCAGGACCCAGGCCGCCACGAACCCGCATAGAACTGCAGCCCAGGGGTCAACCACGGAGCACCCGCCGGTGATGGCGGCAAACCCTCCGAGCAAGCCGTTGCAGACGTCAGTTCCGTTCCAGTGGCCTGAGAGCAGTTTTTTCCCGAAGAGGGTCGTCAGGGCAGCGGAGCAGCCGGCGAGGGTCGTCGTCACTGCAGTTCTTCCGATTGCGCTCCATTGCCCGTAGTACGATCCGCTTTCTCCGTATGCCTTGGCGATGTTGAGGAATGAGCCGGGGTTGAAACCATACCAGCCGAACCAGAGAAGGAACGTGCCGAGAACGACGAGGGTGCCGCTGTGGCCTCGTAGAGCCACGGGCTTGCCTCCGTGGTCGAATCGGCCGATTCTCGGGCCCTCGATGAAGGCTCCCCACAAGCCGGCAATGCCACCGACCAAGTGAACAACGCCGGAGCCGGCGAAATCAATAACCCCAGAGCCAAACAAGAGACCATCGGCTCTCGCAGGGCTTCCCCAGCCATCGGCAGACCAGAACCAGTGGGAAACGATGGGGTAAACCAAACCAGTCAAGAAAGAAGAATAGATCAAATAAGACACAAACTGGGTTCTCTCTGCAATCGAACCGCTCGTAATTCCAGCAGCTGCAATGGCAAAAGCCCACTGGTACAGAAAGAAGGCATAGTCGAAGGACGGAGAAGGAAATTTACTCAGCCCGAAAAAGTGCTGCCCAATGAACCCATTCGAAGGAGTGCCAAAAGCCAATGCAAATCCGAAGAGATAATAGAAGAGACCACCAGTGGCAGCGTCGAGAACGTTGGTGAGCATGATGTTCATGGTGTTCTTGGCTCGGACGGAGCCGGCACAGAGCATGGCAAAGCCGAGCTGCATGGCGAAAACCAGGTAGGCGGAGAAGAGAAGGTAGGTGTTGTCAATGGCATAGTTTGTGTCGACGAACTTGCTGGAAACGGCGTCGAACTGGGAGCAGATGTAGGCTGCAGCGGAGGTGGCGTTGGCGGTGCCGCCGAGGAGGGAGTGGAGGTCGGCGGCGCTGCAAGCCATGGCTGACGGAGGAAGGGTGGTGGGTCTGAGAGAGGAGAGGTGATTGGGGTGGGTTTTATAGAAGGGGAGGAGAGATGACAGGGTGTAAATGGGGTGCAGATTCCAAAAATATTCAAGATTTGAACGGGAAATCTGGCAACCGAAAGGCGTTATAAGCCAACACAACTGGAGGAGAGTAGAATCGAATCCATTTTTTGATGGCGGGGATATTCATCGGTCAAAGTTACTGATTCACTCCGACTTTGAGGCATCTACTCTCTCTCTAGGCCAGTTTTTTCATGGTTGTACTCCTAAAAATGGGAAATTTACGAGCACCATCAACTCTTTCTCTCTCTCTAGAAGGTAAGTACATGATCAAATAAAAATTCACGTTGTGTTCTCCAATGAGAGGAAGGTCCATGTGGGGAAGAAAAGATGCACAAATTAATAAATATATTTCTCTAATTCTGAAAGATCCTGTTTTGAAACTTCTATTAACACACCCCACAAAGTTTGACGCCATCTGAGGAAGAGTCACTTAACCAATAAAAGCTCAAATCTTGAGATCCATCAAGCATCTTTGATTTGATGTTTATGCTAAAATGAGTTATGATTTGGAAATTCACAGGAAATCTCCTGCCGACAAATTTGATTAGGATTCCCTTGCTGATGGATATTTTGAATTGAATTCTCTGGCTGAACTGAACTCCAACTCGAATTGCCAATTTGATGTTGAGACTTGGAAAATTAGGCTGCCATTTAAGGGAGGAAAAGATTGATCGGGTTGTTTCGACTGGGGAAGGACATGCGCTTGTGGCTGCATTCTCCGAATAAGATTCATTATGCAGAGAAGCATGGCAGGCACTAAGATCTCCAATACCAGACACGGTCGATGGGTGAGCAATTGATGGATCATAGGACACAAAACCAGCAACTGCAAGTATCATGCCGAGTCTCATGTCCAACCTTTGTTGAATGCTGCTGCAAAAGCTCCCAACCCTGAAAGCCATCGGATAAACCAACCCACCCGGATTGTTCCACTCCTGAAAACCACTCCAGCCCCTGAAAGCCGCGGTTTCAACCAGCCACGGTTTGCCCCGAATTTGAAAGTTATCCCCTCCCTCAGCCCGCTAAACATAAGCCACCACCATGGATCTACAATTGCTAAATCATCTCCTACATCAGAAGAATGTCCATCAAATCCTCCCTCTAACCCTTTGGATTGTAGGATCGAGATTAACTTAAGTGGGGGGTAAATTAGGTTAACTAAACTTTTTCGTTTACTAAGTCAAATTCGTGCGAGTTGTTTAGTTATTTCTAAACTCTAGTGCGGAATTCTTTCACAAATAAATAAGAGTTTAGAGAGAGAAATTGACACTAGTTTGGTAACGCGGTTCGGCCAACCTTGCCTACGTCCGCGCTTCAAGGTACCTCCTTGAAGATCCTTCTCGCTCAAACTTTGAGCTTCACTCTAATTGACTTATGGGTGTCAACCAAACCTTTTGACTATTTTCTTGAAGGAGCGTCACCCCTTTTACATAAAGCGTTCAAAGAATGAGTTACAATTTGTACAGTTTTTAATAAATCGACTCACTCAAACTCAAGAATGATATACAAGTTTGGGTACTAGGATTTGAGAGAGTAAAAGTTTGAGAAATAAAATTGGCAGCAATTCAGCGTAGTTTTCTCTCGGTAAAATTGTTGCTTCAAAGTGAGATCGCTTCATCTATTTATAGATTGCTGCTGATCTGTCCAGTTGTGTCGACACAAATCCTGTTGGGGTCGACACAAGCACTAGCCCGTAGACACATCAAGAATATAGCCGTTGAGAATTTTTCTGACGGTTGGTGTTGTTCTGTTGAATTGGGTCGAGACATCTTATGTTGGGGTCGACACAATGTTTGTGCGGTCGACACAACCTTGAAGAATCCTTCTCTGGAAAGTCTGGGGTCAACACATTTGTTGGTTAGGGTCGACATAAATCTAAAAGATTCGTCTCTGGAAAAAGCTAGGGTCGACACAATTATAATGGGCTCGACACAAATGGGTTTGGCAGAGACATATTTTGTGCAGGTATGGTCGACACAGAGATTTTGGTAAGGTCGACACAGATTCTTCTCTGGGGTCGACATAGAAGATTTGGATGGGTCGACACATTTACGCGTTGTACTGCCTGTTTGGGTCGACACAATTTGTATAGGTGGGTCGACACAACTTATACGTTGGGCTGCGACTTAGCTTATGTTTTGGATAGGGGTCGACACAAGGATACTATGGGTCGACACAATTGGAAAGACTCGGCCTCTGTTTTGATTAAGGGTCAACACAAACTCTAGGGGTCGACACAAACGGAGAAAGCTAAGTTTCTGGATTATCTAAGGGTCGACATAAACACATTAGGGGTCGACACAAACTGCATATATATATGAATTTTCTGCAGCACTTAAACAAAATTGTTAGACTTTAATTGTACCCTTCAACAAGGGTATTTCTCATGAATCGTTAAGTCTAATTTAAGCATTGTGAAGTAGTTTACTTTATCTATTTTATCTTTCATGCTCATCTTACATAGTTATCATAAAAAAATAATTGATTGCTTTAAACATACTTTTAAAGCTAACATGGATGTCATTGACATTGGACCATAAGACACGATACTAGCTAAAAGTTCATCTTCTACACGCCCAAAAACTCTCATTGATTCAGATGAGCACACTCCATTTAGAATGGTTACCCGTGGCAAGGAGCAAAATAAAACCAAAATGATGCCAAAACTCGAGAACCAAAAACTTTGAAGAAAACTGGACCTGGAAAACTTGGATCAGCAAACCCAGGTGGCCCTCCCCCTCCAACCAAATGATTTTAGCAACTTCGAATTTTAGGAGCTTCAATTTGCCCCTAAAGCAAGGTGAGGCAATCTATCTCATTAGAAGCTCAAGAATTGATGTAATTGGCCTGCTCAAAACAAAATCATCCCCTTAGACTATCCTAAAGTTTGTTGAAAAAGGTTCCATGGTTGGAAATTCATTACTAATTTCGACCTTCACCCGAATAACCACATCGCTTTCCTTTGGAACCTGGATAAGGTTGACATGGAACTCAAGAACTGCAGCCTCAAGTTATCCACTCGATCATAACATATAAAATCATCACCCTAACATTTTGTGCCTCCTTTGTATACGGCCTCCACTCAGTCACAAACAGAAGAAGCTTATGGACAAACCTTGATAATGTCATCCCCTCATCTTCCAAACCTTGACATAGTGAAGTCAGAGTCTCTAATAGATCAGGTTCGAAAGAATGTCTCAGCTATTTCAAGAACTTGCTAGGGGTGAAATCTAGTTCCTCCTCTACAATAGTGTTGTTCAGATTGGCCCCTTATCACCTTGGACTAGAGCTGGCAAACGAGCGAGCTGGCTTGGCCGGCTCGGTTAGATGTCGAGCCGAGCCAGACTCGGACCGGAACAGTGGCGAGCCTGTAGGCTGAGCCCGAGCCGAGCTCGACAGATGAGGCTCGCGAGCCTAACGAGCGACGCTCGTCAGGCTCCAATCGTCGGTTGTTGCGCCTCACCGTCCATCGCCTCGCCTCGTCGGTCGTTCGCGTCGTCTCCTCGCCGGATCTCGTCGTTGTCGTCTGTTGCCTCGCCGTCCGTCGTTGCCTGGCTCTCACCTCGTCGCAGATTGTCGCCGTCGGAACAGCGACGACGAAGCGAGGGAGCGACTGCGATGGAGCGAGGGAGAGAGAGAGAGAGATTCATAAGAGCCGAGCTGAAGAGGGGAGGGGACCCCTCGCCCTCGGGCCCTCGGGCCTCTCTCTCTCTCTCTCTTGCAAGCAGCCTACGTGGGCTGCTTGCAACAGTCATTGGACCGTTGCATTTCGCCCATCAACGGGCAAAAATGCAACGGTCATTAGACCGTTGTAAATTGTAATGTAACGGGAAAAAATGGGAAAAAAGATGTATATTTAATTTTTTGGGTATAAATAGAGTTGATTTGGGTGTTAAAATTTACCAAAATTTTTCTTGAATTCTCTCAAGCTCTCGATTCCAATTCTCGTATCTACTTTTTCGTGTGTTGACGATTTATTTAAGCATTAACAAATTACTCATCGAGGTATGTTTTATCGGTAATATATCCTTAATTAATCGTCAAAATTACAATTAACGTCAAACTAATTTCTTCCATCGGCTTGGTTCCGATCAAACGGAACTAGATACGTATTTAGAGACGCGTTTCAAAATTCCTCGTGATACGACCTTCGACATCTTGAGTTGGTGGAAAAATAATTCAGGATTGTATCCGATACTTTAAAAAATGACCCAAGATTTACTAGCACCTCCTGTTTCAACTGTAGCTTCCGAGTCGGCTTTGAGTGCAGGTGGACGCGTTTACGACGATCGACGAGGGAGTCTTGCACCGGATCTCTTGGAAGCACTCATATGCATGAAGGATTGGAGCGACGCCATTGCGAGAGAGCAACAATGAGATGATGAACTCGAGGAAGAATTCAAAAATTTGGAATTTGACGACTAGAATTTTTTGTACATTTTTTAAAAGTTTACATATGTATTGAATATTGATGCCAAAATAATTATTTTGGTACACTGCTATGTAATTTTTCGACAGATTATAATGAATATTGTTGGCTATTTTTGATATTTTTCGACTAAGTCAAATACCTTGGGTCGACACATGTAGGTTGGGGTCGACACAAATCGAAAGGATCCATCTTTGGAAAATCAGAGGTCGACACAAATCGCTAAGTTATAACCCTTGTAAACTGCCTGTGTCGACCCTAGAAAATGCCTTGGGTCGACACATGTAGGTTGGGGTCGACACAAATCGAAAAGGATACGTCTCTGGAAAATCAGAGGTCAACACAAATCGCTATGTTGTAACCCTTGTAAACTGCCTATGTCGACCCTAGAAAATACCTTGGGTCGACACATGTAGGTTGGGGTCGACACAAATCGAAAGTATCCGTCTCTGGAAAATCAGAGGTCGACACAAATCGCTATGTTGTAACCCTTGTAAACTGCTTGTGTCGACCTTGTAAACTGCTTGTGTCGACCCTAGAAAATACCTTGCTTCATGAAATAGGGAGTTAGGGACTTCAAACCCCGATTCAGGTTACAACATAGCGATTAATGTGACGTGAGGCTAAGCTAGTAAACTTAGACTTTCTCATTTTTTAAACTTCCGGTTACAACATAATATATCAAATTTTAGACAATTTATAATGATTTTTTTTAGGCTCGTTTTCAGCTCGATTAGGCTCGGGAGTTGGGCTCGCTCGGCTCAAGGCTCGGCTCGAATAGGCTCGAGGCTCGATAGCTCGCTCGAGCCAAAAATTTTGGGAACAAGCTCGACAGGCTCGGATCGAACAGGCTCGACAGACTCGGCTCGAATAGCTCGGCAAGCTCGATGAGCCGGCCGAGACCAGGCTCAGCTCGCTCGAGCCGGCACGTTTGCCGGCTCTACCTTGGACTAATGTGCCTCCTTAATCGAAGTCACATTCCTTGAGGAAATAACAAGCGCCCTGCATAGTATCGAAAATGACAAATCCTCTGGTCTTGATGGTTTTTTGTCCAATTTCTTCAAGGAATTCTGGGAAATTACTGGCCCTGATTTTGTAAAAGCAGTTCAAAAGTTCTTCTCCTCGAGTCGCCGTTTAAAACAATGAAATCATGCCTTAATTGCCGAGCTCCTACAACGAATCATGCCCGGGAAGCTAGTGACTTTCGGCCTATCTCGTACTATAGTGTTTTTTACAAAGTCATTGTAAAAATCCTAGCCAACATGTTATCGTCGACCCTTGATCCCATCAATGACCTTGCCCAAGCTACTTTCATTAAAGATAGAAACATGACGAATAATATCCATCTCTTACAAGAGCTCATAAGGAAATATAACACAAAGAGAGTTTCTCTAAGATGTTTCATCAATGTAGACCTTTGGAAAGCGCTTGATTCGATATCCTTGACATTCCTTAAAAATATGTTCTCTGCCTTGGGTTCCCTAACATCTTTGTCTCTTGGATTATCGAGTGTATATCCACTGTGTCCTTCTCGATCTCTATCAAAGGCAAGCTACATAGATTATTCACAGCTGCAAAAGGTCTCAAACAAAGAGACCCCCTTCACCATATCTCTTTGTCATTTGTTTGGATACCTTCCTTGGCTAATTCGATCTTAGATCCCTAAGTCTTGGTTTAACTTCCATCCCATGTGTGAGCCATTAAACATCACACACCTTGCATTCGCTGATGATTTCATTCTGCTCTCGAGGAGGGACCCAATATCCATAAAAGTCTTCATCTCATGGCTAGAAGACTTCAGCCTAGCCTCAAGACTCTATATGAATACTCAAAAATCAATTTTTTTCTCGGCGGGGATCAAAGATCATGATCTTGGTGAAATCATCTGATTCACCACAAATACCTCGACATTCCCCTCGCTGTAAAAAAGTTAAATTCCAACAGCTATGATTGATAAGCTCAAAACCTATATTGATCGTTTGAGTGTGGCTACCTTCTTCTTTGCCGGAAAAGCTGAATTAATCAAGCCAATCCTTCAGGATCTTGATCTAGATCTCAGTATTCAATCTCCCAGCATCCATCTGGCTCAAGATCTCCCAGTTATGTAGATCATTCCACTGTGGGGAATCCAATGCAAATGTCTCTTGGACTAATTTATGCCTCCCCAAAGAACAAGGGGGACTTGGCTTTTGTGGCCTCGAATCGTAGAATCTAGCTCTCTTCTCAAAAACATTTTAGAATATCCACAGGAAAAAAGATACATTATGGTACCGTTGGATCCAACACATTTACATGAAACATGAAGACTTCTGGAACTAGAATACCAGTTGAAGGCCTCCCCCTTTGACATGAAAATTGGATGGAGAAACGAACACTTTCTAGATTCGGGTGGAGAAGGGTGGAAATCCGGATGAGCAGAAAACATAGGGAAATTGTGGATAGCAGATCTCAAAAACGGTGGTGGTATTTGGCATGAAATTTTGAGGAGACGTAGATGGGGAAAGGTAAAAGGTGACCTCCAAATATGAAAGAAGTCTCACGAGTAGAATGGAAGATATGTAGACGGGAGTGAAAATGGACAGAAGGTAGCCGGAAAATGGTATGTGCGGGTAGATTCGGAAAATATGGGCTTTCGAGATGAAAAATGGAAGGAAGAGCTAATGATCTACACAATCACCCTCAAGACCACGAGTGTGGCTGGAGATATCTAGTAAGGATAGGTCCTCCTAGCTCGGAAGGATGACCAACTCCGGGGTTGCTCTTGGTTGTTGGAAGTCCACTGGGAAGCCGAGTCTTGGGATCGGAAGATCGACAAGGAAATTGACAATGCAAAGCAAAGTTGATCAAATTAACCAAAGACCCCCACAAAGCTCAGGGATTTGAGCTTAAAACATGCACAAAGCTGCATGAGAAAAAGACTCAAATTGGATGGCTCATGGAAGCTTACCCGATTTGACCACACACACAAAAAGGGAGGGAAAAGTGACCCATTGACCAAACTGATTTGGGAAAACTCTAGGCCAACATTACCACCTGCGTGAGCCACCCTAGAGCCACCAAAATGCAGCCTAATTAATAGGGCTGCCACACCTAAGATGATACCCTAAGGGAATTAAAAGACTCTCATGCAAAAGCATGCAAAAACCAACGTTAAAGTTCGTGCACAACAAGAAACACACAAAAACTTAAAGTAAAAATTCTCCCTCCTCCCCTTTAATTGGTCTTGGACTTTCTTCCCATTGGGCTGGTCTCCTTATAATCCTCCTCAAAACTCCCTTGGAAGGTCCAACTCGGGTTCGGGATATTAACAACGTCCTCCGGCTTCTCTATGTAATTCACGGAGTGCTTGGGCCTCTCTTGGTCCATTAGGGTTGGTTTCACAATTCTAAATCCTTGCATAAGCTTCCCTAAAAAAAAAGCACACGTGTTAGAAAATTCTCAAGCTCGGGCCCGAGTAATGGTTCCGTGATGTTCGGTTAAGGGTGCGGTATTTCGGGGCATGTCACCCTTATTAAGAGGTTCCTGCAAATCTATGACATCTTGGAAATAAAATTGGGATCTAAAGAGAGTGGTATCACGAAACTCGAGGCCTCGAAGTCAAACTATAACAGCAAAGGCCTTTCGGAAATTTATGACTTCTTCAGACCTTCAGCTCCAATAAAGCCTTGGTTCAAGGTCATCTGGACAACTGGCCTCACTCCCAAATATTCCTTCATTTTGGCTAGGTGCCCTTAACCATCTCAATACCAAGGATGGACTGAACTTCCTAGGGATTGAAACTCATGCTCCTCCTATGCTACCCATGCAGAATCCACTTGGCATCTCTTATTCATCTGTCATTTCTCCTCCTCTGTCTGGTTGGCCACAAAGTCAAATTTTGGTTTTACCCGACGCATGTCATCTCTTGTCATTGGCTTCAAGTGGTCAATTAGAGAAAAAAAAAACTCTAAAAAGGCTTTGACACTCCGAATCATCCTATCTTCTACAGTTTACCACTTGTGGACAGCTCGTAACTCTCGTATTTTTTAGGGAAAGTTTGAGCACCCTTGCGTGATAATCAAACGAATAGAACTCAAGGTAGTCAAACTCTTACACTCACATTATCCACATCTTTTAGCTAGGATTGAATCCCCTTAGAGTCCCCACATTGCGCCACTTGATCATCGATTCAAAGGGTTAAGTATGTTCTCTGGTATTGGGTAATATTCTACAATACTTTTGCTTGCTACCATTGTTCTATTTTGCAGGTGTCATGTTACTAAGTTAAATTTGTATTTTCACAGTATTTTTAAAGTTGTCTACATTATGTGCACGATGGAACGATGAGGCAACTTGTGGTTTATCTGCTCCATCTATGTGATTTTTCGTTTAGCTGTAGCTTGATGCGAGATGAGTTGCTGATTTGTAGCTTCCTCTTTCTCGGTTGTGGTTGAAGTAGAAACATTGTATCTTTCTTATTTTTTTAATACAATTTACTTACAAAAAAGACATTGATGGAGGATTCATGTATTGGGAGGTATTGGTACTGTTATTTCTGTATGATGGGATCTGGTTGGATTGGGCGGCACCCCCTACAGCTTCCGCCCTCTTTAACATCGCGCAGGAAGTTACAAACTTAGGAAGGCAAACTATTACCTTTTTCTCTTTGAGTTAAGTTTCAAAAGTCCCTTGGAAGGAATGACTCGCCGATGCTTGCCTCAACTGAAACAAATTTTGTGATGAAGCAGATAGTTGATTTCTGATGAAATAGCAATGCTGCAATTTAGTTTATTGAGAAATCTGATCAGACCCTGCACTGGAGTTCATTTGAATAGGATCATGATGCAGATGTTGGCTGGCTTGAGGAAGTGCTATCGAAATAGAGCCTTGATTTTCTTTCCTAAAACGTATTATCTACTCTTTCCACATTGGCTCCTTGACAATGTTCGAGAAGACAAAATTTGCGATGCCAGAATGGACAAGGTGCAATCACGTCTCACATAACAGTGACTCTGCATAACCCAACACAAGTTAAGTAGAAGATATGCACACGCGTTGATTTAGCAAGAGAACTACTTTTACAAAGTATAGCTTTAAGATAAATCTTACCAAGTCACAAAGATGCCTTGGATGAGGATAGTCTCTGCAAGCAATCTAAGAATAAAAAAAGAAAAAGAAGATTTCAAAACTGTAATACATTGTTGCAAAACAAATGCTTCCATCTTAGAAAAGAACAATAAACATAATATGCAAGAAAGTACTTCCATTGTTCGGCGTTAGAGATGGCAAACGAGCCGAGGCTGAAAAAGTCTAGCTCGTCGAGCCTGCCGAGCCTAACGAGCCTACCGAGCCTAATGAGTTGAGCTTAATGAGCTTTTATTAAAAAAATTTCAACTCAAGTCGGCTCGCGAGCCACGAACCTAACGAGCTTTAATGAGCAGAGCCTAATGACCCAAATATACATAAATAATTTTATCTTATATAAATAATTATAATTTATTTATTGTAACGCCCCGTTTTATTTTAATTAATTTTTTTTTTAAAACTTAAAACTGAAGGATATAAAATGATCGTAAATCTGAAATCATTTTTCTTTTTCTTAAAACTGCAGCGGAAGACTAAATACTATTCTTTTAAGAAAGCTCATACAAATTGCATACATGATACAACGTCATTCATAAACATATTCTTTTCTTTCATAAACTATTCATTTAAATAAATATCTAGTCTTCGACATCCAAATTTTGGAATTCTTCTAGTATGTCATCCGCTCGTTGTTGATCTCTCGTGACACCGTCGTTCCAATCCTTCATACAAATGAGTGCCTCTACGATATCCGGTGCAAGTCTTCCTTGTCGATCATTGTACACACGTCCACCTGCACTAAAAGCAGACTCTGATGCTACGGTAGAGACCGGAGGGGTTAGTAGATCTCGTGCCAACCTAGAAAGAATAGGATATAAAGTGGTATTGTCTTTCTACCAAGTCAAAATATCAAAATTCTCATCGCGAGAAATTTGATAGCGGGTTTCAATATAAATATCGAGTTCATTTTTTTGTGAACTAAAAGAATAAACATCGCTATCTAGTTCATCGAAAATGTCATTCAATAAATCTTGTGAAGGTCCAACACCGCCACTACTAGAACTAGAAATACTACATGAAGAAGGAATAAAACAAGTAACATTAGAAATTTAAATTCATAAGAAGAATATAAACAAGCAATATTATTTTTTAATGTAGTACTATTAATTTTCAAAGTAATACTTAAATGAGAAGAAATTTTATCAATAATTAAACACGCTCCTTTTATTTTAAATCTAGGGTCCATTACACATGCAAATAAAAAAAATATTAAGTATGTCAAGCCAATATTTTTTAAATTTTGTCTCAATTTTATCAAGTATATCACACAATTCATTTAATTTGTCTATATTTTTAAAAGTAGCCGTTAATTTAAAAAAAAAATGGAAGAATTAGATGAGTAGTAAGATAATCAATTCTCGAACATTCATTTGTAGCATCATAAAATGGTTTTAAAAAAATCAAGAAATAAATTAGCAACGTCACAACTACTATGATCTAAAGAAATACATTTTTTTCACTAATAAAAGCACAAATAACTAACCAATATGACTTAACATTTTACAACATTAAATAAGTTAAATTCCACCTAGTATCTACATCGGTTTTTAATTTTCTTGGTTTAAGTTGAGCAACTTTATAAAATTCCTTATATTCTTGTTCTCGAGTATTATATGAAATAATATAAGAAATTGCAGATCTAATTGATTCAATATGCGGAGAAATAAACGACATTTCATCTTTAACAATTAAATTTAAAATATGACAAACATATCTCATATGAAAAAGAGAATTATAAGAAGTATCTAATTGAAATAATTTTTTAAATTGAACAATAGCAACATCGTTAGCAGAAGCATTATCGAGAGTAATACTAAAAATTATATCTCTAATGACATATTCTTGCAAAATTACAACAATAGATCTATAAATAGTAACTCCACTATGAGGATATTCACAACTACGAAATCTTAATATTCTTTTATTTAATTGCCAAGAATCATCACTAAAATGAGAAGTTACCACAATATATCCTAATGCATTAGGTGCACTCCATAAATCAGAGGTAATACAAATAGACATACACTTTAACGACCCGATTCCCGAGCCGCCGTTCGCATACTGCTTTTCTTACTTACTTACTTACATTGGTGGAAAACTTGTTACTTTAATTTCTAAAAACTATCTTTAGTTTATAAAATAGTTTACAAGGAAAACCGTCGAATTTCAAAAACATATATTTCTTGTAAATAAAGATTTGTGATCCACCTTTAAAGTAAAATACATAAGCATTTAATAATTTAAACTGCAGCGGAAGAAAATAGTTCAACATAAGATATATTCATTTTCAAAAACTTTGTAATCCATCACTCCAAAATAATATATACATTTTAATTATATCTTCAAAACATTCAAAACATTTTGTAATATAACTCTGTGTGTGTCATGCATCACTCCCCGTCGGTCGTCACTCAATAAACTGTATCATTTGTACACTCTTCTGCTCTAACTCCTTGGTCAGTCACTTGCACCCTTTACTCCATTACATTCTCTATATTGCAAAGCCTAAACTATGAGCCTAAAGCTTAGTAAGTAGCATAACTATAAAATGCAATGCATGAGTATGCTATGTTGTTAAAACAATGCACAATTTCATTCACGTTTCTTAAGTTTCATATCTTCTTTATCTTTGGAAATATTACAGGATCTCAAGAACACCGCCCTCCACCTACTTCAACTTCTACTAGGCACACTTACTACTTGGAGTGTTCAGGCCTGTAATAACCATTTACTTTACTGTTATGATATTCAAGTTCTCAATTCATCGGAGACGAAACATAATTAGCGTCCCATACCACCAATCATATCTCGTTTACCTTCAACTACGTTGTAAAACAATGCATGAAATCATTTCGTTGACATTTTGTAAAACTATGATGCATGACTGTGTGACTATGAAACATTACTTAAATCACATCAAACATAATATGAAAACAAGCATGCAACTCACATCAAACATACATCCTAATTTTTGCAATTCAGTACCACTTAAGGGCCAAACAATCTAAATACTAGCTTACCTTAGCAGCTATCTTGAATTAATCCACTTGAGTACATTTTTAGTCCAATTAATGACCTAAATATATAGATCATTCAAGGATTAGAAATCAGGTAACATAACATGTTTTATTGCATAATGTCATAACTTTTATCCCAACTTCAAACAACTATAACTTCCTTGATAATGATCCGTTTACAATGCTCAAGGTGTTAAATTGTTCCTTAAAGAGTTTACTATAACTTCTTAGAAGACACCAAATTCAGAAAATGAGTGTATGAATTGCTTTAAATCAAGAACTGGTCGACCGCTTAAATCAAGGTGTCGACCGCTGTTCATAAACAGAGAACGGAAATTAGGAACTGGTGGACCGTTACCGGTCGACCTAACTTACAAAATGGATGACCTAACTTACAAAACGGTCGTCCGAATTCCTCTCCCAGTTTTCATCGGCAAACTTGCAACATCCATAACTTTGTCTACATGGCTCAGAATTAAGTGATTCAAACGGTTATAGATCACTCTAAGAGTTAAATTAGACTCTTAGAGTGATATTTATCCACCAATTCAACCAATATTGGTACCAAATATTGGCCAAATCTCCAAAACTATAACTTTGTGCATAATTAACCAATTTCACAGCAATTAACATGAAATCATTCATATTTATCCACCAATTCAACCAATACAATCATATTATCCTTACTGAACATAAAAGGAATTCAGAGGATAGAAAGATTACCTTAAACTTTAGCTTCCTTAGTCTTTTCTCTCACAATATCTCTTTCTTTCTCAATCTCACTCTTCCCTTGATCAAGACGTGAGAACTTAAAGTAAAATAGGGAGAAGGAGTCGTGCTGGTAGGGAAATGGCAGACCATGCCTTCTTGTCTCCTTAATTAAACAAAAATTGATGTTTCTCTCACGTCCATACATCAGGATTCTCTACGTTTTGGTTAACTTTTCAACTCAAATCGAGAAAGTGTTGACCGCTCGTCCATGGTGTCGACGAATCTATTCCCGAGAATTATTTATGTCGACCCCTCCTCGATCCTTGGGTCGACCGATAGTATTTCAGATGCTTATATTTTGTTGACCCTCCTTGATTCTGGGGTCGACCGAAAGTTATATTGTGTCGACCTCTCTTCGATCCTGGGGTGGACCGCAAGTTATATTGTGTCGACCCTTCTTCGATTCTGGGGTCGACCGAAAGTTATATTGTGTCGACCCCTCCTCAATCCTGGGGTCGACCGAAAGGGTAATATTGTGTCGACCCCTCTTCGATCCTGGGGTCAACCGAAAGGGTTATATTGTGTCGACCCCTCCTCGATCTTGGGGTCGACCAAAAGTATTCCTACACACTTAGAAGATTTTCTAACCCTTCCGAATAACATCATTACTTATACCCCTTTAACCTTATTTTCTTCATCACCTTCAACCTACTTAATTGCTAACATCGACAATACTTTAATTCTTCAATATTTACCCAACATTCATAAACAAATTCTTAAACACTTCCATCTTAAAGTCACAAAATTCTAAAATAAAATGAGGGTTGTTACATTCTACCCTCCTTAATAAAATTTTGTCCTCAAAATTTAGACTTCAAACATCGCTGGATACTTTTCCTTCTTTCCATTCATTTATCAATCATCATTCAAACACAACTCTCATTCTATTGTTTTCTAAGTCATTCAATTGTAATAAACTATTGATTTATTTTCATCCTTCTATATTTGTACCCCAATTTAACCTTTGTTCAGCCTCAAACATTCAACTTTTACATTCAAACCTGAAACTCCCTATACCATTTTCATTTTCTCCACTTAAACCTCATCCAAACTTGAGTCCTGTCTAAGCTAGCATAGTCCTCATGTTGGTCTCGTGACACTCAAATCCTTTTCCTAATCGTGCATATTGATCCCTGAGTTGTTGTAACATATTTGAATCCTATAATTCGCTTCTCTAGTGTTAATTCAAGATAGCTGCTAAGGTATCAAAAAAATTACTCAATAAAACGATAAATGTGTCAAGTAAAAAATTACGTGGATCCATAATTAAAAAAATTAACTATCGCAAAATATTTAACAAAATAAAATGATACCCCATGGAGCACACCAATTACTCAACAACGGCTTGTATGTTGTATCAATTTGTGATCACCTCCATGAATACGAGTCCTACGAAAATTACAAGCAAAATTGTTCGTTCGTAATTTATATTAACATAAAAATAATAAAAATAAATTACACAAATAAAATATAAATATACCTTGTTGAGAGATTGAAAGAAAATTTGAGAGGGAGAAAATTTCTTCAAAAAATAATGAATTAGCACAAGTAAGAGTATTAGAAATTAAGAAGTTGAGAGATTGAAAGAAAATTTGGTGAAAATATTGAAGGAGAATGTGTTATATTTATAGGGAGAGAGAAGGAAAAAAATAAGTGAAAAAAAAAAAAATTATACTTTGTAACGGTCTGATGACCGTTGCTTCAGCAAGCAACGGTCTATGACCGTTGCTGGGCACCTGCTGATTGCCCAGCAGCTCAGCAACATGCTGGGCAACAATCAGCTTGCTGAGCAACTGCATGAAAAAATGATCTTATCTCATCCCGCCTTTCACGAGCGGGCTGGGCCCGCTCAACTACAGTAACGGTCTGAGCTCGCCCCACAAGTTCCATTCTGATGACTGCTGTTGCACCATCTTCAACACCCCCCTTAGCTGAACAGACCGGGCCACCACCAGTCAGACAACGCACTTTCAAACGTATATCCGGTGCAGAGATGGCCGACCGACGATCTCACAGCTTGTGTTACATTTGGGACGATCCCTTTACCAGCGGCCATAGCTACAAACTTCTCTTTTGGCTCTACTGCAAGGGCAATGATGACGTCACTGATGAGCAGGACGAGGAACCAGCAGCGGTCGAGCCCACTAAGCCTACTATTTCGCTCAACGCTATTTCTGGTTCGACCGAGGCTTCCACGTTGACTTTTGCAGCCACATTTACCTCTAGATCCTTCGAAGTCTTGCATACACAGGCAGCACGCATAACTTCTTCAGCGTTTGTGCCGCCTCCAGATTAGGCCTCAAGTCCTCTTCTGCAACTTCTATATCTGTTTTTGTGGCTTAACAGCGAGCGTGTTCATTGTATAGGGGCATTTCGCTATATTTCCTTCTCTATTTCTGGATTATTATTCACTGCAGATTTCTTCGTGATTCCTTGCCATGTTTTGATGTTTTCTTGGGCGTTTAATGGATGAGGTCTCTTGGCCGTGTTACTTGGGCTTTTGATGCTCTCACTCTCCAATTCACCCGTCAGGAGCGTTCAGAGACTTTGACCGCCCTACCCATCAGACTTAAACCGACATTAGCAGCCCTTCCTACAGTTGATATACCAACAAATATTTCTAACCTACTGTAGGAGTTCGGAGACCTCTTCACAGAGCCGAGTGGCCTCCCTCCCATTCATTCCTGTGATCATCGCATTTGTCTCACGCAAGGTTCCAATCCAGTAGTTGTCCGGCCGTTTCGCTACCCACACCTCCAGAAGGATGAGATTGAGTGGCAGCGCTTCTGTTTAGATTATTGGGAGCTCAATGCGACGACTATCAAAGACAAATTTCCAATTCCAGTGGTCTACTAAGCTGGATCTTCGGTCTGGCTATCATCAGATCCGTATGGATCCAGTAGATGTGGAGAAGACGGCTTTTTGCACTCATCATGGGCATTTCGAGTTCCTCATCATGCCGTTTGGCCTTGCTAACGCCCCCTCCACATTCCAGGCCCTTATGAACTAGGTGTTTTCTACTCACCTCTGCCGCTTTATTTTGGTATTTTTTAATGATATTCTGGTTTATAGTTAGAACATGACGGATCATCTTCGACACATGCATACTACACTAGGCCTCCTGCGCCAACATCGACTTGTTCTTAAACGGTCTAAGTGTACATTCTCTGCTCCTCAGGTAGCTTATTTGGGTCATCTTATTTCTACCACAGGTGTCTTTGTGGATCCATATAAGGTTCACAGTATTATGTCGTGGCCCACGCCCACTTCTGTCACCGCTCTTCAGGGATTTCTCGGACTCGCCGGTTATTATAAAAAATTCATACACGAGTTTGGTACTACTGCGGCCCCTTTGACTGCATTGCTCCGTCGTCATAGTTTCCAGTGGACGAATGAGACCCAACAGGCGTTGACACCCTTAAGGGAGCCTTATCCACGACACCAATTCTTCGCATGCCAAATTTCTCAGCAGAATTTATCGTTGAATATGATGCATCTGGCGCCGGTATCAGTGTAGTTCTACAACAGTCAGGACATCTGATTGCTTATTTAGCCGTATGCTCGCAACTCGCCATGGCTCGTTAGCCGCCTATGAGCGAGAACTTATTGGCCTTCCTCAGGCCATCCGACATTGGCGTCCTTATCTATGGGGAAGAAAATTTCTTGTCTGCACCGATCATTACAGTTTGAAGTTCCTCTTTGAGCTGAAACTGTCATCTTCTCCACAACAACATTGGATCAGCAAACTCGTGGGGTATGATTTTGCAGTAGAATATAGGCAGGGAAAGCTTAACGCGGCCGCCGATGTTCTTTCCCGCCACGTGGATTCCCAGTCTCACCTCCTCGCTATCTCTCGGCCATTGTCATTCTTTCTCGATGCGATTAGACGTGATACGAAATCTTCTACTGACAAAGTTCTTTTAATGCAACTGGTTTCTGCCGACAAACTCTCTTCTGCATGGACAGTCTCTGATGTATTATTATTTTATAAGCGGTGCCTTTATATTTTCCCGGACTCACCTCTCATACAGGACATACTTTTCAGCACACATGACTCGAGGCATGAAGGCGTTCAGAAAACCCTTCTTCGCATACGTATGGATTTTTATTGGCCAAACCTTTGCACCTCAGTTATCTCTTATATTTCTGCTTGTTTGGTATGTCGGTGCCACAAGTCTGAACATTTATAACCTACCGGTCTCCTCCGAACACTGCCCCTTCCTTCTATTGTTTGGGCGGATATCTCAATGGATTTTGTCGACGCATTGCCCTGAGCGGAAGGCAAATCTGTTATCCTGGTCGTGGTTGACCGTTTCTCCAAATATGCTCACTTCATAGCCATGACTCACCCTTATTCAGCTTCGTCTGTGCCGTGTTTTCTTTGATCACATTGTTCGCCTCCATGGTATTCCTGAATCAATTGTCAATGATCGTAATCCGATCTTCATGAGTCATTTTTGGGCCGAATTTTTCACTTTGGCGGGTTCCAAATTAGCTCTTTCATCAGCTTTTCACTCATAGAGCGACGAGCAGACCGAAGTTGTCAATCGCACTATGGAGATGTATCTCCATTGTTTGGTGGGGGAGCTACCTAAGTCGTGGCTGGGCGGAATATTGTTATAGTACTTCATTTCATTCAGCACTCTGTCATCTCCTTTCCAGGTCGTGTATGGTCATCCTCCACCGACGATGCTCAATTACTAACCAGGCTTGGCACGAGTTGCGGCCGTTGATGATGCCTTATAGGAACAAAATCACGCTTTGGGGCACATTCGCGAGAAACTCACCCAGGCTCAACATCGTATGAAGATTTAGTATGACAAGACTCATCGCGAGGTGGTCTTCCAGGTACATGATTGGGTCTGGCTTCGTTTACATCCATTTCTCCACCGCACACTAGCTAAGTCTCTCTACACAAGCTGTTGCCAAAGTATTATGGACCTTTTCAAATCCTTGAGGGTATTGGGGAAGTAGCCTAACGTCTCCAGTTGCCTGACGATTGCCGTATACATAATGTGTTTCATGTCAGCCTCTTGAAACCTTTCAAGGGCGTACTACCAGCTATCTCTACCACATTATCACCTATTCGTGAGGTCGTTCTATTCTTGAACCAGCATTTATATTGTGCACTTGCCTCAACCTCGGTTCATGGGAACTATTGGTTCAGGGACAGGCCTACCTCCGGAGGAGGCTTCTTGGGAAGATCTCCATACCTTTCGCGAGACCTTTCCTTCTTTCACGCTTGAGGACAAGCTATTTTTCGCGGAGGGAAGTGATGTTACAGATGCTTTGTAAGAAAACAGTATGCTAGACAAGTCTATTGAGTCTGTTTAAAATAGTAATGAAGTGCGGGGGTAGTATTATAATCTAAGGGATAAGTTTTATCTTTGTTAGTCTTATCTAGGGGTGGGCGTCAAATTGGAGTTTTGGATCCGATCGGATCGGCTCCAAAATTCAATCTGAATCTGATCTGATCCAAGTCCCGGCAAAGTTATCGGATCGGATCCTCCATTTTTCAGAGAGCATTTTCCAGAGAGCAATCAAATATCCGTCCTATTTTTCCAAAATTTTCCGTGAGCAATTCGAACCTATCTATAATCCAAAATAACTAAAACTATCCATAATCTAAAACTATTCATAATCCAAAAAAATTCATTCATAATTAATTATAATCCAAAACTATCCATAATTCAAATCTATCAATAATTCAAAACAATAATAATCTAAATCAATCATAATCCAAAACAATCCAGAATACGATAATAATTCATAATCTCAACATAATACATAATCTAAAACATACAAAACTATCATAATGTGCCAATTAATGTTCAATAATCGGCTCTATGTCTCCCCCGGTTGCATTCTCCGTAATTTCTACAAAACAAAAACACATAAAACATATTTATTAATATAACATTAATTAATAGTAATGTTAATAAATAACGTGTATTTGAAATATCCATAATCGGACAAAAACAGATCCAACTCTGAGTGCATATAAGGGCCTCCACTGTTTTCGGTAACAGAGAAGTGCAGAATGAGTCAATAACGCGACCACCATAGCTAAAAGCTGACTCCGACGAAGCTGTAGAAATCGTAACGATTAACACATCCTTCGTTATCTTACTCAAAATTGGAAATTTATGGGATTTCAATTTCTACCATAGCAAAAGGTCTAGATTATCAGAAAATTCTTCAACAGCATCGTGTAGGTAGACGTCAAGTTCCGACCTACTAATTCTAGACTGGTAAAATATGACCCGGAGTATAATCTAGAAAATAAAGGATCATTCAGTAGTGGTGCGCTAACATTGGACGAACTCGATGGCTCGTCACTTGAACTCTTATACTCGCTGTAAAGTTGGCGCAAAAGAACATCTATTTCGTTATAATATTCACGCCCCCGCTCGTTCCCCATCAGAATGGTCAAACACAATTTTAACATATTTGCTCTGCATCAAGTATCCAAAACAACTGCAATTTACATAAGTTTATTCATTTTTTTTACGTCGCCCCAATACTTGTCGAATTTCGCAATCATGCCATTAGCCATTGTTCTCAATAATGGATTAGGACCGTCAACGTGCATTTGAATATTAAGCTTCATTCGACATACCTCACTAACATAAATGTTGGAGGTTACATACAGGGAACCCGATACTACAACTGTCGAATCATAGAAAATTTCCAAGAATTTGCTAAATTGACTAATATCCACCCAATCTTTGTCTGTGAGAGGCCCTTCTTCTCCCATATATTCTAAGAACTGAGTGTCAGATTCTGCAAGTTTGTCGAATGCAGCTGCATACTTCTCAGCTCTTTCCAACATAAGGTATGTCGAGTTCCATCGANGATACAGAAGACGAGCTTGCTTCCCCTTTCGGCGTAGTAAAAGGCAACTTCTTCTGTAATTAATCTGTGGCCAACAAATACTTTTTGCAACTCTTCAAATGCTTTGTTGACACGAAATTGGAATGAAAATAAAGGGAATGATTTGGATTGGATGAAAGTTAGGGTTTTTACCAGAGAATAAAAAAGATTTTTGGAGAGAATTCGAACGCTTAGATCTCACAAACGGGGGTGAGATTTTTAACGAAATTTAGAGGAGATCTTAAGAAATGAAGGTAGAATATGGTCTCCAAAAATTACTGGATTCTCAGTCACGGATTTAAAGATATGCTGACGATGGTGAAAACGTTAAGGGTATAATTTAGGGTTTTCTCAACAGATCCGGGAAAAAGATGATGAATTTGAAATGATCTTAACTTGTAAACGGGGATGAGTTTGGAGCTGAAATTTGGAGGTTTTCTAAATGAATAAGGGTAAAAGAACACCTCAAAATTTGGAAAAATTCTTACGGATGGTTTGGGAGCTGTGGAGGCGAGATGGAAGACGGATGCGGAATGGCCAGATACGGGGATTTTGCAGTAAAATGTGGTTCCTTTCACGTAAAAATAGATGCTTGTGCTGATGATCCACACTCACACCCTTAGACCATGAAGATGGCTAGAGAAATGTGGTAAGGATAAATTGTCTTAGCTCGGAAAGACAATCAACTCTGGTTGTCTCTCGGTGGCCGGAATATGGGTTTCGGAGACCGAGTCTTTGGAGGAAAAACTCCAAAGGGGCAGATTCAAAATTTGAAAAGAAAAATCTTCTAAATTCAAATATGATAATTACATTCAGCATAGGTAAGATTAAATAGGAAAACTAAGCAACATCACGTTCTTCATCGAACGACCCAAAACATCTCCAAGAAGCACAATCCATGGAATCAAAGATGGACCAATGAGGAGCCTTCATGGGGCGCTCCTCCTCCAGCTCATTAAGCTCCTAGGAAATGTCTGAAATGCCCTCCCAAATAATAATTAGATAACCCTAGAATTTCCCATGCAAATCCATGCATTAAACGCGTGAAAATAAAAAAAACCTAATAAGATTGTTTCTCGGGTAGGTTATGATGCCCTCTTTGTGTTGCCTGTAGTTGACTAGGCAAACGGAATCCAATTTTAACGTTCTACCTTTTGTTAGAAAGCTTGAGAAGTTAGCTATCTTTTACTAGAAGGAGTTATTTTCATTTAATGCCGCCAAGATCATCAGAAGAGCCAAAAAGCTTTGGGGGTCCATCTGAGCCGGGAAACCCTCTCGGGTTCTCATGCAACGAGCATCTTCAACCGGGATCAAATGCGGGTTCGGGTCTAGACTCCTTGGGTCTTGATTGAAGTTCTGCCTCTTCTCCAAGCCAGGTTATAACATATTTTTGCCTTTCTTGATCTTCCAAAGTTGGCTTAAAAATGTAGAAATCTTTAAGTATTTTTCTTGCAAAATTAACACACAAATTAGAACATTCTCGAGCTTGGGCTCGGATGAGTATTCCGCTTGAGCTTTCTGCAATAATCAATCTGTGGCATGTCATTTGTCATATTTGAACTTCCCACCTTCTTCATATGACAAGTATATTTTTTTTGCCACAATGGTTACAGCTAGCTCTCGGATCCTCTAGATCACATCCTTCAACCAATGTAAAATGATCCCAACATGCAGCCATCAATGCTCTTTTTTCTTGGATTAGGGGCAGACTCAGTAGAATTCGTAGTTGTCGCATGAGTTGTAGATGTTGATTGTATCGTTGTGTCGATAGTTGCAGAAGCTGTACTTTTCATTCTGCAAAAAAACAACCAAACCAAATTTAAAATTCTGAAATCTAATCAATATGATCCAATCAAATAATACATTTTCAAGCTCAATAACTTTCATTCATCTAAAATTTGTATAAAACACAATACAATTACATTTTAAATTCTCATATCTCAATCCGATTTTTAGTTCGCCTAAATTTCATCACAACCACAATTCAATCAAATATAATTCAACAAATATGCAATTCCAAATATTCAATACCGAAATTCAATAATGCAAACTTTTGGGAGAGTCTCGGGTTGATCGTTAGAGTTCGTTGTAGGGTTCGGAGTTGATCGTTTTCAGATTTTTGATTTGGATTTCGATTATAAACGGCAATCCGGTGTTCGGATTGCATCGGATCATCTTTGAATTCGATAACGATCCGATCTGATAAACGATCCGAACGTCGAATCGAAACTCGACTTTTCCAACTGAATACCGTTGCCCAATCCGACTCGATCCGATCCAATCCAATCGGATTGTCGGATTGGGTCGGATCCGCCCAGCCCTAGTCTTATCTTAGTCTAAGGGATAAGTCTTATCTTAGTTAGTCTTATCCTAGTCTAAGAGATAAGTCTTATCTTAGTTAGTCTTATCTTAGTCTAATGATATTTTTGGTAATTTATAATTAGTGAGATAGGTCTATCGAGTCTTTTTAAAGGGGCCTTAGCCCTTAGGGTTTGGCATCAATCAACCAACTATTTTAAGCATCCTCTTTTCTCTTCCTCTCCATATTCTCTCTTATGGCTGGACAAACCATTTTGATTTGTTGTATACAAACAAGAGATGCGATGGTGAATTTCTAAAGAATTGAAAATCCAAAAGAGAGATTGAAATCCACCTCCCCAGTCCGATTGCACGAATTTTATAGAATAACCGAATTGTATGTGAATGTATTTAGAAAAATTGAGAAAAATAACTTTGACATCACTTTTCAATTTAAGACAAAATAACTGTTATGACTCAGTATGACCCGAATTTTATTTGAGCCAAGTCAGTGCTTATATGATAAATTCTCATTAAAGTTGTGTTTTTCTTTATAAATTAATGTAAGCTAGAGTTACAAAATTCAGCAATTGTAATTCGATCTTCTTATTAGAATCGTTCATCTACCCGTAATTTTTTTTCGTAAGAATTCTTTCATGTTAAATCTTGTATCCTACTTGTTACATTTTTTACTATCATCGTTCGATTTACAACAACTAGGTGAATCTTGTACAACCATCAACGAAGAGGACTTTCTTTGCCCCCGTAATATGGAATTTGGGTGAAGGTCCCCAAACATCAAAGTGCCTAATTCAAAAGGGTAAGTAGCATGCGAAGATGATAAAATGAAAGGCAAACGATGAGACTTGCTCATTTGACAACTAGAGCACAAGTTTGTTGAAACAAACCTAGAAACAAAGAGGTTACATGACTCTAAAATACGAGTTAAAATGGACAGTGCTGGATGTCCTAGGCGATAGTGCGAAAGACTCGAGTCCAATGAAGCACCGGTTGAAGTTGAGGCAGAGAGGGCAGCAGGCTGAGACGCAGAAGGAAAGAAAGATGACATTTTCTATAGGCCATCAATCGAAGAAGGATTGGGTCTTTGATAAAAAAACGGGTTTTGATGGAAATGGGGCATCTCCAATGCTGATCGAGAGTTTGTTAGCTCACCTAATCATGGCCTTCAGTTGACGAACGGAGCTTCTTCTGGTGCAGCGTTGGAAAGTGGGTCTATTCAGTTGCCTAATTTCTGCAGAGTAGTTGCTCAGATCATTCATATTCTTGGCCACCAAGTCAACCAATAATTCTAAAATATGCACTCCTCCATAAACATTTCCACTACGTACCTCAATTATTAGATGTAACCTGCAACAAATTCTACAATTTCAAGAAGCCTGTGATTGTAGAGGATCCGTACGGACGTTGATTCAGTGCTTAGCACGTCCTTTCTTACGAGATGGAGGCGCAGAAATTGTACTAGATAAGCTCAGTCCAGTTCGTGTCGTGTTGACTATTTTTTAAAATCAAATAACATCATCCCAACCGCGTCGCCAACCAACCGAATCAAACTAAACAAGGAATTACTGTCGGTTTCATCTGTTCCCCTTTGTCCCGAATCAAGGGTTCAGTTGTACTTCTGCTTGCATTTATCTCTTGTGTGCTATAGAATAATTCATGTTTTTTAAGGGTAAACTTAATTTTGACTGGATGAACTTCTGGGCTCGGTTAGGTTTATTACTTGATTATTGCAGCTTTTGTCCACCCCCAGACGTGAAGTTGGGAAATGATGCGTAGAGTTGGAGAAAATCATGGAAATCATCTTTTGGTGACCAAGTTCGTCCTCCTGAAATCAGCCTGTCTACTCGGAAAGTGGTTCGGTTGTGGGCGTAATGGCCTCATTCTCCTACTTAACACCCCCACCAGCTTCATTCCCCTCTACTCTGCCTCATCATCTTTACACTCCCAAACCAAACCAAATCAAAGGAGCGATCTTTTCTTTGTTTAATCCATTTTTGTTCCAAAAGAAGGAACACCCACTTCTTTTTATCTCTGTTTCTCCGCGATCCGAATCCTGTTTGTATGTAATTTATTTTTATTTTTTGGAAAAAAAGGAAGATTCCCATCTGCCGCCATTTCACGTGGAAAATGTTGAACAAAGAGCGCGCGAAGGGTGCTGTGTAAAGCACAGAGAAAAGCTTTGTTGTCATCGTTCTTCTTCCCTTTTGGAGAGATGGGCGCTTCCGACAGTTCCGGACTGGACGAGGCTTATCGGCCCCTCCCTGCCCTATACTTCGTCTTGCTATCCATCTGGTTCCTTCTAGCCTGTTCTTGGACCATTATCACATACAAAAATCGCCATTTCCAGGTTACTTTCTTCAATTTCTTGCTCTTATTTATCGAGTTAGATTACGGGATCTTATCACATACAGTTAATACTTGATAAATCTACGGGGGATTCCACTATATCTGGATTTGTACCATTTATTCATCTTCCCCAAGCTTATTCATTTGCTTCTCTAGCAACGAACCAACATGTTCCCCTTAGATTACTGCTATTTTTACTTTATTTAGTGCTAAGAAATACTCTAGGACAGCTTGTAAGTTGGATTGATTTGGAATTAATTACCAATTTGGTGTGATTGATTATTTTTCTTCTACAGGCTCTCTTCAGAAATCATAAATTCTCACCCATGAATTTATTAATTTCTTTGAACATCTTTTTTTATCTGTTTTAGAGATTTTAAGTTGTTGAATCCTGAGGCTCGGTTTCCTTGTTTGTGTATAGAGCAGACTTACAACTTGCAATGCTCATTCGCTTCGGTTCAATTTATCAAGGCGCTACAACTTGCCTTATCTTTTCTCTTCTGGTAAGCTAGAGCTTTGTAAGAAAGATGAATTTCAGTCTCTGTCACTATCTGAGCGATATTAATTGACCACCACGAGCATGCTTCATAGCAAGTTCATAAGCTCTCGTTGACCTCCTTAGATTATGCTTATTTATATTCGCTAAGAATTTTCTAATCTTAGAGAAAAATCATTGTCTATAATACCATTTCTGATTCTGAGCAATATATGAGGGAGGGAGAATGGAGCGTTGACTTTGAAATGAACCTTCATTCTGCTGCGATTGATCATTCTTTTGTGATTGCAGGTATTCTTGCTTTAATCTTCAGATTTGCTCTTTATGGATCTCGTTCGGGGTGTACGTAACTGGGGTTCTTTTTCAAACATCTTCTTTTGTATTGTTTTTGCTGATTTCTCACGGCTATTGCATCACGTACGAGCGCCTTTCACTGGCAGAACGTCGGACCACTTCTGTCCTAGGATGTCTCTTTTACTTCACTCTCGTTGGTTATCGAGCTTCTATTCCTTACTTCTCCGTAAGTTTGAGTTAATCTTGTTTTTTTAATAACTAGACATTTTAGTGCTAAAAATATCCGAACCTAATTTTTCGAGTGCAATCCAGGTCCTGCTGCTGCTTAGTTATGTTATTTCTTTCTACGTCATTTTTGACCATATTTCTCGAAATCTATTATCACTACGAGAACAACTCACTTTTATCGAGGACGAGAATGTCCATGCAATGCGTGATGCTGTATATATGAAGTACATGATGTTCAAGTACGTTTATTCTAATTTTAAACGTCTTATTTAAGAGATTATAAACTCAATTCGGCTACTTTGTATTTCAATTGCAGAAAGTTTCAAGGAGCGATGCAGATAGTTGCAATGGCAGAAACCGTGGTTCGATTCTGTTTATATTTATGGTATTGACATAATGGTTATGCCTTAGCCTCGAGGATTTTTTTAAAAATTGTCTTTTTGGTTTCTTTTCAGATGCACCTAAACATGAACTACTCGTCTGAAAATTATTGGCTCCGATTACTAGTTCGAGAGTGGGCGCATTTATGCATCTTTGCTTACATTGCGTATGCACAAATCAATAGTCCTGCGTTGGCCTGGTGATGTTCTTCAATCATTTGACTTGCTTTTCTTTCCGTATTCCAGATGGACTTTTAGATCACAAGATTTGACGCCTGGCTTCTCTGTTATGCCGGCTCTAAACTCTAATGGCGGTGTTATCGTGCCTCCCATTTACAGTATTGTAAGCTTCTCTCCATCTCATATTAGAGTTCTTCTTATTGAAAATCAAATAATAAAATTAAAATAAGAACACGGAATTCAGCTACCAAGAATTAACATTAAAACCTCCAGTAAAAACAATTACAGACAAGTGAAAAAATCAAAGTGCAATCAAGTTTCTCCGCATTTGATATGAGCCTTATTATTCGGAAAGTCGGACTATCTGTTTTGTATGAATTGTTGGGAAAATGTTGCTGCTAGTGGGACGAAGAACATTTCAGCATTGATGATATTTGTGATGAATTATTGCAGGAAATGGATGCAGCAACTTTTAAACAGTTGAGCGGTTGTAGGTGGAACATCGCAGTGGTATGTTAACCGGAACTTGTGATTTCATTTTCTGATTTTTGTGTTAAAACGTGTTCTTAGAACTCCGATTTTCATGTGGGTTGGATAATAGATTATGCTTTTGAAATGGGTGGCTGAACGGAGAGTTGTTTGTGTAATTTGCAGCCGACGAGTTGTTCGAGTGGGGACAGATCGAAGGATTCAATTCTTGTAATAATTCAACCATCGCAATGTACATAGAGTTGCCAAGATTGAGAGGCCCCTGATAGGCAGCTTGCTTTCTCTTACACATTACTGCAATGGCGGTTGAAGCTTGAAACCATGGTGGACCTGAATCTCCTGCTGATTTTTATACTTATTTTCAAAATACCTCGAATTTTGTAATACAGAGAAAGTACACGATCGACTTAAATGAAAACTCGAACCCGAGGCAATTTGCTTCCCCGAGAATACCAAGATAGTGAAAAGTATGTATTTTCTTCTCAAAACGACTGGACAACAGAAGACCCCGATAATATTGGGTTGTTCTTGATTTTCATCGGAAACCAAGCTAAAGCAGGACCTTCTAAACACGCTGTCGCAACATGAACTAAGCCAAGGCTACGTTCCAAAACTCGTACATTGCACTAGTTTCATGCATTTATCCAATTATAGACAATGTTTTGCCCGCTATCTCTTTAAACCTTAAATGCAGAATTTGGGGTGAACCTAATTAATGTAGGCAAGTCCAAATCTTTGGGTCGGCAATTTTTCAGAACTGGGTCAGAATATGTGACCTACCGGATTGATGGGTGGCATGCCAATTGAATTTGAGTTTGATAATTGCATTGGGCTGGACACCCGGATGAATTGAAGGTGCGCACACAGCAGATTTTGGTGGGTGCTGGTTGGCTGCCGCCTAGAGTTTGATCAGAGGGTTCGTTCAGTCGTCGCCGGGCTTCGATTCTGCTCCCTCAAAATATTTGGTACGATTCTTCAGTGTTCCTTTTGGAGCATGAATGCAGGTCCTGGCGGCTTTTAAGGAATCCCGAGTGTTTTTTATTTTGTGTTGGTGTCCTCCTTCATTTTCGATTCTGGGTGTTTAAAGATTAGAAAAATTCCTTCGATTGTTGAGGTTGTGCTGGGGTGCATGATGGTTTCTGTCTTAGAAACCATAAGAATTCATTATGGAAGAATTTGCTATTTACCTACTATTCTTTGGAAGAGTTCATGTTTCCCCAAAAATCATATTCAGATACGAATTTGGTTTGAGCAAGTCAAGAAAACTCACACCATGCTTTGTATCCCCTCATTTGCTCCTTCGTCTTCTTGCTTCACATCGGGATTTGAATTTCTATTTCTACAAATTTAAGACTACCATATTTCAAAACATTGTTCTCATATCAGCTAGAAGTATATGCCGTTGAAAATCATTTATGTTCAAGCGATACTGATGGGTGCAGGTGGGTCATTTGGGGGGAACAGGGGTTTGAGCCCAGTGCCCCCAGACAAAGGAGTCTTCCCTCTGGATCACATGCACTTGTGCGACCTGGTTCTTTTCTTCCTCAAATCCTCCATTGAATGCGTTTACTTTAACTGAGCTTCGATTTCAGTTTGATGAGATTGTTCAAGGAGAAGAAAGAATACCTAAACTGTCTCAAGCTCTCTAGTCATCAATCAGAAAAATGCAGGCTTTTCTCAAAGAAGTATTTGGAGTACCGCATGGAAAAGTAAGCGATCTGTATCGTGTAAGATATAGTAAGTTATTTTATCAATATTCTTACTTTTGCATTACTTGAAGCTTTGCATATATAATTCTTTGCCGGAAAGGTCACATTTGAACTGCCATCTGATTAAGAAACTTGGTAACTAGGCGTCTAAACTTGGTTGCTACCCAAATTTTAACTTGAATCCTTGAAAGTGATATGTTAGAAGTGGGATAATGTTAATGGGGCAATCAAGTAGATTAGCACCTCTCTAATGTTGTGTGATTGTGTTTCAGGAACTTGATGGCAAAGCAAGGCACGTCGGAACTGGGATTTGGAAGAGGAGAAGAAGAGCAAGCTTGTAGAAAGATAGATGATTGATGATCACGCTTGGTTGGTCTGAAAGGAGCTCTGATTACAAATGGCCTCCTAAAACAATGGCTCACTCTCCAAAGACCTTTAGATTGAATCCCAGAAAGGCAAACAGCTTCCAAGAAACATGACTGGCTCTGCATAACCATCTACATTGGTCAGCAAGTTTGGCTTTTATTTATCATCCAGATCTACTATCAACAGCCAGTATTTGAACGTTGGATTGCACCAAAAAAGAATAGCCAAGTCATCTCTCTCTTGCTGATCAGGAAACTCAGCTAAAAAACCACTTTTTATCCCCATAATCCCTCAAAGGAACACTACCATATCGATAAACCCAACCCATGATATCCCCATAATCCCTCAAAGGAACACTACCATAATCCAATCGCCATCAACTAATCGAGCCAGAAATATCACAAATGGGTGCAGACAACACAAAATGCAATAGTTATCGAGGTTAGTTATAAAAATCTCACAAATCGATAGTGAAACCCTCTTCATCCTGCCTTCTAGTGGTGACAGAATTTTCTCTCTATTTTTATAGCCCATTTATATCTTTACCATGATGGATCATTAATTTCTAAAATTGAAAAGAAAAGCACAGTTTAAGTGCTCAGTATTCTAAAAAATAATTCAATGTAATTTTAGAAACTCACCAGGCACTTGAGCAAGAGTGATGTGAAGAAAATAAACCACAAAAACAAATACAAACACACACTACCACCTCTGGACGACTACGCCAGATCCTGCTGAAACCAAGTCAACAAACATGGCTGGCTACAAATTTCTCTCCTTTTTCATGCTCCCACAAAATCAAGCATCTTCCAGATTCATCCATCAATCAGAAGAGGCTCAGAAACTTGCTTAGTTGAATCATCTATGAACTATTTGCAGCTGTTCACCTCACAAAAGAACACTCCTCGAACATGATTATTGGCTGCTTATTACTCATGCCGATGAAAATTTTCACATATCTAGGAACCTTCCCTCCAACAGAATTCATGTTTAGAATGAAACTATCTCTTCGAATCCCGAGCTGCTGCAAGATGATCCTGCATCATAGGGACAAATTGCAGCATTAAAATAGAGGGTTTACAACATTTTCTGAAAAAAAAAACAAGAATTGTAGGGAAATCATATATAGCATGTTCGTGTTTGTCATAATTCACAATAGCATGACCATACTCAAAACAACGAAACTAAACTAAACCATAAAATATATAGGTCTAAGAGCTGCACAAAAACTCACAGATATAAAATCAAATGCCTTGCTCTCTTCTCTCTTCGAGCCATTCATCCTTGTACTAGAGTTCTGAGCTGCAAAGTTCGATTGAAAGATGTCAGGGATGGGTGAAGAATATCCTCCTCCAGCTCCAGACGTATGATTGGTGCCATTCATTTGTGGGTTCAGATTTCTAAAGTGTTGCAAGTTTGACATTGTTGCAAGGAATTGTTGTTGAGCAAGGACACTACTCATAGCGATAGGACCATTAATTGGCTGAGACCCATATGCTGGATTTAAAATTAAGCCTGGAGACATATTATAAGCCATTACACTTGGAAACACAGTATTTGCATTCATCTCGTCCATTGGTTGGCTGAAAATGCCATTGAAAACGTCTTTAGAAGTCTGAAAGCCAGGAAGCTTTGAGGCATCTGATAATGAAGTTTCATTATCACTCTCTGTCATCTTTGAAGCATCATCACCAACGGACAGACCAGAAATTAAGGAGTCAAGTTCGGTTCCTTTATGTGGTAGCTGTGCAAGTTCTGAATCTGATCCAAAAATATCATATATTGGGGTTTTGCTTTTAATTCCAGCCAAATTGTTCTCACTAACTGTTTTTCTCCCATCAACATTCATACCAGAAAAGATATCATCCAACTCTGTTCTGTTACCATTAGTGTGAAATGAAACATCCGAAAATGGATCATCGTTCATTTTCGATTCACTGCAGTCATTACCATCAATTGCATGATGACCGAATAAATCATCTACCAAATTCATCCCTGACTTGGAATTAGAACTATTTTGATCACATTCCTGGTTTGCATATTCACTTATTCCACCAGTACCATCAGAGTCACCAGTATCTATCAAGTCAGGCATTTGGATTATGTTACCAGGGCTAGAATTTAGAGACATCTCTGAACCATTCACCATGCCATTTTGATCTCTATGAAGAAGGTACAAAACCTGTAGAAAATTGTCCAACTATAAAGTAACGACATATTCCACATGTATTGGTTCATTATAGCAGAAACCATGGATTTTTTTCTACCACAAATTTTAACAAGAATAAGTCGATGTTTCCAAAATATATTATAAAAAGTTTGAAAAGGAACGATGAAAAATTGACCCATAAGTGAATTGATAATACAGATTACTCTGGACTTATAGTAAAACATTTAGGTCATTTATTATTATTTAAATTTAAACAATGATTTTACAAATGAATATGTCTAAGTAAGAGAGAGCAGTAATGGCTAACCTTATTTGCCTTCTCCCGCAAAGACGCTTGGGGGGACTCAGCACATTTGAGAACAATTTCCTGATTGTCAGTAAAATAAGATACCACAATTGAAAAATGGTCATCTTCATATTTCCTCAAAATTGACTCTAGGACACAAACAGCTTTCATGCGAACCTGGAAAAAAAAACCCAACAAACTCATATGAGAAATTCAAGAAACCTCAAAAGTGCATTATACTGAAGACAAAGAACACAGGAAACTCATGCCTGCCATGATGGTGATTTTAGTTTTGATTCTATTGCACAACTTAGAGCCAAAGCATCCAACTTGGTAGCCTCAACCAGAAAAGATTGAATAGCATCTCGAGTGGGCTGTAGACGAACACCCCCTGAATTTGCAATCGTCTCTAACAACCTTTCTTCCCGAGTTTTAGTCTCTGAAAAGCTTGAACTAGATTCACCAATGGTCAAATCCATTTTATGCCCTTGCGAATCCTGGTTCCAATCCACAGATTTCATGTATTTGGATACCCCCGAATAGCCCTGACTTCGTACCTCATTTGAATAAGCAACTGGCTCATATCCATCAACATATTCTGTTTCTGTTGTCAGCGAACTTTGAAGGTTTGGACCCTTGTAATCGCCTCTCTCAGTCTTCTTGAATGAATGGGCTTGAGTAAAACTAGTAAAGCCTTGCTTGATTGATGCACTTCCAAGACCAACAACCTCACTGAGAAATGTTTTCCTATCCTGAGACGGCATTTCATAGTTTGTATTCCCAAAGCCTTCGATGCGTTTGTTGAGATTTTCAGAAGGAAGAGGCTTGATGTCATCTGCAGAAAATATTGTAGAGATAGTTTCGTGGGCTGTGTCTCGCACTGCCTTATTAAGTGCATCCCCTTTCAAAGGATCTGGTTGACCCTTGTAATGAAACAACTGACGAATAGCTGCCGAATTTCTTTGCAATTCCTTTTTAAACTCAACACCAGACTTTACAACAGCATATTTTATCAACCTCAGAGCCTGAACACATTTGAATGGAAACCATGAAAACTCAATCAAACAATAAATATATATTTTTTTTAAAATGTAACTGCTAATGATAGAATAAGCAAAATTCAAATACAACTGGACACTTTCACATCTACAAACAGTAACAAAATTCATATGAAAGAATTAAATAATGATACCGTAAACTAACTTTTTTTAACACAGCTACACAATCGACTGAACAAGAAACATCAACATCACCATCATCAACTACATTAACCGAACAATTTTAACAGTATCCTGGCAGACAGAAATACATAAGTGTAAAAAAACATAAGCAGCAGCGAACTAAATTAATTCACAAAGAACTCTTCATGCTCTCCTCAATTAGCGGGCTCACCATATAATCTGCTAATGGAAGAATGAATGCTTTGGTTTTCTTATAGAAACCTCATGATTAACAGCGTGGATATGAACATCACGTTTTGGGTAGCCACATTATAGCAAACCAAGTTAAGAGCACATAATTTCATTAAAGAAAAAGTAATCTCAGTATGTCTTGCATGTACGGACTATCCTATAGAATAGGCTAGTGTGAAAGAAAAGGTTAATTTATGCAACTCCTAACATGACAAGAGAAACCATAAAATATGTGTACGCCAATAGACGTTACAGATAGCCAGTAAATAAAAACTTGTGTCACTATCAGGAAGAAACTAATAGATTCAGTCTCCCTATTCTGCTTTCTCAAATTATGCCATTCAAATAGTCCAAAAACTCAATTCTCAGCAGTCAGTCGCAAATGTCAACTAATGCCAAGTAAAACAACCAAAGCAGGTATAGACGTACCTTCTGTTTTACAACCGGGCTCTTATGCTCCAGCCGCTTCAAAATAAACTCCGAGACCTCCTTGACAATACTGAAATGAGATGACCTCAAAAGATCGCAAATTTCCTCCAATTTGTAAACTGGAGTAACCTTGTCCTCATCCGATGTGGCAGCATCGATCATGCGCGATCTCCAATACGAATCTACCGCTCGACGACCGGACTCCATCACGATCAAAGATTAAGAAATATAATTTATTTCCCCACAAAGGTTAATGGGATTCACAAAGACTTAAACCCCGAAATCCTATTCCGAAATTCAATTTTCAATACATTGAAAACAATTCCAAGCCAAATGATCTAAAATGGAGTTATATTATGTTACCTCTAAGATCGATTGGGGCAGCTACGAAATTCGAATCACAACCCCACGGATTTGGAACTCCACTACTATAATCTTTGTTTGCGACAATATTTCGTCCACCTGATGAACACGGAATCGGATAATTATGACTGGTAAGAATTGGGATTTCCAGCAGGGGATCGACAAAAAAGAAGATCAGGAAGACGGCAGAGCGTTTCTGGGGTGGGAGGGTAAAAACAGGAAACAGATCCCAGGGGATTGGTGTCGGTGACAAAATTCACCGTCCGATCTACGTCCTCCCCGCTTCACGTCTCCTCTGAATCTCTACAGCCTCTCTTCCTTGTACCCATGAGGAATCACGCTCGTCAAATGGTTGTATTCGACCAGGGCCTGCCTGGCTTCGAAAAGAATAGGCGGCCCGCGTCCCACCCAACTTTGGTCCATAATTGACCAGGGGAACTACTGGTCTAGTCCAGTTGGTTTGGTTTTTTGAAAAATTAAAATGAAACTGTAAATTTAAGGTAAGTTTACGACAAGGACCAGTAAGACCGGATCATTAGAAAAGTGAAACATTACCAAATAAAAAGCAAACCGGTAATAAAAACCGGAGCATATATTTGGTTGACCTAATTAAAAGAGACCAACTCAATTTGAACGACAGAGATATTAGCAATATAAAAGAAACTATTTACTTATTTGAACCATTTGTCGAGACTTGCCAACATCTTGGATAATCCAATTATAGTTCTAAAAATCTGTAGTTCTTCTAATTGCGATCTTTTCAGTGCATAGAAATCACAAGATTAAAGATCTACTCTAGGTTTGCTTGAGTTTTCTTTCGAAGAATAAGCGATGGATCTTCTCTAGCGGTAGAAAACGATCCAAATGAAGAGTGATCGTGTTTCGAATTACTTAGCATGAGCAGGGAATTGAACATAACTTTGCCTTAGCCTCGACCGCCTCAGCATAAAAGATCCTTCCAACTGCGACCATAGAATTCTTAGATGACTTGTGGACTGGCAAGATGCGTAGTGTTATTGTAAACGGAGTTCAAAATGAGAGCTTTGGACCTTTTTCCAAGAACCCTAGTCATTCCACCCCGTTTTCTGACCCATGCTGAGCCCAAACCTTTCTTACTGCTTGTTTGTGATTTTCCATCCCCATAATTTCTCTCTTTTACGTAGTTTTTTTGTCAGATAAAATTTTCTAATTAAAAACCTTCCTCGTATTTTGTTTTTTATTTCTCATTTCATTGCTTTGTTTTTATTTTCCCCATCTGATTGACTATCTGACCTTATTTTTGCACAGGTTGACTGTAAACAATGTTGATGTTTACAATTGAAGCACTAAGCACTGAGCCCTTCAAATTGGCTGGCGCTCGTGATTGGACAATGAATCATTTTAGTTGATGAGTGGGAAGCTCAACCTCACATTGAATCCAACGAGATACCAAAATTTGAGTACGATGAACACTAAATTCTTGCATCGAAATAGCAATAGCACATCACATGCCACGATAACGAGACCAATACTTTCAATTCAGAACTAGCTCAACTCAATAACTTTTGGGCATTTCAATGATTGTCTCCGCACACTCGAGGTTTATGCGTTGATATTCAACAAAACTAGAGATTATATTGGCAAAGAACAGTTATGAAAAAATAGCTTTTTCTCAGTTTTTTTTATATTTAGCGCACAAATCCAAATAATATGAATGCAAACCTTGCGAAAGCCTTTGATCTTTGATAATCAAGTAAGCTAGATTTTACCGTCATTTAAACTGAAGATAAAGCCGTAGAAGGACAAACATATCATATGCGTCATCGACGTAAATAGTGAAAAGCCGATTTGCAAACACTTTCGGCCATTTCGCCATTGAAAAGAGACGACAGTTATTAAAAGGTTACGAAAATGGGGGAGAGGGGTAGGAAGAGCTTTAAATAGGACTCTGAAAAAAGGCATGTGTGAAGGTTAATGGGTCATGGAGAGTGGAGGAGAAAGGAACAAACCAAAACGGGGTGAGTGAAATCACTGAATTTTCGAAATGCCAATTAATGATTGGACCACCATTTTAAAATCAGAAAACTCAGGGCCGACTTCCTTCATTTTATATTCTTCGATTGGAGTTCCTAACGATCATATCATCGTGGATAATTTGTAAATCTACCAAACCATGCTTCAAACTGAGTGTTGAATTATTGACACTTCTCTGAGTTCTGAGTTATATCTAAAACCCTATTGGAAAACGCAAGGCTTCGTAGATCCACTGGGAAGATTAAACATGTCAGTGATATTAAAGCCGCGTTCTAAACTCTAGCAAAAGAGAACTGAACAGTAGAAAGATCAAGTTTCCCCGTGGTTGGTATGAATTAAAGACAATGCATAAATGCCTTAGCTGCCCAAATTGAAATGGTTCCCTTCAAGTAAAATATAGATCGCTCCCAAGCCTTGAAACTGCATCATTTTGCCATCTGCAATGGAATATCATTGGCAGAGGAACCTCAGGAATTCGGTGGGGGAAGAAAGAAAGAGCTTCACCGTACCTCGGAGACTCTCTTTCGGTAACAATCAAAGTGCATGTGACAGTGACATGCAGTTGGTCTCCGCAAGAACATCAGCTGCGTCCGGGATGTCGATCCCCTTATCCTCGGCCAGCCCCGAGACCCCGTGGACTCTGTCCCCTCCTAGAGCATGTCCATCTCGGCCTCTTGTTTATCGTTGCATAGCCTCTCTGCATCGCCACGAAGGAAACATTCTCTCGATCGCGCTTTCGAAAGATTTTATATTCGTTGGCTCCGAAAGTAGAAGAGTCCATGCATGGAAGCATCCGGATTGTACTGGCATGGGCCACATTTCGGCTTCCTCTGGTCAAATAAGAGCCATTTTGGCTAATGGGCGTATGCTATTCACAGCTCACGGCGACTTCCGAATCCGAATGTGGGATGTAAAGACAGGAGAGAATTTCCGACCGAAAAAGATAATGACATTCCCTCCTAGAAACCCCTTTTCGTTTGCGCGAAAGAGCAGCAAGCAGCACCGTGATCGTGTGTCTTGCTTGGCTTACAACCAGGCGGACAGGCTGCTGTACACAGGATCGTGGGACAGAACAATTAAGGTTTGGAACGTATCCGAAAGGTGTTGTGTCGATTCTTTTGTCGCCCATCAAGGCCAAGTAAATGCAATCGCTGTTAACCAAGAAGATGGCTGCGTTTTTACTTGCTCCTCAGATGGCTGCATCAAAATTTGGAGAAGGGTGTTCGGAGAAAGCTCACATATTCTCACCATGACCCTCAAGTTTCAATCTTCACCTGTAAACGCCATGGCCCTAATGAGCTTGTCGCCGGGCAGCTGCGTACTCTACTCCGGGTCGTCAGATGGCCTAATTAACTTCTGGGAAAAGGAAACCACCTCGGGTCGATATAATCACGGAGGATTCTTACAAGGCCATCATTTCGCCGTGCTTTGTCTAGTATCGATAGGGAGCTTAATTTTTAGCGGCTCCGAGGACTCTACAATCCGAATATGGAGGAGGCACGAAGAAAGTGCGTTTCATTCATGCCTCTCCATCATCGAAGGACATCACGGGCCAGTCAAGTGCTTGGCCGTGTTTTCCGAGACGGAGAACATGGTGAAGATCCTTGTTTGTAGTGCAAGTTTGGATCAGACGTTCAAGGTGTGGAGAGTGAAAGTCTTTCCAAGAGAAAAGCTCGGCCTGGACCTGGACGGCTCGGATGTGAAGCAAGAGCAGAGAGAGTGTGTGGAGTGTGAGATCAATCCAGTATTGTCACCTTCATGGGTGGAGAAGAAAATCCAGGGCAGTTTTTAGAAGCACAAAACAGAGACACAGAACATAAATTAGCCATGATTCCACCCACTTATCTTCTTATTCAATAAACTAAGTTGCACTTAATTGTTAGCATGAAAATCTACATTCTATTTGAAAGTTCCCTACTTAAACCTCATGGCGAGGTCACCTCAACGATGTGCGATTCTAGCTCAGTTCCCTATACCTTCCAAGCAGCCTCGATGATGGTCATCCTTTAAATTAAAACCGCTTTGATACAACTAAAACAATCAAGATAGTGACTCAGGAGTTATTGTTAAGTCCCGAAAAGACTTAATATTCATGTGGTTTTAATGGTTAAATTGCTAAGAATCTGTAATAATTTAATTGAAAATAAGCGAATTTTTAAGGATAATGTTGTATTGATGTCACAGCATCACTAACGCTGTTTTTACGTGATTTTACCCGATATTTCATATATTTTGTATTATCACGAGATTTTTGTTTTCATGCAATTGCAGAAGATTATTGGAGATAAAGACTGGAAGAATCATGAAAAAAAAAGAAGAATCAACTCTAAATCATATTTGGAAACAATAATATCTTTGAAGATTTGGAAATCTTTCCTAATCTCAACTACTTTTCAAACCTATCCAAATCTTCCTCCAAATCGCAACCGCCTCTCAGATCTACTGAAGCCGCACGAAATCTACTTAAAGAAAGGTGAATACCACGAATTGAGTGTGTAGAATTGGAGAACGGGATTCATGATCAAGCTTCGGGCGTAAATCCGAAGAAGAGGTTCACGGCGGCAGGGGAACGAGGTTGTGAGAACAACGGCTTTCGACGGCGAGGATCAAAATTCTCTCCCTTTGCTTTTCGTTTTAATTTTCGTGAATTATATGAACTCCTGATAGTTAATGTAGAACTATTTTGTTTGAGTTAAAATTAGGATTTTTCATACATTAGTTTGGTTAATGAAATTGCATGCTCTCTTTTAGAACTCGTTTTAATAAGTATTTAAATATTTTTGCTTTGCTGTGATTGTCCCTCGAGCAATCACGACAATACGTCATTGCATGTTTGCTAAGTGTTAAACCTGAAAATTATTGTTTTGCATTGATATCATTTAGGGCAACATGACAATACACCCTTGCATGTTGCTAAGACGTGTATTAAAACTATTAGGTGATTAAATCGAGTGACATAGTTTAGCTAGGAGTGTTTTCATCATGTTTATTCCAACCTAGTGTGGTCAGATCGAACTTGTTCTTAAACCCAACCATAGAGGCAACACCAGCCCCGATTTATTAGTGTTCGGACCGAAACTAAACTGATGCTGTGACTAATGCTGCAGCACCCACCGAGGGCAGTTCAAGTAAATCAATTTACGGCTAGTCGAGATTCTTACGAATTCTCAATTCGACCACCAACTTTATTTTTCTGCTTAATCTAGGTTATTAGTTAGACACTTTAATTATCCGTTTAATTTAGGAGTAGAAAATAAATATAAAAATCAAACCTTTAATGCTATTCTTTATTCTTTATGATACTTTGTAATTTATTCTTTAAATTTGAAATTTGACTAGTTTTCGTGGGATCGATATTTTTATTACTACGTTGCGACATGTGCACTTGCGTTTTAGCGATTACATTTTCAAGCAACAAGTTTTTGGCGCCGTTGTCGGGGACAACGAAAATTTTTGATTTTTAGAAAGTATTTGTGAAGTATTTGTGAATATAACTAACTCTAACTTTAAAAATTATAAAAATTCAAAAAGAAAGAATTTTTACGGTTTTTCTTAATTTTCAAGTGCTTATGCAAAACGACGAGGAACGAGAGCTCATTCCTTACGACCCCGAACCTGAAAGAACGCTTCTAGAAAGAAGACGCCAAAATTTAAATCAAAGCGGAGCGGTGAAGGAAGAATCAATGGCTCAAAATGCATTCCAACGAGCAAATCACGGTCATGCACAAGAAAGACCTATTCGGGGTTATGCAATTCCAGATTTGGAACGGTTAAATCCTGGAATTTTTGGACCGGAAAACAATGAAGTGAGATGTGAGTTGAAGCCGATTATGTTTCAAATGTTGCAAACCATCGGTACGTTTAATGGTTCAGCAACCAAAGAACCGAACGCGTTCATTAAGGGGTTCACATCTTTATGTGACTCGTTCGAAGATTCAGCCGTCAATCAAGAGACTCTCTGATTAAAATTATTCTCGTATGCACTCCGAGACAAGGCAAAAGCATGGTTGAATTCTTTACCGCCAAATTCTATAACTTCTTCGGAGGATTTAGCCAAGAAGTTTCTGCTAAAATATTTTCCACCAGTAAAGAACGCAAAGCTACGAGGGGAAATCATGATATTCAGATAACATGACACTGAATCCCTTTATGAAGCTTGGGAGAGGTTCAAAGAATTGCTACGACAATGTCTGAATCATGGTGTTGAAGAATGGGTCCAACTGGAAAATTTTTACAATGGATTGCATGGACAGACTCGATCTCTTTTAGATGCAGCAGCAAACAGAGCCATTTTATCCAAATCATGCACGAAAGCTTTTTCACTGCTAGAAAATATGGCTACGAATAATTATCAATGGCCGACAGAGAGAGCTGCAGCACCGAAGAAAGCATCGACGAATAACCAACCTGGAATTTTAGATCTTGATCCAGTGATAGCCCTAGCTGCTCAAATGACTACACTCAACAACACTCTCAAGAATCTAAACATGTAGCTGTAGGATCGTGTTTAACCTAAAAGGGGGGGTGAATTA
>QAOC01026581.1:0-45294 GCA_003255005.1 Begonia fuchsioides | reverse complement strand
CTCTCTCTCTCTCTCTCTCTCTCTCTCTCTCTCTCTCGTTTCTCTCTCTTTGTTTTCTCTCTGCATGCAAATGCAGCATTAATGGTGAAGACAGAACCATTAAATAGTTCAGTGGGTAGATTAATTGCTCGCGTTTATTGCTGCAATTTTCTGTTCGTCCTCGTCGGCCTGCTTCGCCTTCATTGCTACCCTATCTGCCCCTCTCCCTCTCCTCTCCCTCTCCCTCTCTTATCTTCTGCAACCCACTCCCCTAGAACTCATTAATGGCGGCTTCTCTCTCTAAAACTCTCCCTCCTTATCTCTCTCCGAGTTTATTCGTGTCGTTATTGCATGTCGACAGGAGACGTGAAATTTAACAAAACATCGCTACACTTTCGAAGCATAAAACGATATATTTTAAATCTTGTATGAATTTAATCTAACTCTTAAGACTGGAATATGCTATTGATTTATAATTTCAAATCTTTTAACGACTAAAACAAATTATGTTTGTAAGAGTTTAACGTGAGATTATTATAAGAAATTTGCAGTAAACTTGTTTTTCAAAATTTGGAAAAAGAGAAAAGTGAATTACTCTGAAGCATCCAAAAGCACATACTTTGAAGTTTTAAGGTAACAAATACCAAGCAGCTCAAAATTTCATCATCGTTTTTTTTTTACTTCTCGTCACACAATCGTAGATTTTCCAGTTGGGGTTGCAGCTTACTTGAATTCAATAACAATGGCGTCTTCATCATCAAGCTGGACCGCGACCCCTCTTCTTCTGTTCCGGAGTTCAACAACGGCGCTGTCTTCACTTCTAACGCCGTAGTTACTGGAATTTCAGATCTCACCGGCGGCGGCGCTGCGAACACCGGTATTACCGATCGGATTTGAACCGGCGGGGCTACCCTATGTGGCCGGAACCCTCCTGTATACATGTGCCTAGCAAAACCCTTGTACCCAAAATGGGATTTGTCAGTTTTCGATGGCGTGCTATCCGCCATGGCAGAAAGCCATTCTTCTTCGTCCTTCCAATGCTTCTCAAATGCCGAAGCTTTGACTGAATTTAACGGCAGGATTCTCGAAACAGTGGGAGGAGGGGGAGGAGGAAGGAGAGTGAAACAGTTATGTTTTTGTTTCTGGGTTGAAGTTTCTGAACCCATTAACAAATCCACGAGCTTGGATTGTTGACAGTGTAAAGAATTAATGGCAATGGAGGACGACGAAGAGCCACCATCTCTACCTTTCACCATTTTTCTTCTTGCTTGGGCTGGATCTTTCCATCTCGTCAGTTTAGCTTCTTCATTTGGTCTCAGATTCGACAGAACTCGAGTTAAATCTCCTCCATGTTCATCGCGGCTCTCTTCTTCTTTAATCGTCGATAAACCCAAGTTCGGCGCTGCAAAAAATATTTTAAATTTACTGTGATGCTTCAGATCAAACACGCCTCTAAACTCAAATACAATCAGAGAGATATAAGAACTACTCTTTTTCAAAGTGGACCAAGCAGCAATGGCTGCATTTTTCTCTGCTTGCTTCTTAGTTTTAGCCGCGTCGCCTTTGAAGTTGATACCACCGATCTGGACAGTGCAAGTAAAAACAGGGACATGGCCTGGACCTGATCTCACAGTCGTGTACAGAGGAAGATTAAGGCCAGCTCTGTGGGCAGTCTCTTGAAGAAGGTTCTTATAAACTCCAGTCTCATCCTGAGAAGACGACGATGTTACAGAAGAGAGAGAAAGAGAGAGAAAGAGAGCTTACGAGAACTCTAGCATTGAGAGAGCGGGAAGGGCCTCTAGAAGAGAGGAGATTTAGAGCAACTTCAGCGGCAGAGTGCTCAGCCTGTCTGAGAGTAGAGGAAAAGGAAGGGCCGCAGAAGATCTCGCCATTGAAGTTGACAGAAGCTTTGAAACGAGGAGCATGATCAGGGCCTTCTCTGATGCAGGCGTAGGAAGGGAGGTTGAAGCAGCTTCTCTGAGCAAGTTCCTGCAACTGATTCTTATACATATCTGCCATAAAAACAAAACCCAAAACTCTTACATACAGAAGAAGCCAAATCAAGAGCGAAACGAGATTTACAGACCTTGAGGACGAAGAAGAAGAAGCAAAGCAGCACTAGTTTGAACAGTCCCTGAATGAAACTCCCTACATCATTATTAGCCTTGGGAGGTTCTTCTTTCTGTACAGGAGTAGGAAAAGGATGGAAGGGAGAATCCAAACGGACCTTTTAGATCTCGAAATTAAACACCCTTTCTTTTTCCCCTAATTTTAATGATTTCTTTTAAAAAATAATTAAAATAGAAAAAAATATACCAAAGGAAATGAGATAAAATTAGAGGTGGTGTGACATCATTCATTTGCATCTGCAGAAGGGTCAAACCTCATTACAATTCCCCACCTCCCATCTGAGCCACCATGTTCACGCTTCACATAAAACCAATTGACTCCATTTGCAATCTTCTTATTTGGGTATAGGTCAAACGAAACGGACCGGAGAACCAACCAACAAATGATCTTTTCAAAAATAAGCAAAATGACCAACAAAAGCTCAGGTTGGGTCGAGTTTGTTCGATTCTGCTAGCCCTCTTGAAACAGTACCAAACCTTGCTCGGGTCGGACTCGGGAGCTAAGAGAGTTGTGCATAAAAGAGAGAGAGAGTCCAGAGAGTTTTTAGAGAGAGACAGAGTAGAAAGTCAAGCTACTTCCACAAATGACATCAGCAAGCTCACAATATGACACAACCACTGGAGCATAGGAGGCTAGGAGCCAACCCTTAACCCTAGAACTTGGAAACACTGCCATTTCGGTCACCCCTCTCACATCCCCACTTCTCCTTCCATTCCATTCCATCCCATAATTTAAATAAACATTCCACGACCAAACAAATTCACACCCATTAAATCAACCTTCTACCCCGTCAATAGCCAAGGCTCGTCAATTTCATTCGCATCACGCGTTCCTTGTGTTGGCAAGATCTCGATTGGCCGGCAAGCTGCCGCTGCTGCTACTGCCAACTCTGGCGGCCAATGCAACTACTTCCGGCGACATTTCCCAGCTTCCACTTTTCCTTCCCCAGCTGGATCGCCTGGGATGTATTCCCCCATGTTCGAAGCCACCATCCACCACATTCTCAACGTCGGGCGACGCTTCACCCAATTGCCCGTCCTTTATATTTAGGCCGTCTGCTCGCCCTTTGAAATTGTCGTTTCGGCCATCCATGTCGACCCATACTGTTTTCCTCCCCATTTCTATATCCTCCACTCCTTTGCCCATGTTGGGGCTCATGAAACCCGCATTTCCGGTCCGAGAAGGTGGTGCTCCGCTCTCGCTTGGGGGCATCTTAGCCCTGAATTTGTTCTTGGATGGGACGATACTCGTGAAAAATATCTCCATGAAGTTTTCAACCACCCCTTTGTTGTAAGGATTGGCTCGCCTATCATATCTATATCTAAAGTTCTCGTATGTTGTCTGCAAAAACAAGAACCACAAGAAAATATTTTGCTGTAAATAACAACCTACAATTGATAATCTTCTTCCATATTAAAAAAAGAACATGGTATCTCTCACCTGATTTGTACTGATAAGGTAAAAATGGAAGGCACTGAGACCACCCACGAACCACATGGATATGAAAGTGTAGATTATCAACACAATGGATGCAGGAGTTTTGATCATTGCCTTCCAAATCGTTATATCCTCTGATTGAGAAATCTTTCTTATGTAAACCCAGCAGAAAGCAAAAACATATATACATAGAAGGGTTGTTGAGAAGACAAACATGAAGAAGAACCGATAATTTCGCTGCATCCAGAATTAGGACCATTTAGTACACTGTCCACAAACTAAAAGAGTTCATAAATCAAAGTGGTAAGTTTATGAAACACAGAAACAAGATGGAGCATACAAAAATGTCACATAACTATAGATTGAACAGAGTCCTTGATATTTGGGAAACCAAAAATAGAATAAAATATATTCATATCATGAAGCACACCCTACAGGCTTGTTGATTTAAAAAATATATAATTCCCATATCTTTAAGGTCAAATCAACTAAAACCAACCTCAGCAAAACAAAACTTAACATTAGTAAGTGTTTATCATCAGTCCAATATTTATTATTTCAATATATAATGAAAAAACAGTCCATCAATTAAAATCTTGATCCTCTGGTCATATATTTAATCAAAGTTATCGACAAGCCTTACCATGCCAATACACTGTCCTACCCAGGGACAATGATGGTCAAATCGTTCCACACAGTTATTGCAAATTGAGCAATGGGAACAACGTGGAGGTCTGTAAAGCATGCAAGTATCACAATACTTGATCTTAACAGTGATACCATTGACTTCCACTTCCTTCACTCGGGGCAGCCGTAATTGGGGAGTTTGGGGGCCTCCAATCTCCATGTTCCCTTCATAGGCTTCAGGCTCTGGAGGGTGTGCATTTCTGGGAATGATTCCAGGATCTCGTCCAGAAGTTAGCAAAAGAAGGACCAAAACCTTAAACAGGAAAAATATTTTTCAACGAAACGGATGGAAACGTTACATTATTACAGTCCTACTTAGAGAAATTACACATGTTAGCGCTTCCAGTAAAAATTAATGACCAATGAGTGATTTCTTCATGTTTAATCTACGGCAACGAGTCAAGTTCTACAGCAGTCAGCACTAGCATCTTCCATGTGATATATTTTACTAAGAGACATATATATATATTATATATATATATGAGAGAGAGAGATCGCTCACATAGACAGTGAATACAACAGCAGCAACCATTATCGATATTCCCCAGTGATTTGAAAAATCATCCATAAGCTTGCTGGCAACAAATACACAGAAAACTGTGACGGGTGCAACAATAAGGAATACTGTCAGCGCCAGCGACCTGACATCAGGTCCAAATATAAACCTTCCCTGCAGGAAAAATATCTGCAGAAGAAAAAAAAATCATCCTACTGGCCATAAAAAAGGCTAGAATTGAATCAAGCAAAATATAAAGAAAATATGCATCGTAGCCAAAAAGAATGATTTGTCCGATATTCAGCTAAGTATGTGTTACAGCTATTTTATGAAGGTTAATCCAGTCTGTGATCCAGAATTTTGTCATATTTTTCATCCGTTTTCACACTCATTCTTCAAAATACATGCATGGGTGCATTTCTATTAATGCTGCTGATGTATAAGTTTTTTTAGCATGCTCAAGATACAATTATGTCAGCTAATCCATGAGAGTGCCTCTACTGATTTCTTTTAACTAGCCGGATAAAGAACAATTAATTCAACGGGCTCAACTATCACATCTGGCCAAACTTCAGTCACAATAGATCGGCGTCAAATTTCATTAACATATTACATAAAAAAAAGGTCTGTATCCAATTGTAAGAGAACATAGAGATTCAATGCACTTTACAAGATTGTAATAAGAAACAACTCAATCAAAACAAGAAAAACCTTCAGAAGCCAAAAGTGAACCTTCGCTAGAGCACATGGAGACAGTCAAACAAACATCCAATAATGAAGATAACATAAAAATCAACAGAGCATCTATAAAAGGAAAAATTGCCCCAAAAGCCAAGAACGCGTGGAGAAGTGAAAAAAAAATTCAATCAAAGAAGCAATCGAAACGCACATTTCTTCCTTTCCATGCTTGATAAACACGCACATCACGGGACCCGCCGTCGCCCGGATCGGATAGCTGCGGTGGAGGAACCACGTACATATCTATTTCCCAACGGCAATCCACTAAACGAAACCCCCGACGCCTTCAGCTCGAACAGGATCCTAAAACACAGACGCGGAAATCGATGACAAAAGGAAAAAAAAAAGATAAAAAAATCGCGAAAGCAAAGAACAAGCTTAACTGTCCTCGCTCCAAATGAGAAAGAAACTGAAGCGGCCGGATTCCGGCAAACACAAAAAATAAGCAGATCGGAAATGAAGGCGACGAATTCCGGCGAACGGCACAGAAACGGCGATGGAGATGGCGGTGGGAAGAGCAAGGGTTTCGTGCTGCTTCGATGGTTGACAGTGGATGAACAGAGAAAGAAAGAAACCGGGGGGTGATTCCTGTGCTTTTACAGGTTAGAAACGATTACGTGGCGACATTTAATTGGCGGTGACGGACACTTTGAAGCTGTCGTGGGTAAAATCTAACATTGTCCACTTCTAACGGAGGCAGTGAAGATGAGAGAGGAGAGGCCAAGTAAACTCAATACTACCTCTAACAATAAATAACATAATTCCTCCAAAATTAACTGATATAATTAATATTTTATAACTTTATTATTAATTATTAAATTAATCCACTAGTGACTCAGCAATAGCCCTCACAAAAATACATTTATTTTTTCTCTAATTTTCTTAAACTACCTAAATTTTTAAATTAATTTAATCTGAGAGAATAATGCAAGACTTATAATCTTATTATATATTCTTACAATACACGTTAATATATCTATTAATAATTCTTACTACAAATATATTAATTAATTAATAATTTTTTAGAATATGGTATAAGCCCTAAGTAATTATCATTCCAACTAACAGTGGCCAATTATTAGAAAATATGAGAATAGGTCTTCAATTTGGGCGCCTCGCCGCCTCCAATGAAGAACATATTAAAACGTTGACATAGATTTTGGTAGCGTTTCTCACAAAATAAGTATTTAAAATTAAAAATATAATTAATTAATGTGTAAAAGCACATATAACTTGCTCGAAAAGACACGTCACAATATGAAATTTTGAGCATGATCTATTCAACGGATAAGTATTCTGACGAAAATGAAAGACTTTTCTTTACCGAGTTTCGATTCGTAGAACCTCGATCAATTTTCTACATTCTACACGGGGAACGTCGATGGCCCAAAAAAGAGACTGATCTTGAAGAGGCACGAACGAACGAACAAATCAAAAAGGATTAATTCATCGACATTATGGACGAAATTATGTTTCCCGTGCACAAAAGTCGATAACAAAAAGGTTATACTATTGAGCGGAATCGTCCGAACAACGTTTAACGAAGAAGATTTTAAGTGGTGCCCGAACCCGATACCTAAAGACCATAATCTGCCAATAGATGAATGTCGCTAGGGATAGGAGACTGCAAAGGACCATCCCACCAACCTGGAGGAAGAACAGGTGTGAAAGGGGCCCGCACGGGCATAGCTCAGTTGATTCAAAAATTGTAGATTGGGTACAAGAGCCTAGGTTCGACGTCTGTGCTATCCTAGTGTGTGAGTTGTTACTCCTAATGTTGGGGTAGCTCCTTGAGATATTAGGTAAAAATCTCATATCTCTAGGCTGCTGAGTCACCGTGATTTAACCCCTTCACAAACTGTCGGGCCGGAGTGTAGAGGCCCCGGGGGCGAAGAATTTTGTTTTTTGGGTACAAGGCGTGAAATGAGCTTGCAAATCGATTCCATGCATGACCCCACCCAACTTGAATCTTTAAACCTTCCCTTAACAAATTACTTTTGAAGCTGCTCAAGAATGCAAATCTTGAACCAGTAGAGCTTTCTTCTACACAAATGGACAATGCTTGAGTGCTGTCAAGAATTTCAAAAATATTCTAAGGGCATTTTAGGAAATATTTATGTCCAGTTTTAAGTAGTTTCTAATAGATGTGAGACCGTAAATTAGGTCGGTTTTTTAGAAAAAAATATTTGGTCCATTGGGTTTGGGTTTGGGAAAATTGTATCCGAATTTAACCCACATTTATCAGATATCCAAACTTTATTTGCGGATCAGGTTCAATTCAGTTCGGTTACAATTAATTTCTTCGGGTTGAATTTTGGCGAGTTGTGAGTCGGGCCGGTGACGGTTGGGTATGTGTTGAGGGAGGGATGGCAGCAATTTGGCTTAGGTTTTGAGTATTTGATTGTTTTCAAGTTTAAACAAACCAATTTCAACAAAAATACAACCTCTAAATGTATAACTACATTAATAGAAATATAAAAGGTGAGAAAACATGAAAATGTATGCATACTTAACTCAAACATACAAATATAAATGTTCAAATCAAATAATCATTCCAATCTTAGGAACAAAAAATATTAAAGTATTAAATATAGAGTGAAACATTTTAAAGTATTAAATATAAGTCTATTAAGCAAAAAACATATTCAATTTTGATATCTCTTCAATTTAGAGTTTTCAATATATATTTTTGTTTTTATTTTATTTTTTAATAGTCTTAGGTCGGTTCGGATTGCAATTTTGTTATTCAAAAATCAATATGAAACTATTTAATTATTTATCTGATGTTAGAGTTTAAAAACTTATCTGACATGATCTAATTAGTCAGTTTAAGTCTTGTTGACAGGTCGGTCTGATCCGATTGCTAACCCTAGTTTCTATGATAATTTTGATGTTTATAGTTAAAAATCTTAACACGAACTAAACCATGGGTAAAAAAAAAGACTTAAACTTGGTAAAAACTGTCCCAATCTCAATTTAATACTATCTCAAACTTCAAGCGATCCAAAAATCTAAAAGTCGAATCAAAATAAAATAAAATAATATTTATAATATATTAATATTTCAAAATTTAAAAACCGAACTACAACCAAACCAATATGTAAAACCCTTGTCGGGTCGTCAAGGTCGAAGTTCTCAGTTCTGATTCCAAATCTTTTAGAACAGGAGCATAACATGCCGATTTTAGACCGGGATGGAGCAAGACTAAACCAGCACTTGCCCAACCTTCTCTCCGATATGTCGAAAAATAGCGTTACATGACTAGCACCCAAATAGTGCATGAAAAACTAAACCATAACCCTTTGCAACAAAGACAATTTGAGCGATCAAAACTAGATAATGCAACATTCTATGAAGTGTTATCCGTTTTGGGGTTAAAAGGTAGCAAAAACAAAGAGACGTTCGGTCTCCATTCCTCCCCCATAACAAGCTGTAAGAGCCATGGATGCCATGTACGGACACACAATTCTTTTTCCAAACCCTAAAAGGCAAAAGCTTTAAGAGGGTTCTTTTTCATTAAACTAGNTCTCTCTCTCTCTCTCTCTCTCTCCCTCTCTCTTGCTCTCTCTCTCTCTTACTATGTAAAAAAGGCAGGAATCAGTTCCCATTTTGTCTGTTGTTTCCTCCTTTGTTTGGATAAGTGGAGCCACGCACTCTGTGTCGGGTCTATATCCAAACTTCAGTCGTGTAATTTAGTTAAGTTGCGTTAGACAGGGAAAACAACGAAAGCTTCGTTCTTAAAAGATGAACAATCGATGCTCCACCATTGCTGACCACTACTCTCAGTCGCTGCTTTTTAAAAAACAAACTAAACATGCGTAGATTCTATAAACAGGACAGGAGCAGCTCGGTGTTTGCGAAATACAAACTCTATAAATACATGCCTCTCCCCCTTCCCAAAACCATCGCTTTCAGCTTAGTTTACAGACGAAAGTTGAGCTAAAAATGGACTACCAGACGCAAATGTGGGGCTCTTACGTGCCGGCCGGGCCAAAAGGCGGCGACCCATTGGAGCGGATAGAGAGATTAGCCGCGGAGAACGCGGTGCTGATATTCAGCACGAGCACCTGCTGCATGTGCCATGCGATCAAGCAGCTGTTCTGCGGCATGGGCGTGAACCCAAGCGTGTACGAGCTGGACGAGGACCCTCGAGGGAGACAAATGGAGAAGGCGTTGATGAAGCTGATGAGAAGCTCCGCCGCGCTTCCCGTCGTTTTCGTCGGCGGAAAGCTCGTCGGGACGATGGATATGGTCATGGCTTCTCATATCAATGGCTCTCTGGTTCCTCTTCTGAAAGAGGCCGGAGCTCTTTGGCTTTGAAGCTCCTACTTTCTCTCTCTCAGGAGAAAAGACAACTTTTGACAGAGGAAGAGGAGTGGTTCTTGGGTTTTTTCTTTTTGTTCTTGATTTCTGATTTTCATTTGTTGTTTGCGTGGTTTCCTTTGCTTTGGTGAGGTTTCTGTAATCACGAGAGCGGAGAGAAACGTAGTAGTTGCTCCCTCCTCTGCACGAGTTGTTCAAAAAATTAAACCAATTTCTGTCTCATGTCTTGCTATTTTCCCGACAGCAGTACATGCCTTGTTCTTGTTCTTGGACCAGCTCAAAACACACATTTTTATTTATCATGATCACGTTTTTATTTAATTTTAATATATTCATCAATATTGTTGAAAATTTTATCCAATTTGAAAAATGGGTCACCACTTGCCTAGCAATAAAGAATATTATAATAAAAAAATTATATTTTTATTTAATTCAATTCACTTGTAAAAAACAAGAAAATTTTATATTTTACCAATATTGCTATCTTCGTGTTTTTGTCACTCAAATTCAAGATTACCACTCGATCATGTGTTTCAATCTCTGAGCTTTTGTTCAAAATCAATGGGTAACGAGGGCTTCTCATTTGAAAATCAGCCTCCGAAAAACCCCGTGGGCGGATTGGCCGAGTAACCTTGCTTGTAACATTGTTGGACAATTATTTAATTCCACACTTGCAATTAAAGAAGTGTGACTTTTTAGTATGAAACAATAATTGAATTTCTTTAGAAGTTTATAAGCAATGGGTAGGGCCTCGTCGGTCAGCACCGCCAGGCGGACGCCGCAATGAGAGGCCGATCTTGCCAGCCCAGGAGCAGGCAGCCCTTGTCTTCGGTCAATCTGTACGCATCGCAAGAGTACAAGTCCAGCAATATCTTGGACTGCGCCACGGCGTTGGCGCTCAGAGGAACCCCCTTGAACCCCTTCCCCTCCATTATCTTCCGCCATTTCTCAAGCCTCTCGTGCCTCTCGATCCTCTCCGCTCCCTCGCACGCCACTATGTTGTTTATCTCCTTGCCGAATATGTACTGCTCCACCTTCGTTCTCTGCGTGGATTCCGGCGGAAACGTCGCGTCCAGCGAGTCGAAGATGGCGGAGTAGTAGTGCAGCGCCTCTAGAAATCGGCCCAGAAAGTAGGGCCCGTTGTGGCTCGCTTCTTGTTCGACCAGCGTCACGATGTTCGGCGCCTGGTCCCTTATCATGGACAGTAAGTTTCCCAGGCTGTTTCCCTGAACACGGTGGAGACGGTTGACGGAGTTCACGGCGAGGGCCTCGCCGACACGATGGTTGAACATGTGCGGCTTTAGCTCTTCCAGCTGTTCTCCGACGGCGTGGAATTCGAACGGCACGTTTAGAGAGTGCGCCAGCTCCGTCAAGCACCGGCCAGTCTCTCTGACGGACTCTAGATTCTGGTCAACTCCGGTTATGCGGAGAAAGGGAGGTTTATTTGATCTGGCGGCGAGGGCTTGCATGAAAGCCGGCCATTGATAGCCTTGGAGAATATCGAGGTCGATTACGTGGACTCGCTCTTCGCCCTCGAAGGCCTCGAAAATGGCTTGGTTGGCGGTGAAGTGGGCGAACTTGACGTAGGGGCAGGCTTGGTAAACGATCTGGTACACTCTGAGAATTTCCATGGAGTTTGGTGGGAAGGAGGGGAAGCTTGGTTTTGGTGCAATGGGTTTCGAAGAAATTAGAGTCGCCGCCAGGCGGTCGCTTAGGGCGGTGGTGAAGCAGGCCGCCACTCGCTGCATGGAGTCGCCGAGAGGAGACACCACTCCGGCGAGATGCCGGAGGTACCTCCTCGCTAACATGTAGTCTTCTTTCGCCATCGCCTCGGCGCATGCAAGAAGGAGATGCACCAACTGCAGCCCGCTGTCATGTTCCTGCACATTTAAATTTTCAAAATCTTAACAAACTACAATGTTTGTCTGAGCTTAGAAACAGATATGGGTTGGTTTTTTAACCCATAAAATCAACCCATTTAGTTTTCCGTTTGGAGTTTGAAACCAAAAACCGACTCAAAACACAAAATTGATTTCCTAACCCGAAAATTTTGTAAGCGGTAGAATAGAATAGAATTACCAACTCAGGAGCGGTGGAAGGCGGCTCAGCTAGGCTGTGCATAAAGATTTGGCCGTCATTTACCGGCAGCTTGGACGAGGTCATCGACGGCAGTTGTGGCGGCTTGATTTCTTGCTCGAGTTGACCATGTAGCTGACTTTTCTGGGCCGATTCCAGCTGATACTGGTTTCCATCATCGACGTACAGAGAACTCCCCGGAGCCGATAGCTCGCTCGACGATCCACAGAACGACGAAGAGTTCGGCAGTGTCAAGGCATTCAAAGCTTCAGGAAGAATGCTAGACATACGATCAAAGACATCCATTTCCGAAAGCTTGCCTGCGGTGGAAAAACTTTCGAACCCATCGCCGTCGAAATCGCCGAGCAATTCTCCGATGGCCGGCAGATTCAAGCTCCCTCTCTGCGCATTGAAGTCGCTGCTCGGAGAAGTATAGACCTTGTGGAGCGGGCTAAGTCCCCTCCATTTATGGCTGCTACTCAAAGCTCCCACCGCCGACGAGCTACGCGGCGGAGAGCAGCCGGTGAGCGTCAGCCCCATTCCATGGGCGCACATGTAGTTGTAGCCGTAAGATGGGGTCACCGGAGACGTCATCATGAAATCAGAATCGAGGTGGTCGGAGAAAAACGAGTCCCACATGGAAATGTCTGAAGGTTGCACTTCGATCTCAGCCTCAGCTTCGAATTTCAGATTCGGAAAACTCAGACTTGGAGGGGTCAAACTGCTCCGTTCAACCTCAGAAGGGAGCGCCGGCGGAGTGTTGAGAGGAAGACCATTCTTAAACTCAGAAATCGATTCATTTTCCGGCGCCGGCGGGGGCTTACTGCTAGAGTTTTCAGTCTTGGCAGATCCCAAGCTTCCACATAGAGAGTTAATCATGTTTGTTTCAACTCTCCTCGAATCCAAACCCTAAAAACCTACAGTTCTTTCCTGGAAACTGATTAGAATCTAATACCATCAAATAACGAAGCTACCGCCATTGACGCCCTGAATTTGAGTTCTGAGAAAGAGCAGAGAGACAACCCTCTGCTCTCTTTTAACCATCGAAAACCCTGGATTTTCCCACCCAGATCCAGAAATATTATTTTGAACGAAAGCCAGAAAAAATCAAAAGAAAACTGCCGATAATTCGCTGTGCCTGAGCAATCTCTTCTCAGATCAGCTTTATATTAGAGTGTCAACTTTGTCACATTCCCTGACCCTAAGATTCAGAAAAAACGACAAACGCCAGTGGGCCGGCGGCCCATCCAAGATCTATGCACTTTTAACTTTTTTCACATCTTTTCCCTTGTTATAAACTATATTATAAAGCATTATTTAATCCTCATACGAACTCTAGCTATCGGCATCGGGATATTACAGGGATCCTACATCATCATTTTTCTCAGATATCGTCCCCCGGCATCTCGACCGCGTAAATATAATGGACATTTTAGTATAATCTCGACGAAAGAATTCACACTTTGCCCTTCGAATGATCCCATTTTAATTCCATTTTAATTCGAGAAAAGCTGGGTAGATTTAACAATGCAAAGATATTTACGAGATAAAATGAGTATGATTGTTGAAGGATGAGAAATTGAGCGGGAACGACGTCGTATGAGAGAGAATAGAAGAGAGAGAGTTTAAAGAAGGAAAGGCCGAGAAGAAGAGAACGAAAGAGAGAGAGAAGGGAGGCTGAATCGTCGGATATGGCATCAGGTAGCGCCGTCTCTGCTTTGGATTTGCAGCCGTCTCGTTTTCAACTCCAAGGCGGCACCTTTTATCTTCATCTCTCCCAACTCATGATCCGAAAATGACGTCATGATGATCTGAAACCATATTCATATTTGCAAGTTGGTGTCAAAATACTTCACCATTTTTAGTATCTCGGGTCAGTCCATCCAAAAAGGGTAAGACTTTGCCAAAAACTAAATAAAACCCAAAAATCAGCTTCCATAGGGAACCACACTGTATTACTGTATTTCAGTATTCTGGTCCGGTTAACTCAGACCAGACCAAACCAAAACCAGCTCATCCTTATTGGAATTGTTTAAATTTCAACCCACCCAATATTAAGTTAAGATGAGGGGCTTGGATTCTTTGGGACTAATAAATGGATGGATGAGTTGGGTCATAATATGCATGGTCCCAATCATTTTCACTAAAGCAATTATGAGTGGGCACAGCTAGTTCAGTTTAATTTTATTATAAAATAGAATTGAAATTGGAATTTATGGCTCTGAATTTTTTAAACTTGCACAAGAACCAATGATTCTGGTTACGTTCCAGTTTTATTTATACTTGAAAAAAAAAATATAATAATAAAATATTTTTTATGGTATTTGAGTCAAATTTTAAGTAATTTGATAAATTTATAATTAATTTTAGAATTTATATCATATTTTATTAGAATTTAGATTGAATTTTATTCGATTTTAGATTTTTTAACTCAACGTCATTTCAGTTTTACGATTTTTTATTCTTAAAAATTTACACAATTTAAATAATTATTTTTTAAAAATTAAAATTAAGACAGATTAAAATTAAGCCTATTCCAATTCAATTTAGGGTCCAAATTTGACCCTCCATAAAAGCAAGAGTTCAGAACAAAGCCATTCTCCCTCACTCAATGCTTATGCAATCTCTCTCCCCTGCCTCCATTCAATGCTCATGTCTGGAAGCAGTAAAAACAAGCACAAGATTGCCATGGAGGCAATAAAGCTCTGTTCTTGGTCCCCATCCAGTCAAACATTCAACTTCATCGTTTCTGTTCTATAAATCTCAAAATCTAGCCACGCACTGCATTTCGTCTTCTTCATCACCACCTTCGTCTCCTCCTCCCATGGCGTAAAGAACCCAGGTAAAACTTCCCTCGCAACCCATTTTCTCTGTTTTTTTTCATAATATAAGATAATCTTTCTCTCTCCTCTCTTTCTCTTTCTCTCTCCTACGCGTCGCTCCACGTCTTGCCAAAATTGTTTCACATGTCTTTGTTTGCAGTGGGAAGGACCTTATTTTGGCTCGCTGTTTGAGTTCATCTTTCTTCTCCCTCCACCTGCATCCTTTGTGAGACATCAATGGCCGCCGTGAGTGTACTTGCTCTGTTCGCTCTCGCGTTTCTCTTCTCCGGCGCCGGCGAGGCCGCGAAACCTCGCATTCAGCCTCCCAAAACTTTCTCTCAGATCACCGTAATGGGCCTCGTTTACTGTGATACCTGCTCCAACGACAGCTTCTCCGAGCACAGCTACTTTTTGCTGGGTAAAATCGCTAATCCTTTTCAATCCCCACCTCTACACTGATCAAGCTTTTAAAGCTTCAAAAATTGGGGTTTTCTCTTAAAAAAATTTCAAACAGGAGCTGAGGTTCGAGTGGATTGCACGTTCAAAGCATCAACGAGAAGAACCAGCGAAGAGATATTCTTCTCAGTGAATAGAACGACAAACAGATACGGAGTTTACAAACTGGAAATCCCCTCCGTCGACGGAATCCGATGCGCAGAAGACGCCGCCGTCATGTCGTCATGCCGATCAACTTTAATGCAGAGTTCATCTTCTTCCTGCAACGTCCCTGGTCACAGAGCAACATCAGACGAGATTTCTGTCAAATCAAGGCAAGAAAACGTCTGCATTTACAGCCTTAATCCATTGAATTACAGGCCCACTAAAAGAGAAGAGAGCTTATGTGGGAGAAACTAGACACAAAACGGGAATCACCCTGTTTACGTTCTTCGTGTTCAACCAATAAAATGCCTTCAATTTGGATACCCTTTATCTGAATCTAGAATCTAGAATCTAGAATCTATAATCTAAATGTCTGTAATTGTGAATATTAAGGTTAGATGCACAAAATTTGTCTACACTCAACCCAAACAATCGATTAATCCGGTGTTGATCGAGAAAAATGAAAGCTTGGTTGGGCTCGGTTTTCATCTGCTGAATTTAGACAGCCGAAACTAAACAATCACTCTTACATTTCTGGTGCGTCAACAAATGACATTATTCGATCTTAATAAGTGGATCAAATAACACGAAAATAGAAAGTGAAAACTCATTGAAATAAAATGACAAGAGCCCAAGATCATCTTCTTCAACTAGATCTGCATCAGTTCTTGAAACATTTCCATGGCAGGAGCAGGCAAACCCATGATCACATTTATGCTCCTCCTCTCTTTGCCATGGGATAGGAACAATATCACTTCCTTCTCTGGCAATGCGACCGGTCCCGAAAGAATAGGTTCGCCCCAGCCGAAGTCGGTGGTGTGGAATGAGAGCTTAGACCAGGTGGTGATGAGGAGAGTGGAAGTGAGCGAGGGCCTGGTTCGGGTTGCTTCAAAGAAATCTATTGCAGATCTCATGTAGCTATCTGTGACCATCTCAATCGCCTCCTGAACTAGACCAACGGCAAATGACAGAGGCTTGTCAGCAAGATCACCGGCTTCGCAGATGGAATTCGTGAGCACAATTCCATTGCCGAAAAAGCCTTTTGGTAGGGGCGGAATGAATCTTGTTCGACCGTCCACAGCAAAAAGAAGCTTGGTTTTCTGGTGAGGCAGCATTCCGAGAGCAACCGTGCGACATCGCCAAACAAAGGCCGAAAGTGCCTCAAAAACCGTGCATCTTTCGAGAACTCCATCTTCCATCGCTTTCATCTTGAGCCTTTTGAGTCTCTCGGTGTCGAAACAGAAGGACCTGTAGAGCATTTTCTCTTGGTAAAGATCGTTTGTGCTGGAAATATCTTTGATCTCAGAGAATTCCTGGTGGAGATGCTCTATTTTCGGGGGTGTCCTGTTTTTAAGGATGCTTCTGTCTATGAATGGAGGAACAGTCAACGGCAAGGCTCTTGCAGTTTCACTCCACGAGTTGACGAATTCCATCGCCCCGATTCCATCAAACATGCAATGATTCATCCCCAAACCAAGAACAAATCCTCCACATTTGAACTTTGTCACCTGCAATGAGGAATCAGATGTCAATCCATCCAAACCGAGAGCAACAACGAGAGGCAACGATCGATATGAACGAAAAGGGCCGAACCTGAGCCACAAGAGGAGGCATTTCTAGAATGTTGTTGGCATTAGGAATGTTATAAACCAGCTTTCCAAGAGTGTCAGGGTCAGGCTTGGTGACATCTCCTATCTCCTCCAACCTACAAGTGGACTCAGCCTCCACATAAACAGCCCCCTCTCCCGTGCACTCCACCACCAGCTTTCCCTCCGAGCTGATATTGAGCCGTCCGGCAAGAGGGTAATAGTGGACGAGAACCTTTCTCAGCGCATTTCTGATCACTTCCCCGGCATTCTCGTTTCCTCTCTTATCCGACTTGAAGCAATAAATTGTTCGAACAATCACCGCAATGTTTTGGTCGAGATTGGACAGGAAATACACACCCTTCTCCGTTTCCTCCGCTGGACTAACCAAAGTCGGCTCTCCTTGCAACACTTCGAGTTGTAAAACACCGCCATTGATCTTGGGGTTCTCCATAGCACCAGTCCGTTGCACCTCGACAACCTTAATCACCAAACAAATCAATAACAAAAAAAACAGCAATCAGGAGCCACTGATTCACAAGGAAACATACCATCTCAACTCGCTGAGGAAGAGCCAAGATCCGAATTCAGGAGAAGAGAACTTTGCAAACAACCTACAATCTCTATGAGTTTTGGAGAATATTTATAGATATGGATGGAGATTGCATGGCTTCTACGTGCAAGCCTCGAGTTGAATTTTCTGATAAATCTTGAAGAGTGACAGGTGGTGTAACTGGATTGGCCAAAGATGTATAAAACAAGAAAGTGAATTAGTTTGGAGAGTTGGTGGAGGCAGGCCACCATATTAGAAATCAGCGTGAGGAAAGGGAGGAGATATTTGGTGAGGGTTGGCATCCAAATATTGCATACTGGGTCTCTTGTTCTTCCAGCTTACTGCTGCTACACGCCACTTTCTGTTACACACTAATCAAAGTTAGTTCATATTTTTTTGTTGAATCAATTAATAAGGGAACATCAAGCAGCATTGTTCGAAGTGAGTGTCGTGTTCAAATAAAAAGTCAAAATAAGATAATAAAAATTTAAACAAAGTCGATAAAAAACAAAAAGTCAAACCTAAGCATAACTAAGGACTTATTTTAATTATTTATAATTTATTCTAATAATTGTATCAAATACTTGTGAAGTTAAAGATTCAAAGCAACATTACTCAAACAAGATATACACGAGGAAAGTGAACAATAAAGAGAAATAAATTATTTAATTTTTTTCTTTCTTAATTACACTTATTCTTTTCTGTCATATTCACTGCATTATTCTCGGTCCTATGACGGAGAAAACTAATGCAAGTAGAAGACAGAAAAAAGATGCAAACTAATTAGAAAAGAGAAAATAATGATTTATTAAATACCGAGAAAAAAAGAAATAATCAGAATCTTGTTGATTATCAAAAATCTTGTTGATACTTACCCCAGATGTAACAACTTAAAAATACCCAAAATATGTAAAGCATAGATTCAAGTCCATCCTCTTGATTGTCTTCAGTCAGCAAACAATAGAGATGATGTCTGAGATTCTGCGTGAGTTGGTTAAAAAGTTCAAACCAAAATCCTAGATAGATGCAAAGATGGTGTTCATCATAAGGCCTAGTTGGAAGGATTTATGGTTTGAAGAATGTGTAAAATAGGATCAGGTTTAAGGGAGGAAGACAGCAAAGCTAAGAGCTCAGTGGATATCACTTGCAAATCCAAAGGCGAGGTTTTTCTAACCCATTCGATGTGTCGAGTAGCCAAGGCAACCTCCCCAGCATCGGCCATACCTTTCAGCAGCACCACTTGTGCATCTCCATGAACAAAATCGTGGTTCAGATTGCGCAGAAGCTCACCGGCAGCAAAGAAAAGACCTGCATTTGTGATCGTCAGTGGACGTGGAAAATTCAAACACTCGTAAAGTTCAAACAGCTAATCAGAAAATCACCTCTTTCGCATAGAATCCGAACAAACGGACTCAAAAGGGCTCTCCCGAGCATGACATCTTGTTTGATGTAATTATCGAAAACTTCCAAAGCAGCTTCGAGCTTTGATTCTTGGCAAAGCCCTTCAAGCAAAGCAATATAAGTTGAAGAATCGGGTTTAATCCTCTTCTCAAGCATGTGATGGAGAAGCCTCCGAGCCTCCTCCGCTTGACCAACTTTCGAAAACTTCTCGATGAGAATATTGTATGTCTTTATATTACCACTACACCCATTGGCAAACATCTCGTCCCATAGCCGCTTTGCTGGTCGGAGAAGATCCACTTTGCAACAAGCTTCCATGAGAGAGTTATACGAGGAGACATCTGGGTTCAACCCTTTTTTCTTCATCTCTTGCAAAACCTCATATGCTTCTTTCACCTTTCCACCCTTGCACAAGAGTGAAAGCCTGACGTTGTAACTTGCCATGTCGTTGAAGTAGTCATGGTTGCGTAGAACATGGAAAACTTCCAACATTTCCTCAATCTTCTCGTTCTTCAACAGATTTCTACCCAGGTTGTTTAAGGTTACCAAATTTGGAAATCTTTCCTTTCCAACCATGAAATTGAGAAAGAAAATTGCAGCATCCGGATCAATTGATGAAACAGATCCGATTAATACATTGAGGACTTCATCCTCAATCGAAAAGTTACCTCGAACAATAACTTCCCCTAATTCTTTTGCTTCGCATATGCATTTCCCTGATATCAAAGCGAATATGAACTCCTTGTAATCATTTTTCCTTGGAGCTACGCTTAGCTTTCTCTTCTTCTTCAGAATTTTCTCCCTGTCAGCCATACTTCCTGATGATTGAAAAGCCTTGGCGACGATCGAATATGCCATGAAATCCGGCTTGCATTCTCGGTTTCTCAACTCTTCCAATATAGAGGAAGCATCCGACAACCTAGATGCTTGACAGAGCCCGTGGATGATCAAAAGTGCTATAATCGATCCATTTATCATCGAATTTGTCGTTCTAATCTCGTCAATCATTGATAAAATGTAACCAATATCGACATTTCTACTTCTGCAAAATCTCCATACGAATACACCAAAACCAAGCGTATTCAATGGGATGTCTCTAAGAGTCATTTCATCGAACAGCTTTTGGGCATGCTCGAAATGCCCATCAGAGGCAAGAGCAGCTAGGAGCGAATTACAAGTTTCAGGCCCAATTTCTTGGCTCATTGAGGCTATTTCACCAAAAACTAGAAACGCGCTCTTGGATTTCTTCCCTCTGATCAACGAATCAATCGCAGAACGATAAACGGAGGAGTCGAGATCAATGTTGCGAGCTTTTACCTGCTTTAAGACTCTGTCAACGGCGCTAAATTGACTAGAAAATAAAAGAGACTTGAGGATTGATCCGAAGGTTAGCGAGGTGTGAGAAAAGCCAGGTTGCTGCGAAGACCAGTTGAAAAAACCTAGGGCAAGAGAATGATGGGGGAGGAGAAAAGGGTCGATGACTTGGGCAACAAGAGTCGGGGTGAGTGAGTGACGGCATTGAAGGCGGTGCAGAGTCTGCTCCAGCGAAGGACTCCATGTGCGAGAAGATCTCGTGGCAATCGAGTCGCAGATCAAAGCTCTACTAATTCTAGTCGCTAACTCAGCCCCAGAGTTTTTCATCAGAAGAAACCTAGAAACAGTAGTTTCTATCTGAAGTTCAACCGTGAATTTGGCGCATAAATTCACAGAGAACAAAAATCTGACAAAAACTGCGACGCTAGGAAGCGATACTCGATGCCTGTGTGGGAGCAAGCGACAACGATTGACGATTGAACGGACAACAAAGGTAAAGAACCACGCCGATCATAATTTTCTACGAGCGTTCAAAACGGCAAATATGGCCCTCTCTCTGGGCAACATTACTCAAAGAAAGCCGCTTTCATGGGACCGGGCAAATTCGATCTGCGCTCTAGAGATTCAACAGTTCAAACCCAATCAAGTTCATCATTGGTTTCGAGCTCCTGATCTCGGTACCATCTTCAGAATCTTTAGCTATAAATCAAGGGTTTAGTGTCCTCGTTTTATGGACCTAAAACGACGAGAAAAGAGGCCGGGATGAACAAGTAAAACTACCAAAAATCGAACAGACAATGAACGACTGAAACCGATTCTCATCGGCAAAGAACACAGCTTTTAATACGTATTCCGAGGCCACGACGTAATATGAATAAAACGAAAAATCTTCAACTTCACCAATAAATCATTGAAATAAGCCAGGAAAACACTATAAATAGAATTACAAATTAGCACCTGCAAAACTCAGAAAAATTAACTCCAGTTATTAATCCGACGAGCTGTACACGAATCCAGACAGAAGACGAGATCTTAAAAAATCAAGCTCCTGCTTATGATTTGCATGAAGCGAAGGAAAAGGGCTAACCAAATCCCAGAAGGTGTTTCTTTCAGTTACGACGAAAACGCCATAAGAGAAAGCTTCAGGTTTCTACGAAGTTTCCTCCAAATTTTGAGGACTAGCTAGTTGGCGGAGTCTGAGTCTTGAGAGTCATCCTTCGGAGAAGCTTGGTGATAGGGAATTTGAACTGTTCCCTGCCTCATCTGCTGATAAAACTGGTTCAAAGCTTGTCGGTTTAAAACTCCGATGTGACCTTCCGGCGAAAGACCGAGCCCCAGTTTCGGAAGCTGCTGGCTAATACCATTCAGAATCGAGGTGAAAGTTATCGGACCCATATCTCCGACGGGCAAGTCTAGCCCGGGAACGATCTTCTGGAGATAATTTGCGCTCTCCGGCGTCATATTTCTGTTCGGAGAAGACGATGACTGATGCCCGAAGCAACTGATCGTAGGCCATAGCCCTGAACCCATATGGGATGATACTCCGGTTGATAAAGAGGCCCTTGCTGTGAAAAAGATACTCCGGCGGTGGCTAGAGCGGAAGCCGGGATAGTCCCGGTTCCGGTAGCCGCAATTATCGCCGGCTCCGCCTGCTGCAAGAGCCACTGGATGGTGGTTTCTCCGTCTGATTTATTCCCTAATTCTCTGGTCAATTGGAAAACTCTTGCCGCGCATAGAGCTGGCATTCATACCCTTCTTCCTCGACCATCGACCTTAGAGTGCAGTCTTTATTCAAACTTCTTTTCGGCGCTAATTGCTTCTTTTCTGCAGAAACGTCCTTTCTTCCCTCAGTCGGGTTTGACCTGATCAACTTCCATCTTGAACCTCGAGTCTCGACCTCCATATTTACAGTCACACTCTTCCAAAAGTCGAAATTTCTAGCGACGGCCTCGGCTCCCACAAGACTAGATAGCATGTAAGAGATCAAATTACAGTAATTCAATAGTCTAGATATGAAAAGTTTATTTAGCTGTCATTTTAAATTTAACACAATTGAATTATGTCAGTGCGGACTATAGTCTCGATCGTTTTAACAGAGACGGAGAGATGGAGGGATTATGATTTATGATCACTAATTCACTCCTAAAGCCCGACCAGTTGAGTTTCTTTAATGGGCTTGTTAGGCCCACTGAACGGTTCCCATCTCTCGCAAGAGTCACGTGGAGACATTAAACTCTGGCACGTGTATGTCATGGTGGGCAGGTGGGTAACTTCCGATTCACTCTAGGAGGATAGTAAATCTATCGAAGATGTCAAGGGACAGCGTCAAATGTTTTTTGAGCGAGTGTATTACACATAAATTATTAAATATTTAATTGAGTGTCACAAAGAAATTATTAAACGATTAAGNTAATCTTAAACATATAAATACAAGTTCTCAGGAAGGAACATGTATTGAATATCTCTCATATGAGTTTAACACACTCATCATCTTCCCTTACACTAATATAGTCCTCATCTCTCTTCTTCTTCCACATTCTTCCATGGTACATTTCTCTCTCTCTACTCTTGATCTAAAAAAGGCAAAATCCCTCACCACAGGACCTTACACCCCTGCTCGATAATATGTGATGATATTAATCACGGTGACTCAGCGGGTCAGAGATATGAGGTCTTTACCTGACACCACAAGGAACAACCTCAACATCGGATGATTAAACTCTCACACTGTGATGACACAGACTTCGAACCGTGATTCTTGATTCAAATTTGACATCTTTGAACTAACTGAGCTATGTCTGTGCTGACATTCTCTCTCTTAAGTCGCCCACAGGTTTTGCAATTCTATTTTGATATGCCACTCAAGGAAAAAGGCATAAATCAAGCTCGAAAAGTGTCGCCTGAGTAGCTCCCTTCTTCTATCTACGACGAGACCAATCGTGAAATTCTGGAGCCGTTTGATCAAGCTAGAGAGAGAACAAAGAGATTGCTAAATGCTTTTATACAAGGTTGCACGTGTAAAATTGCAAACATGAAGAAGGTTCGAGGAGAGGAGAGGCTAAATGACGAGAGGGAGAGTTATTTCGTGGGAAACCAGGAATCGGTCGTTGTCGAGCAAATTTGATATTCAGCCATGGCCCATCCGCCCACTTCAAACTTTCATCATTAAAACCAGTCAATCTCTCTCTCTCTCTCTCATTTCCATGTTTTCCCCCCTTGGGGAAGTTTCAATTGTATTCTATGATCGCGACTGCCGCTAGTCTATAACTACTTTTATAATTTAGAGAATAAATTGATATTTACTTTTGTTTTTGTAAATATTGCTCAATTTCTTAATTTTGCTGTTTCAACTAAAGTTTGATCTTTGAAATGTCTATCTGCATGATGTTGGGCTGCTCATAACAGTGAATTTGATCGCGGTGAAGCCGCCACCTGCAGACGAGAGCTCTCTTTTTCTTTGCAAGAACAGTGGAATTTCTTATCGTGCCGTCTACGACATCCACTCCTTCCTCCATATCTTGACTTTTTTTTTGTCTCGAGTTTCTTCATTTCCTCTTTGAATCCATTGAATCCTCTTAGCTACGTACAGTTATCCTGCAACAGCCAACATGTACTGAAGCCGCCTCAGCTCTTATATAAACCCTTTTCGCCATTGGTCACCTTTGAAAACTCTAACTCTTTCTTCTTGTTCTTCTTCTTCGTTGTCTGCGTCGTCTGTTTTTTTTCTTGTCTGCGATGGAGAGTTATCAGGTTTTTTTCCCTTGCTCGTCGGAGACGATGGAAGCTTGTCCTCCGTCATCCTCGGCCGGAGGTCTTTTCGTCGGAGCTTCGGCTAAAGCTTCTTCGGACCAGAGCGGGTCTAGCTCGTTCGGTTCGGAAGAAAGCGGAGAAAAAGTGGTGAAGAAGAAGGGGGAGAAGAAGATTAGGAGGCCTAAGCATGCTTTTCAGACGAGAAGCCAGGTTGATATACTCGATGATGGTTATCGTTGGAGAAAATATGGTCAGAAGGCTGTCAAGAACAACAAATTTCCCAGGTTTGTTCTTGATTGAATTTCAGTTTAAATCATCTTTCTTCTATCCGAATGTGTAATTCACGATGTCGATTAATTTCATACACAGAATTACGAGTAATGTTAAGATTATTTTCTCATAAAAAAATATAGGGTTGTTCTTGATTGAGTCAATCGATCTAGGGTTGTCTCCCAATTACTTCTTCTCGTTCTCACTTACACGGGTTCTCCATCGTGCTCATGACAAAGTAGTGGACAGTATTATCTAGAAATGTCATCCGAATTTTGAACATATAGTCTAGATTGGTGTGACAAACTTGGTTAAGATTATAGTAAAGTATGATCGATTTGATATTTCAGGAGCTACTACAGATGCACGCACCAAGGATGCAACGTGAAGAAGCAAGTCCAACGCCTAACAAAGGATGAAGGGGTTGTGGTGACAACCTATGAAGGAGTCCATTCCCATCCCATAGACAAACCCTCTGATAACTTCGAACATATCTTGAGTCAAATGCAAATTTACACGTCCCACGTTTAGTGTTTCTCCTCCCATTTTTTTGTTTCTTTTGTAACATGACATGGATTTTCAATTTGTAAATTAGTTCATCCTCTAGTACCAAGTTTATTTTACTCTACTAGAGTTTGTGGTTTTTGATCAGTAATGGGTGTCGAGCTTATGTGTTTTACTTATCTGGGTATTGATTTTTGCTCGAGTTTTGGATGATTTCGATGATGTTTTCCAACCAAATCATCGTCGAGCTTATGTGTTTTCCTTATCTGGGTATTGATTTTCGCTCGAGTTTTGGATGAATTCGACGATGTTTTTCAACCAAATCATTGTCGAGCTCAAGTGTTTTCCTTATCTAGGTATTGATTTTCGCTCGAGTTTTGGATGAATTCAATGACGTTTTTAAACCAAATCATTGTCGAGTTTATGTTTCTTATCTGGGTATTGATTTTCGCTCAATTTTTGGATGAATTCGATGATGTTTTTCTACCAAATCATTGTCATAAGGGACGATGGTTCATGGATTCTGAAAAAGTGTAATGTATGAAATCATTGAGAGGGTTAGTAAAACCTAAACATTAGTTATTCGACGTGACCTAGAAACCTACTGGCTAATGTGTGTCAAGCTTCTATGTATTGCCAATGCCTCGACCACCTAGCCCGAAAATATCCAAAGCCACGTAAGCACGGGGCGGAATACAAGGTCATCCGCCACCCCTTCAGTCTCCTTTGAGTACGAGGGGATCATCAGTCTCGTTCAAAAGTTAGGTTTTGGATAGTATAAGGTTTTGATCTGAGTTTTTACTTAAAGAGTGTGGAAACTCGTAGTTTTGGTCCTTCAAATTGATTTTTACACATCAAAAAGTTATGTTTCGGGTTGATTTTTAGTTTGAGTGCATCACGATTTTGTTATTCTTGAATCGAGAAATGGGTTTTGAACCAATGTCAAAGTGGTGTATGTTGCTTGAAAATGCAATCGCAATGAAACGCAAGTGCACGTATCGCAACGTAGTAATAAAAATATCGATCCTACGAGGACAAGTCAATTTTCAATTAAGAGAATAAATTGCAAAGTAAAAAAAATAAAATAAAAATCGTAACTTTAAATATTCACAAAAANTGGGGCGTGAGAGAGCTTTCCCGGTCCCGGTCCTGGTCCTGGTCCTGTAATGCACCAACGCATTAGGAGTTATTAGTGGGAGTTATTAGAAGTTACCGTTAGTTATTTTTACGATTACTTTAGGTTGATTAAACTTTGTATAAATACAATGTAAATGAACGAGTAAAGATACCTTTGATTGACTTCATGGTATCAGAGCCACTATTCTGATTTTTTTCCGCTTCTCAACCTCTTTTCTCAACTTCTTTTTCTCAACCTTTGTCATCAACCAAAAATTTGCTGCTGCAAAATCTTCTGATTCATCAAATAATCGACCTGTAATCAATGGCGGACTCCTCCTCTACAAGCAATGAAAACACTACAAGAATTTCTCTTCCTTTATTCTCAAATCATTCTCAAAATATCACTATCAAATTAAACTAAGAAAATTACCTGATTTAGAAGAACACTCTTCTCAATATCATTATTTCCAATGACCTTGAATCTTCCATCGATCTGTCGTCCTCACCTCCACCTCAATTTCCGGACAACTCTTCAACGATTTTGAATTCAGATTTCTCGAACAGGTAGTGGTATAACCGACTCCTGATGAGTTGGCTATATGCTTCTTTGTCCGAGTCTTTGCTGCCTCAAATTGTAAACTACACAACGGCTTCCGAAATTTGGTCCAGCCTCGCCAAATCACATTCTTCAGTATCTTTGGCACGGCTAAATGAACTACGAGTTAAGTTACCCAACTTTAGCAAGGGAAGTCTTACGATTACGGAGTATATTCAACAGATAACAAAAGTCTGCAATAGTCTTGCCTCAATTGATGAACCTGTACCGACGAGGATCAAATTTTTATAATCTTAAACGGTCTCGGGATCGATTGCAATTCCTTCGTCGCAGCGATTTCAAATCGCTCAACCGAGACCTCATTAGAAGAAATCAACAGCTTACTGCTCACCTTTGAAGCTCGACTTGAGAGGCAAAATCAATCTGCCTTCTTCCCGTTGCTTTCGTCAATGGCGAACTTCGCCTCTGCTCCTCGATCGCACTTCAGAGTTCGTCCTCCAGGAGAGTCGTACGAGGCAACTTCTGGGAACCTAGGGCAACGCCCTAACTTTTCTTCATATGGGCCACACAGCGGGCTTCTCGGACAGGATCCAAGAAACACATTTACAAGCCCCGATGCCAAATTTACAATAAAATTGGTCATTCAGCCTCAGTTTGCAATCATCGGGCAAATTTATCTTATGCTCCGAATGGTTTTAAACATAACTCTAATTCTTCTCCTAGGCCCACAACAAATTGGACTCAATCGGGAATGTCTCCTTCTGATTTTCAACAAGTCGCATCGGCTTGGTTTCTTGATTCCGGGGCAACAAATCATTTCACCTCAGACGATTCATTGCTGCAGAATATTTCTCCATATACGGGCAACGATCAGATTTCGGTTGCTAACGGAATGAGAATTCTGATTTCATCGGTAGGTCAAACATCTATCAATACACCTTCCGGTAAATCTCTCCGTCTTTCCAATGCAATTCATTCATCCTTTTTGTCCTCTAATCTTCTTAGCGTAAATAAATTATGTCGTGAGAACTCAATTTCAGTTTCAGTTTCATTTTTTCCTTTATATTTTTCGGTCAATGACCTAAAATCACAGGAAGTTGTCCTTCAAGGTCCGGCAATTAACAAACTTTATAGTCTTCTCGTGTCATCCACAGCTCCCTCCGCTTTTTCCAGCAAAGTCTCTGAAGCTCGAACTTGGCACAATCGACTTGGACATCCATCCATGCCGATTCTCAATTCGGTAATCTCGAGTTTCAATTTAGTTTTCAATAAAAATTCAAATATCGAACCGTGTGTTTCTTGTTCAATGAGTAAATCTCATAAGCTTCCTTTCACATTGTCGAACTCTTCTTTGTCGAAATTATTTGATTTGTTACATACCGATTTGTGGGGACCGGCACTCAAAGTTTCAATAAATGGTTTCTGGTATTTTCTCTTAATAATCGATGACTATAGTCGTTTCTCTTGGATTTTCTTTTTACAATCTAAAGATCAAGTCTCGAAAATTTTTATGAATTTTTGTACTATGATTCAAACACAATTTAATACGTGTGTCAAAGCGGTCCAATCAGATTGGGGAGGAGAATTTCGTCTCTTACGTCAATTTTTTGAGTCCAATGGTATTATCCATAGAATTTCGTGCCTCCATACCCCAGCACAAAATGGTCGGGTTGAACGTAAAAACCGTCATGTTGCCGAAGTCGGTTTGTCAATTCTTTTTCATTCTCATATGTCTTTAAAATTTTGGTCATTTGCTTTCCATACCACGGTACATATTTTCAATATGTTATCCTCTTGGGTTCTAGAATTTAAATGTCCTTACTTTTTACTTCACTCGATTTTACCAAATTATGAACTACTTCGTGTTTTCGATTGCTTATGCTTTCTGAATCTTCGACCCTACAATTCACACAAACTTGAACCGAGATCCCGAGAATGTGTCTTCATTGGTTATTCTAACAACCATAAAAGATATATTACGTTAGACCCGTCTTTGGGTCGGTTTTTTATATCCCAGGATGTGATTTTTTATGAAGATTCTTTTCCATATAAAACTTCAAAAACAGAATCTTCTGTTGATCAATTCTCATCTTCCCCGATTGTCATTCCAAATTCTCTACCTTCATATTCAAATTCACAAATTTCATCCCCTATTATTTCGGGTCCGTCTACATCTTCTTCCGAGTCTTCGGTTGGTGTTTTGAATGGTGACTCTTGTCTAATCGATGATTTTTGGGATAATACTCATCCCATGGTAACTAGGGCAAAATTGGAAATTCACAAACCGAAGGTACTAGCGGCTAATCTTTTAGAACCAGTATCCTTTAAAGAAGCCATCAAATCCCCTTGTTGGTTATCGACTATGAATGAAGAGATGGAGGCCCTACTCAAAAATAACACTTAGTCGTTGGTTACATTACCATCGGATTGCTCGGTTATTGGATGCAAATGAGTTTACAAATAAAAACTAATTCGGATGGCTCTATCAACCAGTACAAGGCACAGTTAGTGGCTAAAGGTTATCATGAACCAGAAAATGTTGATTACTTTGAAACCTTTAGCCCGGTTGTTAAACACACAACAATTAGATTTGTTTTAAGCTTAGCTTTTTCTAATGCTTGGTCTTTGAAGCAATTGGACGTTAGCAATGCGTTCATTCATGGAGATCTAGCCGAGTTGGTATTCATGGAGCAACCTCTCAGGTTTGTAAGTCAATCATCTCCTTCATTGGTTTGTCAACTTCACAAATCATTATATGAGCTTAAACAATCACATCGGGCATGGTTTTTTAAACTTTCTTCAGCTCTTATTGAGTTCGGCTTTCGTGCATCTTCGGCGGATTCTTCTCTTTTTATTCTAAAGACGAATTCTGTCCGGTTATTAATACTTATATATATGGATGACATATTGCTTACCGGAAATTCCGACACAGAAATTGCTATTCTAAATTTCTTGAGTAGTAAATTTGCTCTAAAGGACTTGAGAATTCTTCACCAATTTCTCGGGATTAATTTCAGATTTTCGAGAGACTCTTTATTTTTATCTCAATCCTGGTACATTGAATCTTTGTTTGATAAAACAAATATGTCCGGGTGCAAACCGGTGGATTCTCCTATGTTGACCAAACCAATATTATCTTCCAATGATGACTCGGTTTTACAAGATGATATCATTTACCGGCAACTCATTGGTGGATTACAATATTGCAACATCACGAGACCAGATATCTCTTTTTTCGTAAATAAATTAAGTCAATTCATGCATTCTCCTAAGGACGTTCATTGGCTTGCATTGAAAAGACTATTACGGTATTTGAAAGGTACGATTTCTTATTCTTTGAAATTTGTACGAGATTCATCTTATCCTTATTTACTTAGATATACCGATGCGGATTGGGGATCTTCTCTTGATGACCGTCGGAGTAAGAGCGATTTTTGTTTTTTCTTTGGATCAAACTTAATTTCGTAGACATCTTCTTAATTATGTTCGGATCTTGACATCTCTCTCAATACTACTTCTGAAATTTTATGTGCTAATATTAGCGCTACGTTCTTAACATTTAATCCGGCCTTACATTCTAAGTCTAAGCATATTGACTTAGACTTTCACTTTATTCGCGAGAATATAGCTTCAAATGAGCTCAAAGTTTCTTTTACGCCGTCTTTTTCTCAACTTGCAGATGAATTAACCAAACCGCTTTCCGAAGATGTTTTCACGTTTTTACGTGCCAAGCTCAATGTGGTTCCCCTTAAGGTTGAGGGGGGTATTATGAGTTATTAGAAGTTACCGTTAGTTATTTTTACGGTTACTTTCGGTTGATTAAACTTTGTATAAATACAATGTAAATGAACGAGTAAAGGTACCTTTGATTGACTTCACGACAGAAGAGAAAAAGAAGGAAACATCTCGACGGGCACAACTGGCGTTGGAGAAAATGTCAGCCGGGATCCCTTTTCTTGACCTCCGATGATTTTCTATCCAATTCCAAAGGTTAGTCCCGTTTCAGTTCTGCAATGGAAGAGCCCCATAATTCCCAGTGAACCAGAAAAGCAATCGGAAAGTCGGGAACCCGTCGACTTGTCAAGTGTCCGACAGCCATCGAGTTCCATTTGCAATAGGCTCCTCCTGGAAAGTGGAAGAGGCAGCCATGGAATTTCACAGGTTGTAGATTCAGGATTATATTGTCGTATAATCCGACAAAACCAACCCGGGTATACTTGATTGGGTTTCTTAAGGTAAAAGGTTCGTCCTTGGTTCTTCAATCTGTCAAAAGCCCACAAGAAAAAGAGAGGTTTACGAGGAACTAGAAAGGGCTTTCTTTCTATCTTCATAAAGAATTCCCACTTCCATAACATACCTTTACCCTCCTTTAAGCTCTCTTCCTTCTTTGTTTCCAAGTTAGGCATCCCCTTCTCCTTCTTCGCTAAGAAAATCACACCCCCAATCATTCTTACACTGTGTTCTACATATTAGAAAGCAAATCGTTGTCTTCTTTACCCGTTCATTCTTCAACAGAGAACCCATTTTCTATCAATATTCTGATCATCTAGAGAGAGAGAGAGAGAGAGAGATGAGTGCAGATTGGGGACCTGTTGTTGTATCGGTGGTTCTGTTCATCCTCTTATCGCCGGGGCTTCTTTTCCAGTTTCCGGCAAGGACTAGAGTGGTGGAGTTCGGAAACATGTACACCAGCGGTATCGCCATTCTTGTTCATGCCGTCATATTCTTTTGCATCCTCACTATACTTGTCATCGCCATTGGTGTTCACATCCACGTTAACTGAAGCAGCTCTCCTTCTCTTCCCTGTTGTAATCTTTGTTTTCTTTGCTAAATCTTTGTTACCATGCTCTTTCATAGTTGCCTGATCTAATGAGAAACAAGTCTTGCTTGATCTTATTTTCAACCAAATCTAAGGCTTGGGAATCTTAGACAAAGCAGATAGGGAACTCGAATGTCAAGCTACTACATGAATATTTGGCTGAGATTAGTTTAACAAGAATAGAGATCCCCATCAATCAATCCTCAGTTCCTATCATTCAAATAAAATTGAAAATTTCCTGAATCTGGAAATGTTTTCACGAAAATTTCCTGAAACTGGAAATGTTTTCACAAGTTCACGAGCAATCTACAAATCTAACATACTAAACGAAAGACAGATCTGCTTCGTTACGAAATCCACAACTTGAGAAAGGAAATCCCTAACCGGAAGAACATGACCAGTTCAGCCGGCATATATATGGACATGAACGGCCAAGATGAGGATCGCATAGAGAGTGAAGAAGATGAGAGTGTGAACTGCTACGGCTTTCCCGTTCGTCTTCATGCTCCCGAACTCCACCGGTTTGCTATGCCCCGGAATCTGAAAAAGAAGTCCAGGAGTGAGCAGCACGAACAGAACCACTCCAATCAGCACGGGGCCCCAGTCCACCATTTCCTTCCCTTCGCGATGGAGCAGACGATCGGAGATTCAGGAAAGGAGCGTCGAACAAGTACGCGAAAAGAGAGACAGATGCTTCCAGAGGAAGTGAGAAAGACGAAGGAATTGAAACCGGGGCCGAGACCGGGACCGGGACCAACGAGATGTGTACGGATTACAAGATTCATTTATGACCGTCCGATCATATTTCATTTGATTTCAAAAGAAATGGGCCAACCAAAACCCATTTTGAAGGTGGACCCACATTCTCAGCCTTTTATCTTATCCTAAAATCTTGTATTATACTTTTGAATCACTATATCATCCTTTAATTTCATTTTTGTAACTACTACGTTATCTTTTAGTGCCATCCAAATCATCGTATATGCATCCCATCGATTTACGGTCACTTTGAAAATTTAATTTAGGTTTTCTTGTATCTTTGCGGTAAACTTGTTACATTTCGTCTGTTCTTTTATGATCCCATAAGCTTCAATGATCCTTGATCACGGCAACAATGGCTACGTTAATCTTCTGATTCAAGCAACGCAGGAAATACCCAAGTGGGAGTATATGCTTCGTCATCCACCTTTAATGGCGGATTCTCATTCTCATTCCGATTCCTTTCTTTCGAAGCGTGTCAATTGTAGCAGACAAGGGGAAAGGGAAGACGAGGAGGCGGGTGGCGGCGATGAACGACTGGGCTGCTCCGCTCATTGCGGCGGCGCTGTTTGCTTTTCTGTCGCTGGGAGTTATTCTTCAGATGCCGGGGAAGGAGCGGCCAATCGATTTCATGAACGTGAAGACGAGCTTCGCTTCGATCGTCGTTCATGCAGTAATCTACGTTCTGCTTCGTATTCCGTGTCTCGTGCTTCTTCATTTGCGTATCTATGATTAAATTGGATACAATTATATTCTTAAACTATGCTCAAAATACATTAGGTTAGTGGGTCTTGAAATTTATAATCATACATTAACATTTTGAATTTTACGATTAATTTAGTAGATATCTTGTCATAATGATGTATTAATACATTTAATCACTTAAAGGTGATAGAGATGTTAACATATTATAACTTGTGAAAATTATTAATTCTTCTAAGCTTAATTGAGATAAATGAAAAATATAAAATTTACCATTTCAAAACTTTATATTTTTCTAATACTAGTTAAAATTAACTAAATTAACTTAAATTACCTATCAAATTATCGAATATATTAAAATGAAAGAAAATACAATGACAAAATGTTTATTAAAATTATAATAAAATTTAAGATATCGACTGATAAATTTTAAAATTTAATATTTTTATTGCAATTATAAAAACGGTAATACATTCTGAAATGCAAGAATAATTATAATAAATACTTTGAATTTAAAAAATCATGAATGAATATCTTAATTTTTATTATAATTTTAACAACATCTTGTCATTTGTTAAATTTAACAATATTAATTTATTTAATTAACATATTTTATAAAAAAAATATAAAAATTATTGAAAATTTTATAAATTTGTGAAAATTTTTCTTTTTATAAGGTCAATAGTTAAAAAAACGTAAATTTATTATTATAAATATATATATATATATAAATAAATTGTAAAAAATTAATAAAAAAAAGTCAATAAAATTGATTTACATCATAAAATAAAAAGCGTGATTACAGTTCAAATAGCAAATTGTCTACAAAAAAAAATTTAATTTAAACTTACCAAAGATTAATCTCCGGTCTGTTAAGCAATGATACGTGGTTTCTTGCCCTAGGTATAACCTTGAAACCAGAAGCCAGCCGGCGAGGGCGAGGGGGATATATGGGAAGGGGAAGGACCGGAGGAGGCGGGTTGCCGACCAGACGGAGCAGAGTACAACTTTTATCAAGAATCAAATCTTTCAAATCTAACTCCCAGTTCCCAATTCTCGAGGATATTGTCGATTATCTTCGCTCCACCTACAGGGACTATAGTAGAATGAAGCTGAGGCCCTTTACCAAAATTGTCCAGGAAACTCTCACAACATCGGCGCTGTCTCAGAATAGAGGGAACCAGAATAGTGGGATATCTGACTCTTCTTCTGCGCCAACGAGGAAGAAGAGGAGAGTCGAGGAGGCCGAAGAGGATGAGAGTGAAGAAGAGCATCGTAAACAAGGAATTGCGAGAAAGAGGACCAAGGGAGATGATGAGGGTGAGCAGAAATTGCAACGAATGGAAGATGTGCACCTTAAGAGGATGCGACGAACTGTTCACGGCCGTCAATCCTCTTCTCCGTCTTCTGCATCTGCTTCTAATGATGAGGCGCAAGAAGAAAGCGATGAGGCAGTTTCTACTTCTGAAGATGCCATTTATGGAGAGAAAGTCGAGCCTCAATTCGATTTGATGAAATCTATGCTGCGATCATCTTACATGGAAATTAATAACTCAAAGCTCAAGTCAGAAAAGAGAATTTTAGACGTGAAGATTGCCGTTGAAAATGAGGTTGCCAAAAAGATCACTCCAGCAAAAGAAGGAAATAGAAGCGAGGAGATGCAGAAGTCTGGTTCAAAGAAAGAAACCAATGTTCCGTTTGATGGAGAGGAGGTGAAAGGAAAAAATGGCCCGATGTTCAGCAATTTAGGGGGAATGGATGAGCTGCTAGAGGAGTTGAAGAAAGATGTGCTTTTGCCTCTTTATCATCCGCATGTTCCCCAGGGACTAGGGTTCAAGCCCACTACTGGGATTTTGCTTCACGGGCCACCTGGCTGCGGGAAGACTACATTGGCTCAGGCTATTGCAAATGAAACGGGTTTTCCATTTTACAAGATTTCTGCTGCTGAAGTGATCTCAGGAATTTCAGGTAATGTTTTTTTTGACGATTTAACTTATTTTCCGGCATATTTAGTAAGATTATCTAGAATATGCAGAATTTCGGAACACTGTCTCTAAAGAATTAAAACAATGCTGTGTAATTTGTCTTGAGAATAGCCTTTAAATGTGCGCGCCATTATATTCTAAAATACAAATGTTTTTTCATTACGACACTAATCACCAACTTCTATGTATGTTTATGTATGTTTATTCTTTTCATATAGTATGATTTGAATGTTGGCTTTTATGTATAAGTCAGTCTTTTGTCTCACCCTCCAAATATACTGGTTTTTGCTAAATTTGCTGCCAATTGTTTGCTTCAACTTTTATTTATCCTGAATACCTAACTGGAAATTCATCTTCATCTTCTTTTATTAAGTTATATACTAAAGAATTCCTTTGAACGTTTTGCAAAGTAGATACCTAATTTCTTGCAAAGTAAATTCTGCCTTAAACATTTTCTTGTTATCGTGAAAATATCTTTCTGTGATGATTATTGCTTTTGTCTATTTGAATATTTGTTTTAAATATTACTGAATTGTTGTAAACGAATATATATACAAATATATAATTGGCTGACGATCATTTTGGGTATTTAGGCTGACAGATCATTTTGGGTTTTTAGGTTCATCAGAAGAAAGTATCAGGGAACTTTTTTCAAAAGCATATGAAACCGCTCCATCAATTGTTTTTATTGATGAAATTGAAGTAATAGCGTCGAAGAGAGAAAAGCTACTAAGGGAGACAGATAAGCGAATCGTAACACAATTGATGACGTGTATGGATCAATCATCCTCGACTAGTTCTGATAATAGACGTGGTTATGTTCTCGTGATTGGTGCTACCAATAAACCAGATGACATTGACCCTGCTCTAAGGAGGGCCGGTCGATTTGATCGAGAGTTTGCTTTAGGTGTCCCCAATGAAGAGGCTAGAGCAGAGATTCTTTCTGTTCTTACATGCAATTTAAAGCTTGAAGGTTCTCTAGATCTTAGAAAAATAGCCAGGGCTACGCCCGGCTTTGTTGGAGCTGACTTGGCATACTTGACTGATAAGGCTTGTCGTCTGGGCTTGGATGAAAGCATATGTAGGAAGAAGTTGGAGTTCTCTAGGGAGATCATAAACAAGGAGGATATGAAACATTGGTGGAAGCAATCCTGGTCACGTGAAGAAGTAGAAAAGCTGTCAATTTGTACGAGCCATTTTGAGGTGATTATAAAATTTTTTAATGTCCTTTTCGTGTGCTATTATGTGTGCATTAGATGGTTATATTTGTGCATGGCAATATTTCACTTATTGACTGTCATTAGAATGACTACTTTTTATAGTCATTTTAATTGATGCTTATTTGTTTCTCTTACGGTATATTTTCTGAAGTAATGGTAGATGTCTTTTTTTAAACTAACATTTTTATGATGTTCTCAATAAAGTATCCATTTTTTTTAAATCCTACCCATTAGCCTTTTGATGATGGCAGGAAGCAATAAAATTTGTTCAACCTTCATCGAGAAGAGAAGGATTCTCGTCAATCCCTAATGTAAAATGGGAAGATGTAGGTGGGCTAGATCAATTACGAGAAGAATTTGTTGAGCATATTGTTGGTCTTATAAAGTCTCCAGAGGATTATGAGGTACTTAGTACATGTATTTGCTCAATGGAGTGTTATTAATTTGGATATTAGGGAATAATATGGTAGATATTAGGCACGAATCCCTAGTGCTAATTGTTTGTTTGACAATTATATAATAGCTTTGGCAAAGTTTCAAAATGTTTCTTTTATGAGGGTTGAAGGTTTAGATGATTTCCCGTGATATAAGTCTGGATAACATATTGTGTTTCTTCCTTGGCATAATAGTACATTCTTTTATGCATGTTTTGTTCGTGTAATAAATATTTCTTTCTACTCATTACTGCTTATTATTGCTGCATTGACTTCTTCATCACTGTTATCTTTTATTCTTCTTTTACAGTTTATATGCTTGTTGAAATCAATTTTTTTTGGTTTCCTCAAACTATGCTTCTGATAAGTTGGGTGATTTCATTGGATGCATGAGAAGGCATTAATAGATATTTGAATTTGCTTAGGGATTTGGAATATCTCGAGAGTTTGGCTTTTTGCTGTATGGGCCCCCTGGATGTGGTAAGACTTTGATTGCCAAAGCAGTTGCAAATGAGGCCGGAGCTAATTTTATTCAAATAAAGGTTATCATCTTCATTTTCTCCCTCTTTTGAAAACAGTGTACTTCAGTAGTTATTTGGATGGCTCAACTGATTCTACATTTATGGTGGCTGGTCAGGGTGCTGAAATTCTGAATAAATATGTTGGAGAGAGTGAACAAGCAGTTCTAGCACTTTTTAGACGGGCAAGGACGTGTTCGCCTTGTATAGTATTTTTTGACGAAGTATGTAAATTTTTCTTAGTCGTAATGTCTGCTCATTGCTTTTAATCAATATGCAAAAAGATTCCATTATTGCTGGCTGTCTAAATAAGTTCTCTTGTGTGTGAATCTGACTTTCTTAGGATGTGCTCTTTTATCTAAATAAGTTATGGATTAATGCTATATTTACTCTATTATTATACTGTCTAAACATATTTTTGTCACATATTTTGTACAATTAATGCAATAAATTAATTTAATTTAAGTTTAATACATTAATTGCATCAATCATTATTTGCTATGTCAATAAGTGTTTCTAGATAGGAGAATAGAGTGTAAATATAATATTATTTTTTTATAACTATATTGACCTTTTTTCAGTACTTGGTCGTAACCCTTTTTTGAGGTACAAATGTTTCTTTAATGAAATGATTAATTCCCAAGGACTCGTATCCATTCCTTGTTCAACTTACACACTAATATGATGTTATGTATAAATCCAATGCTTATCTATTTTAATGGTTTAGACTATTGAGTGTATGATGCATACTTTTTGTGCATAAACACATGGTTTCTTTCTTTGCTCCCGATCTTGTCAATTTACTTTTAAATTCAACCGGTTAATTAATTATAATAAAATATTGCATTCTTTTGATTAGAACATTCAATTTTGTTGGTTTGCTTATTGCCTTGAGGCTATCGACAGAGATGCTACTAGTTTGAGTTTCAGTTTATTATGTATTTGGAAACTATTCTAGTCTGACCCTTATTTTGTAATTTCTACTCGTTAGGTCGATGCATTGATAACGCAGAGGGGGAAAGAAGGGAGTTGGGTTGTTGAGCGAGTACTCACTCAGGTATGCAAATTGTTTATTAATTTTATTTATAAATTCTCATCAGGAAGAGTTTTTTTTACTGTACTCCTTTCACTGAATCGAAAAATCTCATGGCAACTAATTCATATATCTATCCTTGCAGTTACTTGTAGAGTTAAATGGTGGGGAAGATCGACGCGGCGTTTTTGTCATTGGTGCAACAAATAGGTTAATTTATTTGATTATTTATTTATTAACAAGACATTTAGCTTTTTTCTATACTATAACTTTTGAGAGAAACTTTCTCCTTTCTGTAAATTTAGCCACCTTTTGTTGATTTTAATAGTTCTTTTTGCAGGCCGAATGTCATCGACAGAGCCATGCTACGGCCTGGTCGGTTTGGCAAATGTATGTATGTTCCACTACCGGCACCTAACGAACGAGGGTTGATTTTAAAAGCCATTGCAAGGAAATATCCAATAGATGCTTCGGTAGATTTGATTGCGCTTGGGCAATCAGAGTCTTGCGAGAATTTTAGTGGAGCAGATCTTGCCGAACTGGTACTTTTCGTGGCCTGAAATTTCATATTTCTATCTGAAAAAGTGAAAAAAGATTAGATTTTACCACAGGTCAACGAGGCTGCCATGGCTGCTCGTCGAGAAAAACGTGCCCTTGGAAGAAAACAGACATTTGAAAGTAGTAGTCTGGATGCAGAACCATGTAATAGTATTAAAACCCATCATTTTGAGCAAGCACTCCATAGAATTACTCCATCGGTCACAGAGGAGGTAGTGGCCAATATCAAATACTTGCTTTCGGCTTTTGGTATCGAAATGTGCATTCTCATATTTTGCTTTGATGCACCAGGATGTGCTGTTCTACGAGGGTTTTAGCGAAAGCTTAAGGCGGCGCGAAAATAAAAAATCGGGCCCTTCTTGTTTAACTTACAGAAGCACAGGCTTTGAAGAACCATAACAAGTGAGTTTTTGGATTTCTGTTTGAATATACCATTTTGTGTTAGTGATAATATAAATTGTTCGGTCGATTGAGACATCTGGATCCGTGATCAGGGGAGAAGATCCTTGATATCTCGCAATTTTGTTAGCGATAGATAGATAAACTAGTATATTGCTTGCTTTCTCCGCTCATTTTCGGGGGAAGAAATTTGAGATATTTCAGATGTATCGATTTGATGGAGCGATATTTCAGATGTATTGATTTACTACTTTTGGGTTGTGTTATCGTTTTAAAAAGTGATGAAAACATGGACGAACGATCCAGAACTCCGACCTCTCGCCATGTGTCGTTGCTTCTACGGGTGCGTCTTACCTACGAAGAAGTAACGATGGTTGCACATAGGGAAGAAATTTGAGTCATAAGGTAGACTTGAGAACTATATGCTAATTTTAATTAGTAAAGTCCAAATCAACTAAAGAGATCACTTGAATTCTATCGAAAGTAACGAACAATTAAAAGAAATTGTAACAACTAAATCAAATTGACATGGGCGTCCTGATTTTCAACTTGCAATTTTTGGGTCTGGTCGATTCGGTTGAAACTCACTCTTTCGGTTTGGGTGATTTTTGGACTTCGAATCGACCTAGGATCGTTTTTTGTTAAGAATTACGTTAATTAATAATTATTATGAAAAAAAGTTAAATTTACAAGGTAATTATAAATAGGGTAAATGAAAAAATTGTAGGCATTGGGTCTGAACGCAGTTTGAACTCCAAAGCGTATTTGAGCTTCTAGCCCTCCAACCTCCTCTACTGAAACTTCAAACCTCTCTCTCTCTCCGGTGTCTATGGACTATGGCGATGGACGTTGAGCAGCAGGTAGGGTTTCCGTACTGGAGACCTATACGACGGGTCTTCCAGCCCGAATCTACGTTCTTCGCTTCTGGAAACGTTGAACGCGAACTTCTGGCCAAACAGGTTCTGTCTCTCTCTCCCTTTTCTCGCTCTCTCTCTTTTTCATTCCCGTTGATGCGCTATTTTTCGAGTTTTGATGTGAATCTGGTTCTTTTGACTATCATTTTGATCTGATAAAAACTCCGTTTCAGAATAGGTTTAAAAATGCATGATCGCTAATTTTCTGGTTCTAGATGCGTTAATTAATAGTGATTTTTTCATGATCTAGATTTATTTATTGCATCTAAGTGGGCTATGATTCAACCTAGTTGTTAGTTTGAGATCAATTACTTTTTGAAGGTCGCTTTGGATTTAACGGAAGATGAAAAGCGCCAGATTCAGAATTTGACTGATGGAGAAGAGAGGTATTACTTTTAATGAGACGAATGTGTTAATCTATCTTATTTTGGCCGACGAATGTGTTAATCTATCTTATTTTGGCCATTTGGTTCGTATCTTTCCAAAAGTTAACTCAGGATTTTGAATATTTGATCAAATTTGATTGTGCAGAAGAGTTTTCTGTCCAATTGCTGGATGCAAAGCTCGCTTGAATTCCTTGCAAGAGTTTGAAGATCATTATAATGCTCGACATACTGCTTCGTGTTCAGTGTGCTCTCGAGTCTATCCAACATCGCGCCTACTCAGTATACATGTCTCTGAAGCACATGACTCTTTCTTTCAAGCAAAAGTTTCCCGGGGATATGATATGGTATGTTTCCATCTCTCTTAGAAAGTAGGCTGTTAGTATGAGAAGAAACGTTCCTATAGTTATCTAATTATTACAGAAATAATTTTTGAGGTACAATATTTGAGGGAACAGATTTTGATCTATTCTTTCTTTCAATCGTGTATTTAACATCTACTGAGTTGTCATTGGTTTGTTTGTCATATGTAATTGACAGTACGAATGCCTGGTCGAAGGTTGTGCATTAAAGTTTAAGAGCTACAAAATTCGGCAGCAACATCTTGTGGATAATCATAGATTCCCCACTTCTTTCGATTTCTTCAAAAAGTCTCAACCATCTAAGAAACAAAGGCAAAAATCACAAAGTAAAAAAGCTAGTTACAAGAAGGAAGAGTCTTCTAGCATGATGGAAGTCGAAAATGAAGCTATGGCTGGTCTCATTTCAGCAGTTTCTAAGTTAAGCACATCAGAAACTCAATCGTCCATTAGCTTTGGGCACCATCATGCTCGAGGCCTCACTTTTGTTCCAAGGGCAGTAAATTCCAGAAAAAGTCAAAACTCAAAAGAAGCATCTGGGAAAAAGAGTAGCAGATCTGAGGAAGACCAAGCAATGGATCATCCTTAGAGATCATTAAGTTTCAAATAAATTAGAAGAGTTTGACAACATTAGCTCAACAAAAGCCAACACTACCCGACACCCGAAGTAGCTAAAGGGATTCAACTCCCGAGTTAATGCTAAGAATGTTAGGCCAGGACCCATCAAAACTGAAACTCATCGTCCACCTTCTTACTATAATGGTAAGCATTCGCTTTATTTAGCTTCTGGGGAGAATCACAGCCCCCGCCGTCACTTTGATTCATAGGATAAGCTTAATTGCATATTTATCCTTGATTTATCTTCAACCTCTGAATTGTTTCAAATATCAGGTCTTAGTTGGTTGGAACTATTACTGCTACTATCTTGGAAAATATTAGATTCTCTGATATTAAATAATGCTAGCAAGTTAAAAGATTTGTAGTTGTTTGGAACTATTTCGTTTTCTTTATCTAAAATCAGTCAAGAGTCCCCAAAGTTGTGGCTATGAAGTTAACATTCGAATCTTATGTTCAAAGCAGCGAGTTTTGTGCCGGCAAACAATGTCGCAGCATAAACGGCAAACAAGAAAGACAGAGACTGGGGATGTTATTAATGAACATAAACAAGGTATGTCTGTCTGATAATTAGAAATATCACAAACTTGAGCTCAAAATCAAATGAAACAGAGCTGCCTTATCGTTGAGGCGGTGGCATTGGCAGTTGAGATTTGGCAGCTCCAACCCAGACAACAATGCCAACAGCAAGAATGACCCATCCTAAAATGTCGTATTTCAAATCATCGCTTTTCTTTTTCTTCGAAGTCTAAGAATAAAAACAATGTTAGTCTTAAATCAATGCGAGTGATCCATCAAACCGAACAGTCAAATTTAAAATACATATGATGCATCAAACTGCGAAGAAACTAGAAATGGAAGTGGCTTGCACACGTTTATGCGTTAGAATGTCTGGTCAATCACTGTCACTCCCTTGATATTCTAAGCGATTAACAGCGATGAAATCCGACAAGATGAGAACGATCAAAGACAACACATCAGGTTGTTGTTTGATATACTTTTTCTTAGGAGTGGGTAAAATCGGTCCGGAACCGTAAACCGGACTGGAACTACTGTTTTTAATTCGGTCTTGGTTCTAATTTTTAAAAAAACTGTAATTTATGGGCAACCGTTAAACTGGAACAAGAGCTGTAGGTAAAAAAAGTTCTAAAATCAAGTAAAATTCGACCAAAACCCTAATAAAATCTTATATAGATCCTACAATTGATTATAAACACATCTAATTACTTAAAACTCGATCAAACTATAATAAAAAAAATATTTTATCGTTATATTTTAATTTTTTTAAATATAAAATAAAATCATGTTATATTTTATTAGGCCGAACCAGACCGTGCCCACCGCTAGACTTTTTCTCCGTGATTTACGTATTTCAATCGAACATACTTTAGAAATGCATATTTGGTTAACTTAGAGTTCGGAGTACCTTAATTGCTTTGGTTGTCATAAATACTATGATAAAACTCTATAATTTTTACACCCAACAATGTTAACAACACTTACAAAAGACCATAAACAATTTAGGGCTCTTACCGTTGCTCCAGATGAAGTAGAGGTTCCAGCTGCTCCCCCTGAAGGTAATCCCATACCATGCTTATGTATTTCCGAGTGCAATTCAGGGCCCTAGATCCATTACATATATTAAAATCACTATTAGGTTACACAAATAGTACAAGATACCAAATTGACATACATGAATTTTTGCAATTTATACAGCAAGATTCAGCCACGTCACTCATCTTCCAAGTCACTCAAACTACAAACAAGTTTGAAATCTATCTGCTCTCGTCTTTAAATTTTCTCTCCAGACACTTATAAGATTAGATCTTTCATGACATGGAGACATACCTAAGAGAACATTAGGTTAGAGAACTCAGTCCATGAAAAAGATCAGAGTGTCGACTAGATCAATCATTATAATAGGGTTCAACTGCACCAAAGGTCAACACTTCAAGGTGTCGATCAATAATTCAACTTGGTCGACACCTAGACGACTACAATTCCACAAGGATCAGAGTGTCGACCAAATCAATGAAAAAAATTATAATGGTTTGAATTATGCTCAGTTAGGTCCATTTTACCAATAAAGTAGAAGCGTATATGAGGATTCGAAAGAATCCTTTGTATTATTGAATACTAAAACGTAATAAAAGTACACACCGAGAGGCTTCAAGGGCACTCAAACCTCCCACACATGATCACTACTGCAATGGTATCTCACTCTATTCATCTTTGATCCTATTTATTAACACTCTATCTCATAACCTCCGATTAATTACCCTTAACTTCTATGAACTATTAGTAAACTTCCACTAACCTTCCCTAACTTCTAGTAACTAATATCAATCACAAACTAGTCCCTAAACAGTGTAGTATCCTTTAGTGGTAAAAAGAAAAGGCTTCCACCACTACGAAATGAATAACACTCCCAACCAAGGAGCATTGACAATTATACGTGCTTGGCATTGAAAAACATTAATAACCTGTTGACAGCAAGAAAATACGGTCTATAGAGAGAACCAGAGTAAATATGCTAGATACAAGTAGCAAATAGTAACATCTTGGTGGATAGTTTCTCATAAAATAAAAATTAATGCCAACAAGAATAATTTCTGCATGACTTTTCAAAATGGGGAAAGATCATATAATTAAACTACTCAGCACCTTAATAATCAATATTCAGAAAATATATAAATACCTTTTCAGCTACTTCCAAACATTTCAAATAGAGATCGTTCCCTGGATCCTGAGCAGAATAGAATAAGCATGATAGTCGAATTTTTATCATATATAACAAGCAATGGAAGACTATTAAAAATATAAGCACCTCATCAACAGCTTGCTGAAAGCACTGGGTTGCCTTGTCAAAATATTCCCTCGCTTCTTCTCTGTCCGGAGTAAGAAAAGCATGCGAGGTATGAGCATTTCCTAAACACCAAAGAGCATCATGTTTCTTTGGGTTGATAGACAAAGCCTCCTCAAGCTTTGAAATTGCATCTGCATCAACCGTTTGACATTAGTCAAAGAAATGATAAACACTAAGAAAGATTACCTAAATTCCAATGCATTAAAACAATGTATAAAGATAAAAACCGTGTTTATGTGACTGGTAAAACCTAATTTTTCATATTTCTGATATAAGGTATTATATGATTCAATGGAACAGATGGTGCGAACTATAGATTGATGAATGTAGCTTATGATAAGACATTCTGTAAATCGACATAGTTCGTTCACGTAATAAAAATCTGAATATTTGGATGAAATGATCACCTTGAATTATTTTTTTCGATTCTTGGGGACTCTGAAACTGAGACAACTCTATTAGAGCTCCTGCCCATCTCGTCAAGTTCTGAATAGATCTCCAACAGGAATAAAACTTAAAACATCACAATCACGAAACGATACAAAAAAGCATTAAAAGGCGTGATAGAGATTACAAACATCGGCATCTAGAGGGTTATTGACGTAGGCAACTTCCGCAGTCTTACGGGCGTGCTCGAAGAAGAGCAACCGATCGAAATCATTCTGCTGCAAATCCATCCAAATTACGTGCTTCTACAGAATCTGGAGAAATTGGTCGTGCAATGGCGTCGTGAGCCTAACCTGTGGGCAGTACGAGAGAGAAAGTAACGTCAACAAAAAATGGCGTCCTCGTTCGACGAACAATTTCTCAAGAGTAGGTCAAGCTGAAGCTACAGAGCCGGTGTTTTTTTTTCAGTTTTAAAGAGGTTAGCCCTGATTCATACGACAGATGGCTAGAACGCTGAATGAACGACATGTCGTCTTGAATGGGCTCATTGATATAAGCACACTCTACCACAAAAAAGGCAAAAATTCTTCGTCCTCATGATTCTCATACCCCGACCAGACAGTTTGTGAGAGAATAAATTACAATGATTTAGCAGCCCAAAGATGTGAGGTCTTTTTCTGATACCAAAAGGAGCTACCTCAATATTGAGGATAACAACTCTCACACTAGGGCAGCGCAAGATTCGAACTCTGACACTTGTTATCAGATCTGTCATCCATCGACCACTGAGGTGAACCCGGACGGGCTCAATCTATGATGTGCAAATATGAAGCTACGCAGGAGCTGAGCGAAGTTCAATTTTATATCGAAATAAAATTGAAATTTAAATTCACATTTTTTGATTTTTGGAATTGACATCGAATCTAACAGTTTTAGTTTCGTTCTAATTTTAATCTAGTTTTATTTTATATTTAAAAAAATTAAATATAATAATAAAATATA
>QAOC01026560.1:1867-16449 GCA_003255005.1 Begonia fuchsioides | reverse complement strand
TGAGGAGGAAATTAGCACTTGGAGGGCCATGAAAATGATTATGAAAAGGAGATTTGTACCTAGCCATTATAGACAAGAATTGTTCTTTTAACTCCAAAATTTGAAGCAAGGAAGCCTCTCGGTGGAAGAGTATTTGATGGACTTCGAAACCTTATGGATCTGTTGTGATCTTGAAGAACCAGAGGAAAAAATCCTAGCAAGGTTTCTAAGAGGGCTGCATAAAGACATTGTAGATGTGGTGGAGCTGCAAATTGTGGACTCCATGGATGCAGCCATCCAATTGGCCCTACAGGTGGAAATACAAAACAAGAGAAAGGGTAAGAAAATTATCTCACAGCCAGCTCCGGTTTTCAACACCCCTTACAAGCCACCTCCAAGGCAGGAAGACAAGACTTATCAACCAAAGCCGTGGACACAAAAAATGGACATTGTTCCGAAACCGATGGAAGATGCTAACAAGCCATGGTCAAGAGAGATAAAGTGTTTTAAATGTCTTGGATTAGGACATATTGCTGCTAAATGTCCTAATAAGAGAGTGATGGTGCTTATTGAAAGTAGTGGAGAGATTGTAAGTGAAGATGAACCCATGGAGGAAGAGGAAGACTTAGTGGCCGAACCGAAGGAGGAAATATGCCGAGCACAAGAGGGCCCCCTCCTAATGGTGATTCGAAGAACCCTCACTATGAATGGCCGACCAGATTCTATCTAAAGAGAGAACATATTTCACAGCTGGTGCTTGATCAAAGATAAAGTTTGCTCCTTAATCATTGATGGTGGAAGTTGTACAAATGTAGCCTCCACCGAGCTTGTAGAAAAATTGGGGCTTAAAACTGAGGATCATCCCACTCCTTATAGGCTCCAATGGTTGAATGATGAAGGGGACCTTAAGGTGACTAAGTGCACAAGAGTGAAGTTCTCAATTGGAAGTTTCAAGGATGCTGTGTTTTTTGATATATTGCCTATGGATGCAAGCCACATTCTTCTAGGGAGACCATGGAAATTTGATCGGCACGCCATGCATGATGGTTTATCAATGAGTATTCATTCAAGTTGGAAAACCGAAACATCAAGCTTGCACCACTAGCACCCGAAGACATTGCTAGGGATTAGAGATTGAGAAGGGAGAAATCTTCCAACAAAGTTTTGTTCATTACCAAAAGGGAGCTATCTCAGGTGGTGCTCCAAGAAGAACCGGTTGTATTGATCCTATTCCGGGAAAGAATGGAAGAAATAGGAGGAGCTTTGGAGGAAGTTTTAGCTATCATTGAGGAATATGGAGATGTGTTCCCCGAGGAGCTATTGATTGGCTTACCTCCTATCCGGGGGATTAAGCATCAGATTGACCTCCAACCATGGGTAGTGCTTCAAAACCGGCCAGCATATAAGACGAATCCTGAAAAAGCAAAGGAGCTTAACCAACAAGTGCAAGAGCTCTGGAGAAGGGCTATATCCGGGAGTTACTCAGCCCTTGTGCGGTGCTGACTCTTTTTGGTACCGAAGAAGGATGGTTAATCCCGAATGTGTGTTGACAGCCGAGCAACATTACTATCAAGTACCGGTTTCCAATACCACGACTTGAGGACCTTTTGGATGAACTTAGTGGGGCAGCTTTCTTTTCAAAGATTGATCTAAAAAGTGGCTATCATCAAATACGGATGCATGAAGGGGATGAGTGGAAAACGGCTTTCAAAACCAAGTATGGCTTATATGACTGGTTAGTCATGCCATTTGGGCTATCTAATGCCCCGAGTACTTTTATGGGATTAATGAATCATGTGTTGAAAGTTTACTTGGGAAAATTTGTGATAGTTTACTTTGATGACATATTGGTTTATAGTGAAGATTATTTGGAGCATTTGGCACACCTTCGGTCCTTGTTTCAAACACTTAGAAGTGCACGGTTGTTTGGTAATTTGAACAAGTGTTCTTTTGTCCAAGAAAAGGTGCACTTTCTTGGGTTTATACTTTCCAAGGAAGGAATGGAAGTAGACCAAAGCAAGGTTGAGGCTATTCGAGAATGGCCAATCCCAAAAGGTGTCTCGAACATTAGGAGCTTTCCTGGTTTGGCTTCCTTCTATAGAAAGTTTATAAAGGGGTTTAGCACCATTGTGGGCCCTCTCACGGATTGCACCAAGAAGGGGAAGGACTTTGAATGGACCCCAGAATGTCAACAAAGTTTTGATCGGATCAAGGAAGCCCTATGCAATGCTCATCTCCTTAAGCTCTCGAACTTCAATAAGGTGTTTGAAAATTATTGTGATGCTTTGGGATTAGGAATAGGGGCTGTGTTGATCCAAGAAGGAAGGCCCGTAGCTTACTTTAGTTAAAAGCTAAAAGGGGCAGCCTTGAATTACTCTACTTATGACAAAGAAATGTATGCTTTGGTGAGAACAATTGAAGTGTGGCAGCATTATCTCCTTCCTACAGAGTTTACTATACACACAGACCATCAAGCTTTGAAGCATATTAGAAGCCAAGGAAAACTCAGCAAGAGACATGCAAAGTGGGTAGAGTTTCTTGAGAGGTTTCCATATATTTTCAAGTACAAGAAAGGAGAAGTAAATTGGGTGGCCGATGCTCTCTCAAGAAGAATTGTTCTGCTCACCAAACTCAATTCCCGGATCTTTGGGTTTGAATGGATAAAGACTTCCTACAAAGAAGACCCCGACTTCAAGAAATGGTATGAGAAGAGTGTGAACAAAGAAAGTTGTGGCTATAACCTAGCGGATGGATATCTTTACAAAGGGGGACAGCTTTGTATTCCCCAATATAGCCTTTGGGAATCCTTGGTGAATGAAGCTCATGGTGGTGGCCTAGCAGGTCATTTTGGGGAAAAGAAGACCTTGGAGATAGTTAATGAGCATTTCTTTTGGCCCCACATGACCAAGGATGTGCACAAGTGGATAGAAAGATGTATCATTTGCAAGAAGGCTAAAAGCTGAGTGCTTCCCCAAGGGTTATACATGCCATTGCCGGTTACCTCGCAACCTTGGGTGGATGTTAGTGTGGACTTTGTTTTGGGGCTTCCTCAGAACCCTAGAGCTAAAGAAGCAATAATGGTGGTCGTTGATCGCTTCTCCAAGATGGCTCATTTCATTGCTTGTCACAAGTCCGATGATGCCAACCAAGTAGCCGACTTGTTCTTCAAGGAAGTTGTTCGGTTACATGGAGTTCCAACCACAATTGTCTCAGACCGGGATACAAAGTTCCTAAGCTCCTTTTGGAAGACCTTGTGGAGGAAGCTTGGAACTAAATTTTTTTTTAGCATCTCTTTCCATCTTCAAACAGATGGCCAAACGGAAGTAGTGAATCAAACTTCGGGGGTCTTGTTAAGAAGCATTGTTTGGAAAACGCTCTCAGATTGGGATATACAATTACCACATGTAGAGTTTGCATACAACCGAAGTGTTCATTGTGCTACTCAAGCTTCTCCTTTTGAGGTTTTCTAGGGTTTCAATCCCTCAAATCCCTTGGATTTGATTCCCTTGCCGAGCCATGAACTAGCTAATCCCGATGGAGTACAAAAGGCTAAATAAGTTCAAGCCATGCATGCAAAGGTGCAACGAGCCATAACAAGGAAGAATGAAGCCTATGCCAAATTTGCTAACCATGGCCGTAAGGATGTGGAGTTCAAAGTGGGAGACCTTGTGTGGTTGTATCTAAGGAAAGAGAGGTTTTCGAGCCAAAAAAAATCTAAGCTCTTTCCTAGAGCCGACAGACCATTTGAGTCACCGAGAAGATCAACAAAAATGCATACAAGTTAAAGCTACGGGGGGACTATGGAGTATCTGCCTCTTTCAATGTCCAAGACCTTTCCCCTTATTTGGAAGAGATTGAAGAAGATGAGGAGGGGCAGCCACTAGATTTGAGGACAAATCCTCAATCACCCGAAGGGGATGATGTGCCCGAGGACTCCCACCCACCGGAAGGCATGGTGATCCGCATCCATCCAAAGCATCTTTCTAATGTGTTTGTTGATTTTGCAGGGACATTATTATCTCCAAGAGGTCTCTTGGATGCTCCCACTTCTAATGATAAAGAGCTCCCCAAGCATTGCCTACAATGGGAGCATGAAATGAGGGAGACAACGACCGAAGTACCAAGAGCTCCTCCGTCCGAGGCATCCCACCCGAAGGTGCAACAAGCCAAGGCCTAGTGGATTCCTCTTCATTCTAACAAGAGGATATCATAGCAAGGGGAGGGCTGTTTGGTCATCACGTGATCATGGAAATATATATATAGGGGAGGGCTTTTTGGTCATCACGTGATCATGGATATATATATATATATATATTTGAAGTAGTTTGAAGTTGTAACCAATTTTGGGTTGAAGCTTTGTTAAGTGTTGGTTCGGTTTGGACCAACTTGCTAGGTTTTTGTTTGGATGAGACCAATTCAAGTCCCTTCTTGTTGGGACTTAGGGAAAAACTATTTTCCCAAGTGAATTCTATGATTTTGTGGTCAAGGGCTGATGAAGTGGGAGGTAAGTTGATGGTGGGCCCTTTGTCCACCAAACTCCTATTATTTCCACTCATTTAGTCCCTAATGTAGGCTAGTGTCTAAATTTGTGTTTTGTTGAAAGTTGGGAGGGTATGAAACTCTACTCCCACGTATTCTAATGGCAGAAAAGAATTGGACAAATTTGAAGAAGCTTGAAGCTCTCAAAACCCCCCTCTTTTCTCTCGGCAATTTGGAGCTATGGTGAGTAATATCCATAGTTCTATTTTGTTAAGGGTGTTGGTGTCTTGCTAAGGCCACTAAACCATATTCAGGCCTTCCTCCTCTCTTGTTTGGATCAAGGTAAGCGTGGAAATCCCATAGCCTTCCTTTCATTGTGTGTGTTTCGGATGTTTGTTGTTGTGTGTTGGTTGCTGCGAATTTTAGTCTCTCCCGGGTGCATCTCGTGTCCCAAAAGTTTCACCCGTGCCATATTCTATTTTCCTTCGTGCTAAAATCCTCAATTTTTGGCTGTGAGTTCCTCATACGTGCCTTGAAATTCTTTGCCATTCACTTCGTTCTCTGTTCCTTCCAATTAAATGAGGTGCATGCGTGTTTCTCCTACCTTTCTCCTGAACCACTGAAATTGAGCAGTTCTATCGACCAAATTTCACTCCGTGATAACTTGCAATCTACCCAAGAATTTCCCCCTTAAACCTAACCAATTTCTTTCCCTTTCTTGGAGGAGGGTTTCTGACAAGTTTCCCCTTCTCAGGTCATCGGCATTGGGAGTTATGCAGAGATTAATCTTACCTACTTCACTGCCAAAAACGTGTGTGTTGTCTGCTTGAGTTTCTGAAAAAGCCCCATGTCATTTTAATTTCCTCACGTGCATTTGGTCTGAAATTTGGACTAGTTGGAGTTTAATTTTTGAACTCAATATCCTCTAAATCTTGGACTTATAGCCCGTATGCATTTAAAGTTGTGACAGAGCCAAAATCCTCCCCTGTTCTTGGATTTTCTTCTCGGGTAGGCCTTTGGCCGTGGCTGTTTGTGGTGTTCTCTCCTAATTCTGACTCCTCCGCAATTTGGGAGTGTGTCATTTGGTATCAGAGCACAGCTCTTCCTTCCTTCTTCCCTACTATTAAACCTTCAATTCCATTATTTTTAATGGCACACAAAAGTGGTGGCATGACCACTAGGAATGGATCTGTTTTGCAGCCTAGCCGAGACCTCCCTTCAACAATTGAACAACCTCCACCCTTAGCATCATCCCAAGAACTTGAGCCCGATTTTCAGAGCCAAATAGATGGCATTAACCGAAGATTGGACATGCTCTTGCAAAGAATGGAGACTCCAAATCCTCCTAGACCGCCTCCCCCGGTTACTCCCGGAAGAAGAGCAGGAGGTGCTCGAGGCCGGTTATATGATGTGGAAGACTCGGACGATGAATTTGAGCCACGGGTAGACAACCCCGTGAGGATGACTTACGGCATTTAAAGGTGAGCATTCAACCTTTTAATGGCTCTTGTGATGGAGACTCATTTCTTACTTGGGTAGATAAGGTGGATAAGATTTTTGAGTGCTGTAACTATTCGGAGAAGTCTAAATTACAACTAGTGGACTTGGAACTTCACAGTTATGCTAGCTTATGGTGGGACAGCTTGAGGTCTCAAAGGAGGCGTGACCATGAGGAGGAAATTAGCACTTGGAGGGCCATGAAAATGATTATGAAAAGGAGATTTGTACCTAGCCATTATAGACAAGAATTGTTTTTTCAACTCCAAAATTTGAAGCAAGGAAGCCTCTCTGTGGAAGAGTATTTGATGAACTTTGAAACCTTACGGATCCATTGTGATCTTGAAGAACCGGAGGAAAAAATCCTAGCAAGGTTTCTAAAAGGGCTGTATAAAGACATTGTTGATGTGGTGGAGCGGCATAATGACATTGTTTAAGGCTTTGGACTTCTGGCTTATGGCTTTGGGCTTGAGGCGTTACACTTTAAGCTTATGGCTTAGGGATTAGGGCATAGGACTTTTAGTTTAGAGCTTAGGGCTTTACGTTAAGGAGTTTAAGCATACGATTTAAGGCATACAACTTTTGGATTAAGGCGTTTAAATTAGGGCCCAGAGCTGTTGAATACGGGCTTAGGGCTTAAGGCATAAGGATTTGGGTTTAGGGCTTTGGGGATACAGTTCAGGGTATAGGCCTTTTCGGCTTGGGGCCTATAATTTAGAGATTATATGTTAAAGATTTTGGGTTATGCCTCAGGGCTTTGGGCTTAAGTGTTAGGGCTTAGGGCTTTGGGCCAAAGGCTAAGCGCATAGGGCTTGGGCATTTTTGGTTTATAGCTTGTGTCTTAGAGCACAAGGCATTGGCCTTAAAGCTTAGGGCTTCGGGATTCAAAATTAGGGCTTTTGGCTTTGGTATTATGGCCTAGAACTTAAGGCTTAGGGCTTTGGAATTAGAATTGAGGTATTAGGGTTTAGGGCTCTAGGCTTAAAGATCAAAAGCTAAAGTACACAGGTTAAGTGTAAATGCTTAGGGCATTGGGATTAGGGCTTATGGCTTAGGGATTATAGGTTTGGGATTAGTGCTGGGGCTTAGGGCTCTAAGTTGAGAGCTTAGGGCGTTTGGATTAGAGTTTTTTGGCTTAGGGATTAAGACTTTGAGTTTAAGGATTAGGAATTAGGTCTTAGTGGGAAAGTTGGCTTAGAGTTGAGGGCTTAGTGCAGTGAACTTTTACGAAAGGGAATTAGGATCAAAGATGAAAACTTAGGGCTTAGAGTTTAGAGCTTTGGGTTGTGACCTTTAGGCTTAGGGCTTAAGGTTTAGGGTTAAGGCTTAAAACTTTAGGCTTAGGGCTTTTGAATAGGGGTTAGAGGTTAGGGCTTTGAACTTTGGGCTTTGGACTTTGGGCTTTGGGTTTTGATCATTTGCTTTTGGATTACCCCTTTGGCCTTACGGCACGGGCTTAGTCCTTAGAAGTTTGGTCTTTCGGTTTAAGACTTAGACCTTAGGGCTTAGGGCTTAGGGCTTTGAGCTTAGAGTTTTAGGCTTTGGGCTTAGGTCTAAGAGTTTATTGCTTGGGGCTTAAGCCTTAGTGGTTCAAGCTTAGGGATTTGTCCTTTGGGCTCAGAGCTTAGGGTTACAGATTTTGGGTTAGGGCTTAGGCTTTATGACTTAGTGCTTTTGGCTTTTGGCTTTTGGCTTTAGGCTTAGGGATTAATCCTTTGAGTTTAATGGCTTAGGGCTTACTTTATGGTTTGAAGCCTTAGATTTTTGAACTTTTTCCATAAGGAATTGGACATAGGGCTTTTAAATTTGGGCTTAAGGCTTAGGGCTTACTGTTGATGACTTTGGACTCAAAGCTTATGGCTTAGGACTTTGGGAATTGTGCTTAAAGCTTAGGCTTAGGGCTTAGGTCTTTGAGCTCAGGTCTTAGGGTTTCATGCTTTGGCCATAGGGCTTCGAGTTTAAGGCTTTGGACTTATGGCTTATGGCTTTGGGCTTGAGGCGTTACACTTTAAGCTTATGGCTTAGAGATTGGGGCATATGACTTTTAGTTTAGAGCTTAGGGCTTAGGGCTTTACGTTAAGGAGTTTAAGCATACGATTTAAGGCATACGACTTTTTGATTAAGGCATATGAATTAGGGCCTAGAGCTTTTGAATACGGGCTTAGGGCTTAAGGCATAAGGATTTGGGTTTAGGGCTTTGGGGATAGGGGTTCAGGGTATAGGCCTTTCGGCTTGGGGCCTAGAATTTAGAGATTATATGTTAAAGATTTTGGGTGATGCCTTAGGGCTTTGGGCTTAAGTGTTAGGGCTTAGGGCTTTGGGCCAAAGGCTAAGCGCATAGGGCTTGGGCATTTTGGGTGTATAGCTTGGGTCTTACAGCACAAGGCATTGGCCTTAAAGCTTAGGGCTTTAGGATTCGAAATTAGGGCTTTGGGCTTTGGTATTATGGCTTAGAACTTAAGGCTTAGGGCTTTGGAATTAGAATTGAGGTATTAGGGTTTAGGGCTTTGGGCTTACGTGACACGCTCCAAAGGATGCAAAGGTGTCGATAGAGGTAGGAGGAATGGTAATCCACCGAGAGTCAATGAAGGAATGCATAAGCAGGGGAATGAGTCCAATGGAACTCCAAATGCATGCCTGCGTTTGGATTAAAATTTTGGTGGACTTAGACTTTAGGGAATGGACCAACTTTGGTCAAAATTTAAGAGGGGTAGCACGCGAGGAACATAAAATGGCACGAGGTCACTTTTAGATGCACAAGTGGACAACAAGGGTTTTGACAGTGCAGAAGGTGAAGAGAAAACCTCTGCACAACTCCCTTCTTCTATGGAAGGGGAATCAAATGGTGAGGGTTTGGGGGGAAATCAAGAAGGTAGTTTAAAAGTTATGAGAGATTGAATTTTGGTCGACAAAACTGCCAGATTTCAGGACTTCAGAAGAAGGAAGGAAGAAAAATGCATGCACCACTTTTAGATAGGAGAAAAAGGGAACGCAATGTAATACCCGAAAAGAAAATTGCTAACTTTTAAGATAATTAAAATATTTAAATAAATGTTAAAGATGAAAAAGCTAGGGTTAGAGAAATTAGCATAAAAATGATAGCAAGTAAAATTACAGTTATGCTTAAAGGATATGTCACATTCACTAGATTTCCTCATTAATCAATGATATTATTTGCATAAACCTTAGTCCAAGAATATTATTAGATAAAAATATGATTTGGTAATTTAAAGTAGAGAAGCAATAAGAAAGTGACACGTGTCCCTATTTGATTAGTGACTAATTGCGATTAAAGCATAATTAGTGAGTGATTAAGGGGTAATTAAGGTTTACTAATCATGATTAACTATGTTAATTTTAAGGATTAGCTTAGTACTAATCTAGATTAATTAATTAAAGTATGTATGATTAAATGGTGATAATTGTAGTATTTTAGCAATTAAAGAGACATATAAGGGAAAAATTGTAAACCTAAAAGGATAAGTTGGACTAAAAGGTAAATTCATCCTAAAATCTATCTGAAAAATGTGAGAAATGGCTGAGGATCAGCCATTTTCGTGGCTGGAGAGAGAGAAAGGGAGAAGAACAACAAAAATGAAGAGAGGGTTTTAGAGAGAAAATAGTGAAAATTGGAGGTAAAAGAGAGATATTTGGCCTCCAATTCCTTGAGAAGAAATGTTCATCTCATCAACAGGATTCAATTGAGCTAAGAATATTGTGGTAAGAATAAATTCATACTTTTTATAGATTAATCATGATTAATAGTATAATTAGTTAAAGAATAATTGTGATTTTCTTAGTAATAAAGAATGGTATAATAATTAGTTATTTAAAGTGCACGAAATTTGGAATTTATGGTTTATCGTTATTTCAAAAGGATATCTAATCATATTGTAATTGCTTAGGTGTGGATGTATAGGAAAGATAAAATGAATTAGTTCATATTTGTTAATGTTATACAAAAGTGATTGAAAACTGGAAAATATGTCTAGTTTCAGGTTTTTTGTTTAAACCTTATGTTCGACTAATCCAACGGAAAAGGCCTTTTACCACGTTAAAAAATACACCTTGAGTGAGATTTGACCTTTAAAATGAAGACATTTGGAGTTGTATATAATAAGTTATGATACTTTGAAGTTGCTGCAAAACAGTGAACAATAATCAGGATTACGATTAATAGTTGTTTTATTTATAGGTTGTGAAGTGATTAAAAGGCATTGATTATGTGTTTTCCTAATTGCTAAAGACTTAAGGTAAGTAATGCTATGTTTGTGTTTTGCCTCTTTGGGCCTACACCATGAAGTGTCAGGTTATGCTTGTTTCTTATGACATGAATTGTTTAGTGTTTAGATAGAATATGTTGAATGATAGTATTTGTCTCAAAGATATGTTTTGAAGTGTTAATTTTGATTGATTTATGAATGTCATGTTTTTGGATAGCAAGTTGCAATTATGTTACTATCACAAAGATTTTGTTTATGTCAATACGAAATAAGTATGTGCTCCTAGCAATTGTTAAGTAGTTAAGCTAATGTAACTTACGAAATGTTATTGGAATTGATTTTTACTATGATGTGATGAATTGTTATGTTTATGCTACACATGTTAATGATGTGCTTGGTACATCCATATTATGCATGTTCATGGGCATCTCATGCATCATGTTTTCAAGAAAGTTACAAATTATTTACATGCATGAGATTTCATATGAAATAGAATATGAAAATGGTTCATTCGGGTTGAGCTCAAATAACCAACGAAAGACGAAGATAAAAGAAAGAAAGAAAGAGAAAGTTACGTAAATGTGATTGGGAAGAGGTTTGAGTTTGCTGTCCCCTTAGGTGGACTCAAGTTTGTGGTCTCTCAATTCTTTGAATAGAGTTTGCTATCCCCTTAGGTGGACTCAAGTTTGTGGTCTCTCGTTTCTTGCCAGGAAGCCCCAATGATAAGGATACATGGAAATTAAAGTAAAGAAATACCCCAAATGAAAAGAAAAGAAAATGTTTGACAAATTCATATCATGTTTGCATTCATGCATTTCATGCTTTACTTACTGAGCACTAGGCTCATAGATGAACTTTGTGGTGTAGGTGATGCTAACATTCAGTTGACGAAGTGCTCCCATGACCGTGGCTACGTGGCTATTAGAACGATGTTGTCCAAGCAACGAACGGGAGGATTTTTATTTTAATGTATTTTAGAACAATCATGCAATCATGTATTCCTCCAAAAGAGATTTAAATTATAAATGTGTTTCAAAGTCTTCCGCTGCTACGTTTTACAAATGCATGATCGTAAACCAAAAATTTTATCATCTTTTTATGAAAAGAAAAGTTTACGAAACGGTACGCTATAGGGCGTTACAAACATGGTATCAGAGCAGTTACTTGGTCAACATCGTTTTTTTTTCAAACACACTAATAGCACTAGCCTCATCATGGGAAGATTCTTCAATTGTAAGCATGTATTCTTTTACAACTTATGTTATTTGATTGCGTTGTTAAATAAGAATTTGATTAAGAGAAATTTGATATAATATTGAAAAGTTTATTGGTAGATATTGTTTCCCTTGATATTTTGGATAGTTGTAAGGGTAAAGTCATTGAATGATTTAATGTCTAAAATTTACTTTTGATCAGATTTTGAGGACAAAATTTAATTAAGGAGAGGAGAATGTAATACCCGAAAAGAAAATTGCTTACTTTTAAGATAATTAAAATATTTAAATAAATGTTAAAGATGAAAAAGCTAGGGTTAGAGAAATTAGCATAAAAATGATAGCAAGTAAAATTACACTTACGCTTAAAGCATATGTCACCTTCACTAGATTTCCTCCTTAATCAATGATATTATTTGCATAAACCTTAGTCCAAGAATATTATTAGATACAAATATGATTTGGTAATTTAAAGTAGAGAAGTATTAAGAAAGTGATATGTGTCCCTATTTGATTAGTGAATAATTGTGATTAAAGCATAATTAGTGAGTGATTAAGGGGTAATTAAGGTTTATTAATCATGATTAATTATGTTAATCTTAAGGATTAGCTTAGTACTAATCTAGGTTAATTAATTAAAGTGTGTATGATTAAATGGTGATAATTGTAGTATTTTAGCAATTAAAGAGACATATAAGGGCAAAATGGTAAACCAAAAAGGATAAGTTGGACTAAAAGGTAAATTCATCCTAAAATCTATCTGAAAATGTGAGAAATGGCTGACGATCAGCCATTTTCGTGGCTGGAGAGAGAGAAAGGGAGAAGATGAGCAAAAATGGAGAGAGGATTTTAGAGAGAAAATAGTGAAAATTGGAGGTAAAAGAGAGATATTTGGCCTCCAATTCCTTGAGAAGAAATGTTCATCTCATCAAGAGGATTCAATTGAGCTAAGAATATTGGGGTAAGAATAATTTCATACGTTTTATAGATTAATCATGATTAATAGTATAATTAGTTAAAGAATAATTGTGATTTTCTTAGTAATAAAGAATGGCATAATAATTAGTTATTTAAAGTGCACGAAATTTGGAATTTATGGTTTATCGTTCTGTCAAAATCATATCTAATCATATTGTAATTGCTTAGGTGTGGATATATAGGAAAGATAAAATGAATTAGTTCATATTTGTTAATGTTATACAAAAGTGATTGAAAACTGGAGAAAATGTCTAGTTTCAGGTTTTGTATTCAAACCTTATGTTAGACTAATCCAACCGCAAAGGCCTTTTACCTCTTTAAAATAGACACCTTTAGTGAGATTTGAGCTTTAAAATGAAGACATTTGGAGTTGTATATAATAAATTATGATACTTTGAAGTTGCAGCAAAACAGTGAACAATATTCAAGATTACGATTAATAGTTGTTTTATTTATAGGTTGTGAAGTGATTAAAAGACATTGATTATGTGTTTTCCTAATTGCTAAAGACTTAAGGTAAGTAATGCTATGTTTGTGTTTTGCCTCTTTGGGCCTACACCATGAAGTGTCAGGTTATGCTTGTTTCTTATGACATGAATTGTTTAGTGTTTAGATAGAATATGTTGAATGATAGTATTTGTCTCAAAGATATGTTTTGAAGTGTTAATTTTGATTGATTTATGAATGTCATGTTTTTGGATAGCAAGTTGCAATTATGTTACTATCACAAAGATTTTGTTTGTGTCAATACGAAATAAGTATGTGCTCCTAGCAATTGTTAAGTAGTTAAGCTAATGTAACTTACGAAATGTTATTGGAATTGATTTTTATTATGATGTGATGAATTGTTATGTTTATGCTACACATGTTAATGATGTGCTCGGTACATCCATATTTGCATGTTCATGGGCATCTCATGCATCATGTTTTCAAGAAAGTTACGAATTATTTACATGCATGTGATTTCATATGAAACAGAATATGAATATGGTTCATTCGAGTTGAGCTCAAATAACCAACGAAAGACGAAGATAAAAGAAAGAAAGAAAGAGAAAGTTACGTAAATGTCATTGGGAAGGGGTTTGAGTTTGCTGTCCCCTTAGGTGGACTCAAGTTTGTGGTCTCTCAATCCTTGGAATCGAGTTGGTTGTCCCCTTAGGTGGACTCAAGTTTGTGGTCTCTCGTTCCTTGCCAGCAAGCCCCAATGATAAGGATGCATGGATATTAAAGTAAAGAAATACCCCAAATGAAAAGAAAAGAAAATGTTTTACAAATTCATATCATGTTTGTATTCATGCATTTCATGCTTTACTTACTGAGCACTAGGCTCATAGATGAACTTTGTTGTGTAGGTGATGCTAACGTTCAGTTGGCGAAGTGCTCCCATGACCATCGCTACGTGGCTATTAGAACGATGTTGTCTAAGCAACGAACGAGAGGATTTTTATTTTAATGTATTTTAGAACGATCATGCAATCTTGTATTCCTCCAAAAGAGATTTAAATTATAAATGTGTTTCAAAGTCTTCTGCTGCTACGCTTTACAAATGCATGATCGTAAACAAAAAAAATTATCATCTTTTTATGAAAAGCAAAGTTTACGAAACGGTACGCTACATGGAATTACACGCAATGACAAACCAAATATCTCAAGACATGAAAGAGGAATTTCCAGCCCAAATTTTAAGACATTAGCACACGGGAAATAGAAGTTTACACGGAGGGCATTTTTGGGACACAAACTGGAATTAGGTTAAAAATATAACCGGCACCAACCAACAAGGACAACACTAACTCTCAAACAAAAAAATGGAAGGATGGCTATGTGATGTGGATCAAGTGATAACACAAATAAATCCCAATGAGAAAGACCAATTGCAAGGAATTGGAGGCCCAATGACAAGGTCAAGAACCAAGAAAATGCAAGAAGCGTTATGTGATTTAGTGGAAGAAAATCAAATGAAAGAATCTATTCAACATCAAAACAAAACGTTTATTATGTTAAGTGTTGAAGAAAATATTGATTTCATGCAAGGTGGTCAAGAATACATGCCCAAGAGCTCAAGCCCACTACAAGATAACTTTACCAACAAGTAAATCTTTGATGGGAGAAAATCTTAACAGATTTGAGAAAAATCTTCTTAAAGATATTTTAGTTTTCTAATATCTTTTTATTTCCTATTTTAGTTAGGTTTATGTAGCCTATTTAAAGG
>QAOC01026558.1:0-12412 GCA_003255005.1 Begonia fuchsioides | reverse complement strand
TGTTTCAAACACATAATTTATTCTCTTACTACCAGTTTGATTTTAAAAAAATTCTCACAAATACTAAACCACATAAACTATTAATTAAGATAAATAACATGCCATGATGAGATAGCAAAATTATAATCAAATAAAATAAGAGCAGTAAATAATTACTGAAACTATTTGAGATCATAACTTCTCATTTATTGACAGAAATTTCTAAATCTTTGGTTAGGAAGAGAAGTCTCAGTACAGCACTAAACTTGAGAAAGAGATTCTAATTTATTGAGAAAAAAGAAACTAAACGCAGTAATATCATTTGTGTCTGCAAACAAACATAATAAATGACTCCACAAAAGAAAAAGGAAAAAATGAACAATAGGCATGTTGGGTCAAGCCTATTTTGTGGGCTTGACCACTTAAGCCCATTAGGGCATCTTAACCTAATTAAAAAGAAGGGGCTGCTAGGTTAAGAGATGTAAGGGAGAGTAGCCTCGAAGAAATAGAGAGAGAAGAGAGAAAAAGAAAAGGAGATTCGGATTTTTCTGCACCAGAAAAATCGATTTCCGTTTTCTCCATATTCAACCGTTGGATCGGCTTGAAAGTTTGACAGTAGCTTCGGGACACACAGAGGTAGTTCTGAACGGTGAAGATCGTATTTTGTGTTTTCTAAGACTGCCTGTTGGTGTAAAAACGGGACTGCCGTTTTTATCGACGTTTATCCTCTATCTCTTTATTTGTTGAATCCAAGATTGTTGTTTGATCTTGATGAGTTATTGTATTCCTCTAGTTTGATGATCTAGAGAGAACTTGGTGTACCCATTATTTAACATAGTGGAGATTTGATTCGGTGGCTCCTCGCCCGTGGTTTTTACCTTCGATTTGGAGGGTTTTCCACGTTAAAATATCGGTGTCTCGTTTTTATTTATTGCTTGATTATTTGCTTGGATTTCATTGATATTGCTGGCTTGGATTTGGTAATCTCATTTAGCACACAAGAACTTGGAGAATTATTTTTCAGGTTAATTATCCGATCGTTTCCCAACAAGGCAGCGTAAACCTTTAGCCAAGTCTTGTGTCTTTTCAACATTCCTCCATCTAAAAGAGCCATGACCTCATAAGACTTCTGCTCCGACTCACAGCTCACAGGATTTGCAGCCAGTTTCCGTGCAACTTTCGTAACCTGATTGTGAAAATTTTAATATATTCATCACATGAAACGCTTACCAATCAGAATACTTCCACCAATCAATATAAAATTATATAATGGAGACGAATAAAAGGTGGAACAGAATGTTCAAGAGTAGTTATGAAAGAAATCATCTGAATTTGTACTTGCATTCCAAGTTCTCGCGTGGGCACCACTATCAGGGCTTGCACAGCAGATCTTTGAATGCGTATGACAGAATATATCAGTAGCAGATATGCCAGCGTTTTACCTGAACCTGTCTAGAATACGAAAGAACATAACCGTATGTTATTTCTTGGGCACATAATCCAGAATCTTCAAAATAAAATCTTATCGAAACTACAAATGCAATGATAAAAACTTGAATCTATATTGACAGATGCTCAAAACTAACCTGCGCATGAAGAATGCAATCGAGCCCTGAAAACAACACCGGCAGAGCTTGTTTCTGTACCTCAGTGGGCACCAAAAAACCAACTTCCTCAACTCTGAAACTCGCAGCCAAAAACAGTTTCACGAATTTCGGTAAAATTTATGCAATTCAACAGTTACATGGAATTGTTGGAATTGGTATTTCCAACGCAAAAGACTTACCTTCGCATCGCATTTTCGGGAACATAACCTTCACAAATTTCGCGAAGAGTGGAGATATTCTGATGAGTACCTGCCTCGTTCACAGAAGAAGAGGAACGCAAAAGAGCTTGCGAAGACCCTAATTTAAGTGAGAAACGCAGAGCTTGGTTGCTCAGGGTAGAATTTGTCGACCGGAAGCGAAAATGAGAAGAACGAGCTCTTTCATCAAACGCAACATTCCATACGATGAGAGGATGAGCTGCTAAAAGCTTCGCCATAGCTGAAGCCATTCAAGTCTGTAATAACCTGTAATTTTGTTATTTAATCCTCATCATTAGTGGGTGTGCGCAAACGGTTAACTGGCCGGGTATTTTTTTGCTAAAAGCTTCGCCATGGCCCATAGCTGCAGCCATTCAAGTCTGTAATAACCTGTAATTTTGTTATTTAATCCTCATCATTAGTAGGAGTGGGCAAACGGAACTCGGACCTATCTAAAAAAATAGAAAAATATTCAAATTTAGGTATTTTGGGTAGGATTCGGATATTTTTGTGTCTACCCAAAATTTAAATCTTTCTGAAATGTTGCTTACCTGGGTCCGGGTATTCCGGGTATTTTTAGATTTTGATAAAAAAAACAGAATATCATTGAAAAAATAGTAAAATTGATTATTGGAGGGTTGAGCTGGACTGGGCTGGGCAACGGGTATTAAACACATCAGGTATTTTTACAATACCCGATACCCGAACTCCCTACCCGTTTACCCGAACCCAAAACTATATTTTTACCCATTATCCTACCCGTACGGCTGTACCAGGCCCATATCTTAAGATTTCGGGCCAGACCTTAAGGTCCGGTTCAGGTTTAATCATTAGTCAACGTTCATCGTTTTAACATTCAACATGCAACGTTTTCAGAAAATAAATATTTTCATTTTGAAATAATACTAAAAAATCTAAATAATCATATGCTATAAGTTATCATTAAAATTAATTGATTTTTAAAAATATTAACTCATCGTATTTACTCTTAAATATATTAAGTAAATAAAAATTATTACAATAATTTATGAAAAAATTATATATTCAATTTTTAATATAACAAAAATATAAAATATATTTGAAAAATCTACAAATAAGTATATTAAAAATATTTTAATATATAATATAAACGATCAATATATGTCATTTATCAATTGTTGTAAGTGATAACTACAAATCATTCGTATAAATTAATGAGTTTATAATTATTATATAGTGCTAGTAATAGATTATGTGTTGACTATGTGTCATTCATCTAAGTTATTGAATCATAATTTAAGTGTCGTCTAAACGAATCATGATTATGTGTTATTTATCAAGGCAAATAAATCATTGATGGATGTCATTCTTGTTAGGTAATGAGTCAAAGATAGAATATCATTTATATAAATTAATTAGTCATGTGTAAGATATCAAAAACTTTAGGTTAAGCGCAAAATGGTTGCCGGAATTTCCACCATCGGTGGAGTGATTGAACGGCTCGATCGAACTCCACGATTGGATGCACCAGAGACATGTTTGAATGTGCTGCTAGTCGCGAAAGATCCAAGAAGACCGAGTAGCTATGCTCGATGTGCACAAATTGGTTTTGAAATCAACCCCAGTTGGCTCTACCTCGGTTCTTGATGACTCAGAAGCTGACTTTAGACATGTTTGATCAATTATGCCACTCGGACATCCTCAAATTAGCAACTTTGGCATGGGATTGAAGTTATGCAATCAACTAACCAATGATTTATGACATTAAAAAGAACAATCTGGCTTACAACAGGTGGTGGAAATGTCCAAAAATGCAAGATTAGTTTCGAATTTTGTCGAGAACCTGCAAAAACAACGACTAAAACCGAAGAAACCTGCATCAAAAGCAAGCCATGGAAAAGCACACCAGATCCAGGAAATAACTCAGATCTAGAGATTTCAAAGCCATAGCTGAAGCGAAATTAACGCAGATCCAGATCTTCTACTTCCCTGATGAGTAAAAAAATACGGTTCAAACTTGAGCGAAAGAGATCGAAGACAGTGTACCTTAAACTTGTTCGGATACTTACGAGGCCTTTGTGCGTGCCATTTCTGGATGCTCCCATACCATGTCCACTGAAAACACAGGGCTGCGATTCGTAATATAGGAGCAGAAATAACTTCGAGAAATGCCATCCAAAATGATCTCTGAGGGGATAAACCAGCAGTCGCAATGGCCAAAAGAAGGCCCTCGAAGTTGCAAGGGATGATGAAGCTACCCCTTTTAATCCCATCAAAGGTTTTCTTGGCAACTTCTTCGGCTTTCATCAAGTTACCTCCTCCCGCTGCTATGATGCTCGTCAATGGCGGCTTTTTCTTGTTTTCTGCAATCAGCAAGCGATGATTCAGTCAAAAGTTCCGACAAATTGAAAGATTTTACAACATCAAGTGTACTCCCATGCTACAGACCCATGTTACGGACTTAAATCTCGTTGGGTCTAGTTATCTATTGTTATTTCCTAGTTATTTCTTTAATTGTTATTTTAATTAAGTTAAAATGTCAATTTAATTTTTTTACATTCAATTAAGTCATGTAATCAGTTTGATTTTTTTATATTCAATTACGTCAAAGATTAGGTCAAAAAAATCTATTTAAAGAGTGTTAACCCTAAGTGATAAGTCAATCAGTAAAAATCAAGTCTTTTATTTCTTTAGTTAATTTTTTATTTTTCTATTTCTTTTAATTGTTTTCCTGATGAAAAGAAAATGAGTAGTTACTCGTTCAAAAGATAAACTCCTTGACGAATATCCTAGTAACTTAGTATCAGAGCCAAACTTTTTTTCGAATTTGATAATATCTCATCTTATCGAACTTTCATTTTCTTTCGGGTATGAACAATGATAAAAGATGGGCATTTATCGAGGCTCATGGCCCTTGAGATGACAAGATCGACTCTATAAAAGTTAATTTATTTTTCAAATGAGTATTTGAACACCATCCCAACCTCTAAATTTTCACCAAATTACATTCAACATTGAAACTAATAAAACCATTGCACAGAATTTCTACACAAAAAACTTTAGCTTTTCATACCAGCACCTAGATTGAACTCATGGTCACAAGCCTCTAATTTTTTTTTGTGTAGGAATCATGCAAAGTTTTGGGTATTACAGCTACAGATGAAAACCTAAATATTTCAGAAGAATGTCTTGAAGGAAACACAACTTTAAGGCTAAATTCTTTGTCATTTGAGCTAGAATAACGGGATAGCAGAGTAATCAACAGAACAAGAAACTTAATCTCATTCTAAATAAGGGTCTTGGAGCTATCTCAAGCACAGATTAAGAAGCTGATTTTGGATACAAAAATCAAACCCAGAAAGAATAAAAAAAAGCTTGTAAGTGTGAAAGCAGTTCATTTTTTTGTACCTTCAGCTAGCCCTGGAGTATCAGTGTCAGGAGGGAATATAAGAGAAATGTGAATATCATCTGCAATGAGCTCCTGTTGCAACGCTTCAGCTAAACCCCGAAGCCCAAACTTGCTCGCAGAATATGCTGCATACCCGTAAATCCCCACCTACCAACAATCAGATTTTGATTTAGTTCACCTTCTACCACTGAATTGTGTTTGAATCTTGCAGAGATTAGCTAATTGTCTGAAAATGGAGGTTCATCAAGATATAGAAATCGAGAAATACCTGGCCAGCTTGAGAAGACATTAGGGCGATCGAGGCTGGCCCTCGCCCTGCCCGATTACTCATCGCCGGGAGTGCCACTTTAATCATGTTGAAAGCCCCAATCAGATTCACGTCCACCATGAATTTTACTTCATCCATTTCCTGCTTGGCCAGTTCTTGAGGCACAAAAACTCCCTGATTCACTATCAGCACGTCGATTGGCCCCGCTTCGTTAACCGCCCGTTGGATCGCGTCGTAATCCCTGACATCGGCGGCGAAAATTGAAACGTCGATGCCAGTTGAGAGCCGTATCGAGTGTTTCGCCTCTTCGAGCTTACTGAGAGAGCGGGAGAGGATGGAGACGTGCGCGCCCTCTGATGCAGCCTGCATGGCGAGGGCGAGTCCGATGCCGCTTGATCCGCCGGTGATAAAAACATGGCGGTTCTTGATTGGGATCTTGACAGGGCGTGGTCGAACTACTACCAAGAGAAAGAGGATGAGGGTGAAGGGGATGAGAAGAAGACATAGGTAAGCAAGATTGAGATCCGCCATTGATAAACAGATTTCTCACCCTGAAAGCCTTTGTGGCTGGTCCAAGACTCCAGCTAATAAGGAACGCACATTGACCCGCCATTGCCGCTAGGTTACCCATGTTGCTGGACACGAGAAATTGGCATTTTTAAGCAACATTGACGACCATATCCAAACCAGACGGTCAAAAGAAAATAATATTGACGACAAAATGTCTTGTTTATAATTTGATTTAATTTAAGGGTAAAAACAAATTTTTGCTCCGAGTTTTTTAGAAATAGGCTCAATCGAGCCTGAGTTTTTAGAAATTAAAATTTAGGCTCATCGGACGCAACTTTTTTACTTCATTCGTCTGATCGTGCCACACACGAACAAATGAGAGAGGATTTTCTTGCCTCATTCGTCTGATCACCCCTCACACGGACAAATGAGGCAAAAAAATCGTCCATCATTCGTCCAATATTGCCTTACTCGGACGCATAGTTTCGTCCAAGAGAGGCAACCTTGCGTCTGTGGGGCCCAAAAACTATAAATTCACACTTATTTTTTTATTTTTTACCTTTTATGAAATCATAGTGAAATTCTGCTAAAATTTTTATTTTTTTTACAAAAACTAAATTTCGATCGTGGAAAATGCATTAGAATCATTGGACAGCAACGCGATGATGATTCGAGATCGTCCCAGCCCTCGGACGTTGGAGACCGTCATCGGGTTCATGATTCGCCCATGTTAGTAGAAACACGTCAGGACGAATTTCGTTCTGTTGCAAACGAGATGATGTTTGACGAAGTATTCTCAGTACGGTCGGTCATACCTCCACGACCAGTTGTATTCGCAGCATTTGAAGGCTTGAGGATTCGGCAGATGGCTGCTGACATCAGGTTGGTCGGTATTTCTGAGTTATGAGGCCCATCAGCAGAGCGATTAGTGCAGCTGTTTTACTCCAACCTCGTGGTATCTGCTGGCAGCGGTGACTTAAAGACATTTATGTTTGGGCGAAATGTGGTCATTACACCGGAGCACATCAACCGAATTATCAATTATTCAGATGAGTCTGATGATGGACAAAGTGAGATATATTATAACTCTGCTCAGGCCGCACATTGTATTGTACATGCGGCCGAATTATCATTTTTTAGACAAATTCGAGCGTCGGATAGTCGAACAGATTCGTTGATGAAGCCGAAAGCGAACGAGCTCAACATAGTAGCTCGGGTGATCCAGAACATGATATGTCACACGATTCTTCCCGGAGACAGACATCGAGAGCTGATAACACATATGAACTTATATATTATGTATTGTCTTTATACTGGAACCCAGTTTAATCCGGCATATTTAATTTTGCGTCATATGAGTGAGCTTCATAAGCGGGTTAAGAAAAACCTTTTCGTACGGAGTTTTGATGACAAAACTCATATTCAAACTATGTTAAGCGATTCCCCGTGGTGAGGTGATGAGGGCGCTCCGGACCCAAGATGCTTTCGATCGTCGGCAACTTGAGAGGATTAGTTTGATAGAGTTGGGCAATATGTGGGTCGACAGGAGAGACACAACAGCCGCCCTGATGCACTTCGATCCGAACGTGGATCTTCCCTCTCACGATGATCCGCTGGATTTTACTCAGATCCCACTCCTCCCTATGCTAACATGGTGGAGCCGTCTTTTGGTGGGATGCCAAGACCTTCTGCATTTTCGATAGGTGGGATGTCAGGACCTTCCTCACTTTCGATAGGTCAGATGTCAGAATCTTCCGACCCTTCTAGTAGTCAGATGTCACAGTCCTCGTACCATGAGCCAACGTTGACGTTTATGATGGAGCAGATGAACCTGTTTCAACCCTTCTGCTACCAGGGTTGGACCTCAGGAGCTCATCTCCATATTGTCGAATAAATTGAAATTGTTCTTCGCCAAATCCTTCATTCAAATGACGCGCTTCTAGATGACTTTTAATTGTAATACTTGAAGATATGATAACATTGTAATTTTTACGTACCTTCTCCATTATAGATGAGATTTCTTACATTAGCGGACTCTTGAACCTGTAAAGATATGTGACTGCCACTCATTTTGCCGATGCAAGTCGATTTTCCAAAACTCGAGCACAAATATGACTATCAACGAAAGTTTTAATTTGGATTGTTTCTTCTCCATGCATCTTTGAAGCATGAAGGCGCCATGGACATCCCTCTACACATATTGATGTTAGTCTCTTTGGATCGCTTCTTTTGAAAGTGATCCCATAACCATTTGATAATGCATTTTTCGTGATTTCATCTTTCAAATCTTTAACAGATGAGTACCTTTTACCGAGATAAAGCTCGTGTTGGCTTTAAAAGTGTTTTTAAAGCAATCAATTATTTTTTATGATAACTATGTAAGATGAGTATGAAAGATAAAATAAACTATTTTACAATGCTTAAATTAGACTTAATCATTCATGAGAAATACTCTCTTTGAAAGGTACAATTAAAGTCTAACAATTTGTTTAAGTGCTGCAGAAATTTCAAATATATATGCAGTTTGTGTCGACCCATAGTGTCATTGTGTTGACCCTTAGTGGTTTGTGTCGACCCTTAGGTGTTTGTGTCGACCCCTGTTCAAAACAGAAGCTTAGTCATTCATATTTTGTGTCGACCCTTAGTGTGTTTGTGTCGACCCCTGTTTAAAACAGAAGCTGAGTCTTTCATTCCTTGTGCAACGAACAATTTGTGTCGACCCACCTATAAATCCTGTGTCGACCCAAAAATGCAGTACAACGTGCAAATGTGTCGACCCATCCAAACTGTCTGTGTCGACCCCAGAAAAGACATTGTGTCGACCCCAACACCAAATGTGTCGACCCCTCAACGCTGAGCCTGCACTTTACATGTCGACTCCATCGTTTATATTATGTCGACCCAACCTATTTGTGTCGACCTCATCCTACTTGTGTCGACCCTAGCTTTTCCATAGACGAATCTTTTAGTGTTTGTGTCGACTCCAACAGAATTTGTGTCGACCCTAACTTTTTTAAGAAAAGGATTCTTCAAGGTTGTGTCAACCGCACAAACATTGTGTCGACCTCAACAATTTCCAGAGAAGAATTTGTGTCGACCGCACAAACATTGTGTCGACCCCAACAATTTCCAGAGAAGATTGTGTGTCGACCCAATTCGGTAGATCAGCACCAACGGTCATAAAATTCTCAACGGCTATATTTTTTATGTGTCTACCGGCTAGTGTTTGTGTCGACCCAACGGGATTTGTGTCGACCCAACTGGCAGATCAACAACAATCTATAAATAGATGAAGCGATATCATTTTGACAAGGAGATATTTGACGAAGAGAAAACACGCCCAAACTCTGCCAAATTTATTTTCAAATATCTCTCTTACTCTCTCATCATTGTATTCATCTTTGATCATCATTATTGTGATCGAGCGAGTCGGTTTAGAAACCGCAAACTTCTTAAACACTATTTTTGAGGAATTCATTGTAAAAGGGGTGACGATCCTTAAAAAAAAAGTCATTGTAAAAGGAGTGACGCTCTTTCAAGAAAATAGTCAAAAAATTTGGTTGACACTCGTAAGTCAATCGGAGTGAAGCTTAATGTTTGAGCTGGAAAGATCTTCAAGGAGGTACCTTGAAGCGCGGACGTATGGAAGGTTGACCTAACCGCGTTACCAAACCGGTGTCACTTTCTTACTCTAAATTCTTACTTATTTGTTTAAGAATTTCGCACTAGAGTTGGAAAATAACTAAACAATTCGCACAAATTTAATTTAGTAAACAAAAAAGTTTAGTTAACACAATTCACCCTCACACTTAGGTTAATCTCGATCCTACAGCTCGCTCTCGGCCGCCGCTGGCAAGCTCAAAACTTTGGTTGTATCTTCCTCGTCTGATTTAGGTGGCGTAGTCAAAACCATCATATTTGCTCCAATCCATATGCATTAGGTTCGCAAATGAGAGACATATGCATTAGGTTCACAAACTCAATCCATATTTGATTCACTTTCTTCTGCTTCATCTTCCTCATAATTTGTCGCTTCTAACCACAAGTTGCTCGCGCTACCAGCCATTATAGTAGATTAGAACTGTTTTTTGAAGGTGTGATTTTCAATGAGAAAGAATGACAAATTTATAATTTTTTCGAGTAACAGACGCATAAATTGTCTCACTCAAACAAATGATGCATCCAAGTGAGGTAATGATCGGACGAATGAGAGACGATCGGACGAATGAGGCAAAAAAAATTACGTTTGATGAGCCTAAATTTTAATTTTTGAAAACTCAGACCCGATTTGGATTATTTCTCGAAAACTCCGGCCCAAATTTATTTTTACCTTTCAATAATGAATAATTTTTTATTTATATTTATTAAATATATTTAAATTTTTTTCATAGACGTATAAAAACAAAAAAAAATATGATTAAGAGGCGGCGAAGTTGTCGGACATCAAATTCCTGCGAAGCAATACTCTTCACTTCTTCACCCTGAATCGCCTGCCGTTCCCTCTCAATCTATTCTTGGGTCTCTGTCAAGGTATATCTTCTTCTCTTTTGGCTTTTATTTCTCCTTTTTTTTTCTTGTTTTTTCCTTTATTTTCGATTGGTTTCCATAGCTTGTTCCGGGAAAGTTAAACCTATAGCTGAGCTTTTTTAACGAATTCACGAACTGGGTCTGGGTCGATTGTTCACCCAGTATCTGAATCCATGAATTCGTTTATCATACCCCTTGCTTCGTCTCATATATCGATTTAGATGATCAAACTTCCGATGTTGGACACTTGCTTGCGTAACTTTGCTGCCTTTTCACAATGTGGAAATTCTATTGCTCATTTTTTCGTCATGTTCAATTAAACTGTGGTATAAAACTTATGCTTCCTCTTCGGCTGTTTTGAAGAGACAGGATTTCTTACTAAGATCTATTGGAGGTCACAGTGATCGTATTTACCAAAAAAAGACTGCAACAATCTAAAACGAAGAGCATTTGTTCTATGGAAGCTGAAGCTGAGAGCATTCTGAGAGCAATTACTCCCTCTCTCGACCCAAACAGGCATAAAGGCCAAGCAGGTAAACTCTCCGGACTTCCCTCCTTTTATCAATTTTCTATGTAATTGATAATTGCTTCACTTGTTTCCCAGGGAAGATAGCTGTAATTGGCGGCTGTCGTGAATACACAGGCGCACCCTATTTTGCTGCTATTTCGGCTTTAAAAATTGTTAGTTCTTTTTCTCATTATTTCATCTTCTTGTTTTTCCGTTCTGTGTTGTTTTGATGCTGAGTTTGGCCACTGCTACCTTACACGAAAGAGATTGTTTTTGGTCGTTTGTATGAACACCTGCATTTTTTGTTTCTAAGAAAAGTATTGTCTTCCTAGGGTGCAGATTTGTCGCATGTTTTCTGCACTAGAGATGCTGCTCCTGTCATAAAAAGCTATAGTCCGGAGTTAATTGTGCATCCTATTTTAGAAGAATCTTACAACCTCAGGTGCTCCTAATCGCGCATTACACTCGGTTTGATAGTTGAATATACCAGAATGCTAAAGTTTTTTTTAAAGAAATCTTACAGAGACGAGGAGAAAGTATCAATCGCAGAGAGGGTTATTGCAGAAGTTGACAAGTGGTTGGAAAGATTTGATTGCCTTGTTGTTGGTCCAGGCCTTGGAAGGGATCCATTTATTTTGGTATTTTTATATTTAATTTACCAAAATTGTTCCATCATTATCGATATAAGATTATCAATAATGTAGCCTCTAAAAGATTGTACAACTTGCTATCCCAGGATTGTGTTAGTCGAATCATAAATCGTGCAAGGCAGAATAAAATTCCAATGGTCATTGATGGGGTAAGCATTTGACAAGATATGCTTCTGTTCTTTCGAATATTTATTCTGATTGTATTTATAATCATAGGATGGTCTCTTTCTAGTCACAAACAACCTTGATCTTGTCAGTGGATATGACTTGGCTGTCCTCACGCCAAATGTAAACGAGTATAAGCGTCTTGTACAGAAAGTGCTTAGCTCAAAAGTTACCGAAGAAAATTCTAATGGGCAGCTACTCTCTCTAGCTAAACGGTAAGCCCTGCTTTTGAGCTCAATTTTGGAGTAGAGTAAATATAGCAGGCATTGGTAAATGAGTCTCATTTACGTTTATAGCTCTAGATTTACTTGTTTTAGTAAGTAGAAATTGAATATTTGGAATATGATCAGGATTGGCGGTGTAACTATCCTCAAAAAAGGGAAATCCGACCTCATCAGTGATGGCGAGACAGGTATATAAGAACTGATAATGCCTTCTTTTTAGAAGCTGCTGTTTGACCCTCAACCCTGCTGAATTCTCATATCTATCTTAAGTTGCATTGCTATAATTCATGACTCTATGAACTATTAAAGTAATTACATCAGATATCTTGAATTTTAAAAGTCGTTAATCGACATCTTAAACTTTATGATAATTTTAACATATAATATGT
>QAOC01026533.1:0-13384 GCA_003255005.1 Begonia fuchsioides | reverse complement strand
CCCGTTCCGAGTTCTGAGAGGAGCCAATCTTCGTCCTCCGAAGTCAAGTGTATGTCAGAGGGGAAACAAGTAAGAAAAAATAACCATCGAAAACTTCGGTCGCCATGTGAAGACGTAAGAATGACAAGGTAATAGCAAGGCATTTTGATTACTTGGTCACAAAGTAAACTTTTTTCAACGTCGGGTTCGGGCTTTAAATCATCCCAAAATTTGAATTGCAACATAAAAAAAGTTATAACAAGAGTGGTTGGTGCTTTTACGCACATATTTGGTGTTAGACCGAGTCCAGATATAAGAAAGAGGGAAAAAAGGCATTTTTTCACTCATACTAGTCTAAATGGACCTGTTCGAGTTCCGAGAGGAGCCAATCTTTCTCCTCCGATGTCAAGTGTATGTATAAGTAGAAACAAGTAAGAAAAAATAACAATCGGAAACTTCGGTTACTATATGAAGAAATGACAATGACAAGGTAATAGCAAGGCATTTTGATTACTTGGTCACCAAGTAAACTTTTTCCAACGTCGGGTTCGGGCTCTAAATCGTCCCAAAAGTTTAATTGCAACATAAAAGACAAGGGTGGTTGGTGCTTTTACTCATGCATCTTGTGTTAAAAAGGTATTTTTTTGCACTAATTTTAGGGGTTAGTTACTTGTTTGAATGGACCCATTCTGGGTACCAAGAGGACCCAATATTCGTCCTCCGATGTCAAGTGTATGTATGACGTGAAACAAGTAAGAAAAAATAACAACCGGAAACTTCGGTCGCTATGTGAAGACGTGGGAATGACAAGGTAATAGCAAGTCATTTTGATTACTTGGTCACCAAGTAAACTTTTTTCAATGTCTGGTTCGTGCTCCAAATCATCCTAAAAGTTTAATTGTAACATAAAAAATTTATAACAAGAGTGGTTGGTGCCTTTACGCACACATTTGGTGTTAAAACGAGTACAAAAAAGAGAAGGAGGAAAAAAATGCATTTTTCCGCACTAAATTTAGGCGCTAGTTACTTGTCTGAATGGACCCATTCTGGGTTCTGAGAAGAGCCAATATTCATCCTCCGATGTCAAATGTATGTATAAGGGGAAATAAGTGAGAAAAAATAACTATCGCGAACTTCGGTCGCTATGTGAAGACGTGAGAATGACAAGGTAATAGCAAGACATTTTGATTACTTGGTCACCAAATAAACTTTTTTGAAAGTCGGGTTCTGGCTCCAAATCATCCCAAAAGTTTAATTGCAACATAAAAAAGTTATAACAAGAGTGGTTAGTGCTTTTGAGCATGCATCTGGTGTTAAAACGAGTACAAATAAAAGAAAGAGGGAATAAAAGCATTTTTTTGCACTAATTTTAGGGGTCGGTAACTTGTCTAAATGGACCCATTCCGGGTTCTGAGAGGAGCCAATCTTCGTCCTCCGATGTCAAGTGTATGTATGAAGGGAAACTAGAAAGAAAAAATAACTATCGGAAACTTCGGTCGCTATGTGAAGATGTGGGAATGACATGGTAATAGCGAGGCATTTTAATTACTTGGTCACCAAGTAAACTTTTTTTAACGTTTGGTTTGGGCTCCAAATCGTCCCAAAAGTTTAATTGCAATATAAAAAAGTAAAAACAAGAGTGGTTGGTGCTTTTAGGCACACATCTGGTGTTAAAACGAGTACAAATAAGAGAAAGAGGAAAAAAAGCATTTTTTTGTACTAATTTTAGGGGTTGGTTACTTGTCTAAATAGACCCATTCAAGGTTCCGAGAGGAGCCAATCTTCATCCTCCGATGTCAAGTGTATCTATGTGGGTAAACAAGTAAGAAAAACTAACTATCATAAACTTCGGTCGCTATGTTAAGACGTGAGAATGACAAGTTAATAGCAAGGCATTTTGATTACTTGGTCACCAAGTAAACTTTTTTCAACGTCGGGTTCGGGCTCCTAATAATCCCAAAAGTTTAATTGCAACATAAAAATGTTATAACAAGAGTGGTTGGTTCTTTTACGCAAGTATCTTGTGTTAAAACGAGTACATATAAGAGAAAGAGGGAAAAAAACATTTTTTGCACTAATTTTAGGGGTTAGTTACTTGTCCGAATGGACCGATTACGGGTTCCGAGAGGAGCCAATCTTCGTCATCCAATGTCAAGTGTATGTATAGGGGGAAACGAGTAAGAAAAAATAACCATCGGAAACTTCGGTCGCTATGTAAAGATGTGGGAATGACAAGGTAATGGCAAGGCATTTTTATTACTTCGTCATCAAGTAACTTTTTTCAACGTCGGGTTCGGGCTCCAAATCGTCCCTAAAGTTTAATTGCATCATAAAAAGATATAACAAGAGTTGTTTGTGCTTTTATGCATGCATCTCGTGTTAAAACGAATACAAATAAGAGAAATAGGGTAAAAAAGGCATTTTTATGCTAATTTTAGGGCTAGTTACTTGTCCTAATGGAGCCGTTTCAGGTTTTGAGAGGAGCCAATCTTCGGTCACTATCTTCTGTTAAAACGTAAACTTTTTTCAACATCTGGTTCGGGCTCCAAATCATCCCAAAAGTTTAACTGCAACATCAAAAAGTTATAAAAAGAGTAGTTAGTGCTTTTAAGCATGCATCTGGTGTTAAAACGAGTACAAATAACAAAAATTGAGGGAAAATAGGCATTTTTTTGCACTAAATTTTAGGGCTAGTTACTTTTCTTATTCGAGCCGTTCTGGGATCCGAGAGGAGCCAATCTTTGTCCACCAATGTCAGTGTATGTAGGAGGGGAAACAAGTAAGAAAGAATAACCATCGAAAAGTTCGATCGCTATGTAACAAGGCATTTTGATTACTTGGTCACCAAGTAAACTTTTTTCACTGTCATGTTCGGGCTCCAAATCGTCCCAAAAGTTTAATTACAACATAAAAAACTTATAACAAGAGTGGTTGGTGCTTTTACGCAAGTATCTCGTGTTAAAACGAGTACAAATAAGAAAAAAAGGGGGAAAAATTCATTTTTGGCACTAATTTTAGGGGCTGCTTACTTGTCTGAATGGACTTGTTCCAGGTTTGGAGAAGAGCCAATCTTCGTCCTTCGATGTCAAGTGTATGTATGAGGGCAAACAAGTAAGAAAAAATAACTATCGGAAACTTCGATCGCCATGTGAAGACGTGGAAATGACAAGATAATAGCAAGGCATTTTGATTACTTGAGCACCAAGAAAACTTTTTTCAAAGTCCGGTTTTTGCTCAAAATCCTTCCAAAGTTTAATTGCAACATAAAAAAGTTATCACAAGAGTAGGTGGTGCTTTTACGCACGCATCTGGTGTTAAAACGAGTACAAATAAGAAAAGGGAAAAAGGCATTTTTTTCACTAAATTTAGGGGCTAGTTACTTGTCTGAATGGACCCGTTCTTGGTTCCAAGAGGAGCCAATCTTTGTCCTCCGATGTCAAGTGTGTGTATTAGGGGAAAAAATTAAGAAAAAATAACAATCAGAAACTTCGGTCGCTATGTGAAGACGTGAGAATGACATGGTAATAGCATGGCATTTTGATTACTTGGTCCTCAAGTAAACTTTTTTGAACGTCGCGTTCGGGCTCCAAATAATCCCAAAAGTTTAATTGCAACATAAACAAGTTATAATAAGAGGGGTTGGATCTTTAGCGCACGTATCTTGTGTTAAAACGAGTACATATAAGAGAAAGAGGGAAAAAAAGGCATTTTTTGCTCTTATTTTAGGGGTTGGTGACTTGTTTGAATGGACCCATTCCGGGTTCCGAGAGGAGCCAATCCCCGTCCTTCGATGTCAAGTGTATGTAGGAGGGTAAACAAGTAAGAAAAAATGACTATCAGAAACTTCGGTCGCTATGTGAAGTCGTGAGAATGACAAGGTAATACCAAGGCATATTGATTACTTAGTCACCACGTAAACTTTTTTCAAAGTCTGGTTCAAGCTCCAAATCATCCCAAAAGTTTAACTGCAACATCAAAAAGTTATAAAAGGAGTAGTTAGTGCTTTTACGTGTGCATCTAGTGTTAAAACGAGTATAAATAACAAAAAATGAGGGAAAATAGGCATTTTTTGCACTAACTTTTGGGGCTAGTTACTTTTCTTTTCGACCCGTTCCGGGTTCCGAGAGGAGCCAATCTTTGTCCACCGATGTCAAGTGTATGTAGGAGGGGAAAGAAGTAAGAAAGAATAACCATCGAAAAGTTTGATCGCTATGTGAAGACGTGAGAATGACATGGTAATAGCAAGGCATTTTGATAACTTGGTCCTCAAGTAAACTTTTTTCAACATCTCGTTCGGGCTCCAAATAATCCCAAAATTTTAATTGCAACATAAAAAAGTTATAATAAGAGTGGTTGGTTCTTTTACGCACGTATCTTGTGTTAAAACGAGTACATATAAGAGAAAGAGGGAAAAATGCATTTTTTGCTCTTATTTTAGGGGTTGGTTAATTGTTTTAATGGACCCATTCCGGATTCCGAGAGGAGCCAATCTTCGTCCGTCGATGTCAAGTGTATGTAGGAGGGTAAAAAAGTAAGAAAAAATAACCATCAAAAGCTTCGGTCGCTATGTGAAGACGTGAGAATGACAACGTAATAGCAAGGCATTTAATTACTTGGTCACCAAGTAAACTTTTTTCAACGTCGCGTTCGGGCTCCAAATAATCACAAAAGTTTAATTGAAACATAAAAAAGTTATAACAAGAGTGGTTTGTTCTTTTACGCACGTATCTTTTGTTAAAATGAGAGAAAGAGGGAAAAAAGCATTTTTTTTGCACTAATTGTAGGGGTTAGTTACTCTTCTGAATGGACTGATTTTGGGTTCTGAGAGGAGCGAATCTTCGTCATACGATGTCAAGTGTATGCATGGGGGGAAACAAGTAAGAAAAAATAATCATCGGTCGCTATGTAAAGACGTGGGAATGACAAGGTAATAGCAAGGCATTTTTATTACTTCGTCATCAAGTAAACTTTTTTCAACGTCGAGTTTGGGCTCCCAAACATCCCAAAATTTTATTGGCATCATAAAAAAGATATAACAATAGTTGTTGGTGCTTTTATGCACTCATCTAGTGTTAACGAGTACAAATAAGAGAAATAGGGAAACAAAGGCATTTTTGGCCTTAATTTTAGGGGCTAGTTACTTGTCAGGTGTCAAGTGTATGTATAAGGTAAAACAAGTAAGAAAAGATAACCATAGCAAACTTAGGTCGCCATGTGAAGACGTGAGAATAACAAGGTAACAACAAAGCATTTTGATTACTTGGTCACCAAGTAAACTTTTTTGAATGTCGAGTTCGTGCTCCAAATTGTCCTACAACTTTATTTGCAACATAAAAAAGCTATAAAAAGAGTGGTTGGTGCTTTTATGCACGCATATGGTGTTAAAACGAGTACAAATAAGAGAAATAGGGTAAAAAGCCATTTTCTGCACTAATTTTAGGGGCTAGTTACTTGTCATCATGGACCCGTTTCAGGTTTTGAGAGGAGCCAATCTTCGTCATCCGATGTCAAGTATATGTATAAGGGGAAACAAGTAAGAAAAAATAACCATCAGAAACTTCGTTCGCTATGTGAAGACGTGAGAATTACAAGGTAATAGCAAGGCTTTTTGATTACTTAGTCACCAAGTAAACTTTTTTCAACGTCGGGTTCGGGCTCTAAAATCATCCCAAAAGTTTAATTGCAACATCAAAAAGTTATAAAAAGAGTAGTTGGTGCTTTTACTCATGCATCCGGTGTTAAAACGAGTACAAATAAGAGAAAGAAAGAAAACAACATTTTTTTGCACTAAATTTAGGGGTTAGTTACTTGTCTTAATGGACCCGTTCCGGGTTCCGATGTCAAGTGTATGTAGGAGCCAATCTTTGTCCACCGATGTCAAGTGTATGTATGAGGGGAAACAAGTAAGAAAACATAACCATCGGAAACTTTGATCGCTATGTGAAGACGTTGGAATGACAAGGTAAAAGCAAGGCATATTGATTACTTGGTAACCAAGTAAACTTTTTTCAACGTCGAGTTTGGGATCCAAATCATCCCAAAAGATTAATTACAACATAAACAAACGCATCTGGTGTTAAAACGAGTACAAATAAGTAAAAGAGGAAAAAAAGGCATTTTTTGCACTAATTTTAGGGGCTAATTACTTGTCTCAATGGAACCGTTCCTTGTTTCGAGAAGAGCCAGTCTTCTTCCTCCGATGTCATGTATGTATGAGGGGTAACAACTAATAAAAGTTAAATTGCAACATAAAAAAGTTATAACAAGAAAGGTTTGTGGTTTGACGCACGCATCTGGTGTTAAAACGAGTACAAATAATAGAAAGAGAGAAGAAAAGGCATTTTTTTTGCACTAATTTTAAGGGGTAGTTTCTTGTCTGAATGGGCTCGTTCCGAGTTCCGAGAGTAGCCAATCTTTGTCCTCCGATGTCAAGTGTATGTATAAGGGGAAACAAGAAAGAAAAAATAACCATCGGAAACTTCGGTCGCAATGTAAAGACGTGGGAATGACAAGGTACTAGCAAGGCATTTTAATTACTTAATCACCAAGTAAACTTTTTTCAACGTCATGTTCTGGCTTCAAATCATCCCAAAAGTTTAATTACAACAAAAAAAAGTTATATCAAGAGTGGTTGGTGCTTTTACGCACGTATCTTGTGTTAAAACGAGTACAAATAAGAAAAAAAAGGAAAAAAAAGCATTTTTTGCACTAATTTTAGGGGCTGGATACTTGTCTGAATGGACTCATTTCGGGTTTGGAGAGGAGCCAATCTTCGTCCTCCGATGTCAACTGTATGTATGAGGGGAAACAAGTAACAAAACATAATTATCGGAAACTTCGATCGCTATGTGAAGACGTGGAAATGACAAGGTAATAGCGAGACATTTTGATTACTTGATCACCAAGTAAACTTTTTCAACGTCGGGTTTAGGCTCCAAATCATTCCAAAAGTTTAATTGCAACATAAAAAAGTTATAACAAAAGTGGTTGGTGCTTTTACGCATTCATCTGGTGTTAAAACGAGTACAAATAACAGAAATAGGGAAAAAAAGTCATTTTTTGCACCAAATTTAGGGGCTAGTTACTTGTCTGAATGGACCCGTTCCAGGTTCTTAGAGGATCCAATCTTCGTCCACCAATGTCAAGTGTATGTAGGAGGGGAACCAAGTAAGAAAAAAGAACCATCAGAATCTTCAGTCGCTATGTGAAGACATGGGAATGACAATGTAATAGCAAGGCATTTTGATTACTTGATCACCAAGAAAACTTTTTTCAACGTCAGGTTGGGTTTCCAAATCATCCCAAATGTTTCATTGCAACATAAAAAAGTTATAACAAGAGTGGTTGGTGGTTTTTCGCACGTATCTTGTGTTAAAACGAGTACAAATAATAGAAAGAGAGAAAAAAGGCATATTTTTGCACTAGTTTTAGGGGCTAGTTTTTTGTCTAAATTTGCTCGTTTAGGGTTCCGAGAGGAGCCAATCTTTTTCCTCCGATGTCAAGTGTATGTATGAGGGGAAACAAGTAAGAAAAAATAACCATCAGAAACTTCGGTCGCAATGTGAAGATGTGGGAATGACAAGGTAATAACAAGGAATTTTGATTACTTAGTCACAAAGTTAACTTTTTTCAATGTCATGTTCGGGCTCCAAATCATCCCAAAAGTTTAATTACAACATAAAAAAGTTATAACAAGAGTTTTTGGTACTTTTACGCATGCAACTGGTGATAAAACGAGTACAAATAAGAGAAAGAAGAAAAAAAGGAATTTTTTGCACTAATTTTAGGGGCTAATTAATTATCTGAATGGACCCGTTCCGGGTTCCGAGTTGCCAATCTTCGTCATCCGATTTCAAGTATATGTATGAAGGGAAACAAGTAAGAAAAAATAACCATCGGAAACTTCGGTAGCTATGTGAAGACGTTAGAATGACAAGGAAATAGCAAGGCATTTTAAATACTTGGTCACCAAGTAAACTTTTTTCAACGTCATGTTCGGGCTACAAATTGTCCCAAAAGTTTAATTACAATATAAAAAAGTTATAACAAGAGTGGTTGGTGCTTTTACGCACGTATCTCGTGTCAAAAATGAGTACAAATAAGAAAAAGAGGGGAAAATGCATTTTTTGGCACAATTTTAGGGGCTGGTTACTTGTCTGAATGGACTCGTTCCGGGTTTGGAGAGGAGCCAATCTTCGTCCTCCGATGTCAAGTGTATGTATGAGGGGGAACAAGTAAGAAAAAATAACCATCGGAAAATTCGATCGCTACGTGAAGACGTGAAAATAACAAGGTAATAACAAGGCATTTTGATTACTTGATCACCAAGAAAAGTTTTTTCAACGTCGGGTTAGGGTTCCAAATCATCCCAAGAGTTTAATTACAACATAAAAAAGTTATAACAAGAGTGTTTGGTGGTTTTTCGCACTCTTCTGGTGTTAAAACGAGTACAAATAATAGAAAGAGAGAAAAAAAAAGCATTTCTTTGCACTAATTTTAGGGGCTAGTTTCTTGTCTGAATTGCCTCGTTCAGGGTTCCGAGAGGAGCCAATATTCATCCTCCGATGTCAAGTGTATGTAGAAGGGAAAACAAGTAAGAAAAAATAACCATCGGAAACTTCGTTTGCTATGTAAAGACGTGGGAATTACAAGGTAATAGCAAGGCATTTTAATTACTTGGTCACAAAGTAAACTTTTTTAAACGTCATTTTTGGGCTTTAAATCATCCCAAAAGTTTAATTCCAACATAAAAAAGTTATAACAAGAGTTGTTGGTGCTTTTACCCACGCATCTGGTCTTAAAACGAGTACAAATAAGAGAAAGAAGGAAAAAAGGCATTTTTTGCACTAAGTTTAGGGGCTGGTTACTTGTCTGAATAGACTCGTTATGGGTTTGAAGAGGATCCAATCTTTGTCCTCCGATGTCAAGTGTATGTATGAGGGAAAACAAGTACGAAAAAATAATGATCGGAAAGTTCGATCGCTATGTGAAGACGTGGAAATGACAAGGTAATAGCGATGCATTTTGATTACTTGATCACCAAGTAAACTTTTTTCAACGTCGAGTTTTGGCTTTAAATCCTTCCAAAATTTTAATTGCAACATTAAAAAGTTATAACAAGAGTGGTTGGTGCTTTTACGCACGCATCTGGTGTTAAAACGAGTACAAATAACAGAAAGAGGGAAAAAAGTCATTTTTTTGCACCAAATTTAGGGGCTAGTTACTTGTCTGAATGGACCCGTTCCGGGTTCTGAGATGAGCCAATCTTCGTCCACCAATGTCAAGTGTATGTAGGACGGGAAACAAGTAAGAAAAAATAAACATCGGAATGTTCAGTCGCTATGTGAAGACGTGGGAATGACAAGGTAATAGAAAGACATTTTGATTACTTTGTCACCAAGTAAAATTTTTTGAACGTCGCGTTCGGGCTTCAAATCATCCCAAAAATTTCATTGCAACATAAAAAAAGTTATAACGAGAGTGGTTGGTAGTTTTACAGACGCATCTGGTGTTAAAACAAGTACAAATAAGAGAAAGAAGAAAAAAGGGAATTTTTTGCACTAATTGTTGGGGCCAGTTACTTGTCTGAATGGACCGGTTCTGGGTTCCGAGAGGAGCCAATCTTTGTCATCCGATTTCAAGTGTATGTATTAGGGGAAACAAATAAAAAACAATAACCATCTGAAACTTCGGTCGCTATGTGACGATGTGGAAATGGCAAGGTAATTGAAAGGCATTTTGATTACTTGGTCACCAAGTAAACTTTTTTCAACGTCGGGTTGAGGCTCTAACTTATCCCAAAAGTTTAATTACAACATAAAAAAGTTATAACAATAGTGGTTGGTGCTTTTACGCATACATCAGGTGTTAAAACGAGTACAAATAAGAGAAAGAGGGGAAAAAAGGTATTTTTTGCACTAATTTTAGGGGCTGGTTACTTGTCCAAATGGACTCGTTCTGGGTTCCGAGAGGAGCCAATCTTTGTCCTCCGATGTCAAGTGTATGTTCGAGGGGAAACAAGTAAGAAAAAATAACCATCAGAAACTTCGGTCGCTATGTGAAGACGTAAGAATTACAAGGTAATAGCAAGACATTTTGATTACTTAGTCACCAAGTAAACTTTTTTCAACGTTGGGTTCGGGCTCTAAAATCATCCCAAAAGTTTAATTGGAACATCAAAAAGTTATAAAAAGAGTAGTTGGTGCTTTTACGCATGCATCCGGTGTTAAAACGAGTACAAATAAGAGATAGAGGAAAAACAACATTTTTTTGCACTAAATTTAGGGGTTAGTTACTTGTCTTAATGGACCCGTTCCGGGTTCCGATGTCAAGTGTATGTATGAGCCAATCTTCTTTCACCGATGTCAAGTGTATGTATGAGGGGAAACAAGTAAGAAATTACAACCATCGGAAACTTCGATCGCTATGCGAAGACGTGGGAATGACAAGGTAATAGCAAGTGGTCTCCAAGTAAACTTTTTTCAACGTCGAGTTTGGGATCCAAATCATCCCAAAAGTTTAATTACAATATAAAAGAGTTATAACAATAGTGGTTGGTGCTTTTATGAACGCATCTGGTGTTAAAACGAGTACAAATAAGTAAAAGAAGAAAAAAATGCATTTTTTGCACTAATTTTAGGGGCTAATTACTGTCTGAATGGAACCGTTCCTTGTTTCGAGAAGAGCCAATCTTCTTCCTCCGATGTCATGTATGTATGAGGGGGGGTAACAACTAAGAAAAAATGACCATCAGAAATTTCGGTCGCTATGTGAAGATGTGGGAATGACAAGGTAATAGTAAAGCTGTTTGATTTCTTGGTCACCAAGTAAACTTTTTTCAACGTCGGGTTCAAGATCCAAATCATCGTAAAAGTTAAATTCCAACATAAAAAAATTATAACAAGAGTGGTTGGTACTTTTACGCAGGCATATGTTGTTAAAACGAATACAAATAAGAGAAAGAGGAAAAAAAAGCATTTTTTGCACTAATTTTAGGGGCTGGATACTTGTCTGAATAGACTCATTTCGGGTTACGAGAGGATCCAATTTTTGTCCTCCGATGCCAAGTGTATGTATAAGGGTAAACAAGTAAGAAAAAATAATCATCGGAAACTTTGGTCTCTATTTGAAGACGTGAGAATGACAAGGTAATAGCAGGCATTTTGATTACTAGGTCACCAAGTAAACTTTTTTAATGTCATGTTCGGGCTCCAAATCATCCCAAAAGTTTAATTACAAATAAGAGATAGAAGAAAAAAAATGAATTTTTTGAACTAATTTTTTGCCAATCTTCGTCATCCGATGTCAAGTGTATGTATGAAGGGAAACAGGTAAGAAAAAATAACCATCAGAAACTTCGGTAGCTATGTGAAGACGTTGGAATGACAAGGAAATAGCAAGGCATTTTGAATACTTGGTCACCAAGTAAACTTTTTTCAACGTCATGTTCGGGCTACAAATCGTCCCAAAAGTTTAATTACAACATAAAAAAGTTATAACAAGAGTGGTTGGTGCTTTCACGGACGTATCTCATATTAAAACGAGTACAAATAAGAAAAAGAGGGGAAAAGGCAATTTTTTTGCACCTATTTTAGGGGCTGGTTACATGTATAAATGCACTCGTTCCGCGTTTGGAGAGGAGCCAATCTTTGTCCTCCGATGTCAAGTGTATGTATGGTGGGAAACAAGTAAGAAAAAAAACCATCAGAAACTTCGGTCGCTATGTGAAGACGTTTAAATGACAAGGTAATAACAAGGCATTTTGATTACTTGGTCACAAGTAAACTTTTTTCAATGTTGGGTTGGGCCTCTAAATCATCCCAAAAGTTTAATTACAACATAAAAAGTTATAACAAGAGTTGTTGGTGCTTTTACGCACGCATCTGGTGTTAAAACGAGTACAGATAAGAGAAAGAGGGAAAAAAAGACATTTTTTGCCACTAAATTTAGGGGCTAGTTACTTGTCTTAATTGACCCGTTCAAGGTTCCGAGAGGAACCAATCTCCTTCCACCGAAGTCAAGTGTATGTAGGAGGGGAAACAAGTAAGAAAGAATAACAATCAGAAACTTCGGTTGTTATGTAAAGACGTGTGAATAACAAGGTAATAGCAAGGCATTTTGATTACTTGGTCACCAAGTAATCTTTTTTCAATGTCGGGTTCGGGCTCCAAATCATCCCAAAAGTTTAATTGCACCATAAAAAAGTTATAACAAGAGTGGTTGGCAGTTTTACGCACGCATCTGGTGTTAAAACGAGTACATATAAGAGAAAGAGAGAAAAAAGACATTTTTTTGCACTAATTTTATGGGCTGGTTACTTGTCTCAATGGACCCGTTCCGGGTTCCGAGAGGAGCCAATCTTCGTCTTCCGTTGTTAAGTGTATGTATGAGGTAAAACAACTAAGAAAAAATAATCATCGTAAAACTTTGGTCGCTATGTGAAGACGTGGGAATGACAAGGNGCTATGTGAAGACGTGGGAATGACAAGGTAATAGCAAGGCATTTTGATTACTTGGTCACCAAGTAAACTTTTTTCAACGTCGGGTTCGGGCTCCAAACCATCCCAAAAGTTTCATTGCAACATAAAAAAGTTATAACAAGAGTAGTTAGTGCTTTTACGCACGCATCTGGTGTTAAAACGAGTACAAATAAGATAAAGACTGAAAAAAGAAATTTTTTGCACTAATTTTAGGGGCTGGTTACTTGTCTGAATGGACCCGTTCCGGGTTCCGAGAGGAGCCAATCTTTTTCCTCCGATGTCAAGGGTATGTATGAATTTAAACAAGTAAGAAAAATAACCATCTAAAACGTCGGTCGCAATGTGAAGACGTAGAAATAACAAGTAATAACAAGGCATTTTGATTACTTGGTCACCAAGTAAACTTTTTTCAACGTCGAGTTTGGGCTCCAAATTTTCCCAAAAGTTTTAATTGCAACATAAAAATGTTATAACAAGATTGGTTGGTGCTTTTACGCACGCATCTGGTGTTAAAACGAGTAGAAATAAGAGAAAGAGGAAAAAAGTATTTTTTTTTCTCTAATGTTAGGGGCTAGTTACTTGTCTGAATGGACCCGTTCTGGGTTCCGAGAGGAGCCCATATTCGTCCTTCGATGTGAAGTGTATGAATGAGGGGAAACCAGTAAGAAAAAATAACAATCGAAAACTTTGTTTGCTATGTGAAGACGTGGGAATGACAAGGTAATAGCAAGACATTTTGCGTACTTGGTGTTAGCTTTAACTATGATTAAAACAACCATTATTTTTTATGATGAATATTAATATGTTGCATAGTTGATTAACCATTAAAGAGAAGTTGATTTGAATATTGTATATGAAATACCCTCAACAAAGGGTACCTTTTTTATCTAACAAGTCGGTCGAGTTTTGCATAAATTGTTAAGTCT
>QAOC01026530.1:0-32502 GCA_003255005.1 Begonia fuchsioides | reverse complement strand
ACCTTGAAGCGTGGACGTAGGCAAGGTTGGCCGAACCGCATTAACAAGCCCAGTATTATCCTTCTTTCTCTTAAACTTTTTAATTATTGGTTGAGCTTAATCATTTAATAGATAAATAATTTTTAAGAGATAAACGAAGAATTTATACTAAACGAATTAAATATCTATTAACCTAATTCACCCCCCCTTTTAGGTTAAACACGATCCTTCAAAAATTACAATCATGCAATGGGGGAGGTTTTATCAGCTACGAAGAGAGGAAAAATGAAGGGAAAACTAAGGGCCAAAGTCATGCAAAAAGCATGCTGTAAAATGAATAAAAGTAGGGAAAATTTTGACAAATGAGAATTCAAGAACGTGCAAGCCACGTTTCCTAGTCGTGAAAACCCTCTCAGGTTCTCTAAATATTCACAGAAATTCACGTAAAAATTATCCTAAAAATACAATAAAACTCCTTCAATCCTTAGAAAGGTTGATGAGTTGAGTCGTGGGATGATTGTGCACGATTGCATGTGACTCCAACTCACCATCCAAAGTAAACTTCAATCGGGTTCGGGTGTGGGCTCGAGTCCGGCGGTCTCGATTTTAGGTTGCAAATTCACCTCTTCACCACGCCAAGTTATCACGTGTTTTGGCCTTGTTTGATCCTCCAAAGTTCGCTTAGAAATGTATAAATCTTCAATTAATTTTCCTGCAACATTAACAATTATATTAGAAAAATCCCGAGCTTGGGCTCGGGTGATTGCTCCACTTGGCATGCCAATCTGTGGCATGTCAAATTACAACTCGCAAACCTTGTAACAATTCAAATTATAAAACTATGCAGATTTGTCCGAAATTGGGAAATCTTGATACAACTTTAAAATTCATGCACTAGCAACAATTCTGGACCAACCCAAGCACTTAGATGTCAATATAGGGTAAGAATTGATACCTTAGAGGAAAGAAAACTCGCACCAAAAATTCCAAATCTGTGGCTTCCCTATTTTCCTCTTTTCTTGCTTCACTAGTGCACTAAATCTCACTTTTATGCAATAAATACCCTCACACACTTCAACTATCCTTAAATCTTCACTTTTCTCCTAAAAAACTAGAGAGAACTTGAGAGAAGGAGATGAATTTCGTAGTTTTCCCTATCTGATTGGAAACCCCCTTCATAAAAAGCTAAGGAGGAGGTGGAGAAAGCATGAGGTGTTTTCTCCTCATTCCACCCCTCTTAAGCTACTCCCCAAATTCACCAATCATATTTATTTAACTTTAATAATAACATTTTGATTTATATTATTTTTACACAGAAAATTAAGGTGGAGGTGGAGGAAAGCATGAGGTGTCCATTCAAGAAGGAGGTGTCCATTCAAGTAGGAGGTGTCCATTCAAGTAGGAGGTGTCCATTCTAATAATCACTAATTGGCTTAGGTTAATCTTATGATTGAGAGTTTTATTTATTCTAACTTTCCTTCAAACCCTTCATACACATAACAATTTTTTTTTTCATCGATCACAACTTCTAATTTACCGTACCATCAAAACTAAATCACAAGATCATTGTACCATACACAAAAAGCAAGGGTGTTACACCTGAACCCTAAACCCTTGAAATGTGAACCATGGATCCCTGAACCATGAACCCTCAACACTTTAATTAGAACCCTGGAACCCTGCCCTAATATGAAACCCTGAAGCCTTTACGTGGAACCCTAGAACCATGGAACTTTTAATTTTGAACGTTGAACTCCTGAACTCTCAACCCCTGAACCCTTAAACCATGAACCTTGAAACCCAAACCTAGACCCCTAAACTTTTGACTATGAACTCTGAACGTTGATTCCTAAGCTCTTGACCCAAGAAGCCTTGTATCTTGAATCCTTGAACCCTGAAATGGTAAACATTGGAACCTTGTGATCTTGGAACCCTAAACCTTGAACCTTGGAACCCTAGACCATGACCACTAAACCTTGATCCTTAAACCCCAAACTTTAGAACTCTGAACTACTAACCGTAGAATCCTGGAACCCTAGAACCAATGAACCCTGGAACCCTGAACCCTGGAACCTTAAAACCTGGAACCCATGAACCCTAGAACTTATGAACCCTAAACCTTGAACACTTGAACCCTTCAAAACCAAGGAACCCTGGAACCTTGAACCTTTGACCGTGGAACCCTGAACCCTGAAACTCTGTACCCTTAGCTGTGGAACCTTGAATTCTGAACCCTACAACCATAAACTCTGGAACCCTTGAATCCTTGAACCCTAAACCCTTGAACAATGAACCCTGAGCTTTGGATCCCTGAACCATGAACCTTGAGCTTTGGACACTAGAACCCCTTGAACTCTTAACCCTTAATTTTATCCTAAAACCCTTGAAGCCAAGAATTGTGAACCCTGGAACCTTGAACCTTCGAACCTTTAACCCTGAACTCTGAACATTGGAATCCTAACCCTGAACCTTGGAACATGGAAATGTTGACCCTGGAACCTCGAACCATGAACCTAGAATCCTGAACCTTAGAACCTTGGAACCCTAAGACTAAGAACCCTTAACCTAAGAACCCTAAACCTAATTTCTAAACCATTGAATACTAAACCTTAAAATCCTAAACCTTGAACACTAGAAGCCTAGAAGCCTAGACCCTCGAAACTAAACCCTAGAATCTTTAACATAAGGAACTCTAAACCCTGCAACCCTAAGAGCTAAATCCTAGAATCCTGAACCCTAGAGTCTTAAACCCTGACCCTGAACACTAAACCTTGGAACATTTAACCAAACCTTGATCCCTAAACAATCAACCCTGAATCTTGAAACCCTAGAACCCTTAAACCATTTACCCTGAAACCTGGAAACCTTAACCTTGAAATCCTTGAACTTTAAACCCTGAACCTTGGAACCCTAAATAATTGAATCCTAAAACTCTGGAATCTTGAACCCTAAACCCTGAAACTTAACACTGAACCGTGGAACCCTGGAGCTATAGAACCCATTAACTCTGAACCCTAAATCCTAGAACCTTTGAACCCTAGAAAACTGAACTCTGAACCCTGACCTTTAAACCCATACCCTAAACCCTAAACCATGAATGTAACGACCCGATTCTCAGGACGCCACTTGCTGCTCTTCTTACTTACATTACGTACTGACTTTCTTACTTACTTACTCACTGGCAGCCCGAGAACTGGTCCGTTACTGAGTTTCTTACTTACTTACATTATTTTGGTGGAAAACTAATTTGAACTATCTTTAGTTTGTAAATCAGTTTACAAGGAAAACCGTTGAATTAAAACATACTTACACTCTTTGTAAACAATGATTTGAATTCCACCTTTTATCAAAAAGACATAAACACTTAATAACTTAAAACTTACAGCGGAAGCAATTACTTTAACTTAAAATACATTCAATTCAAAACATTGGTAATCCATCACACCAAAATAAGGGTATACATTTTAATACATCTTCAAAATATTCAAAACATTTTATATCACGACTGCGTGTGTGTCATGCATCACTCCCCGTCGGTCATCGCTCAATAAATTGTATCATTTGGACACCCCTCTGCTCTAACTTCTTGATCAGTCATTAGCACCCTTTCTTCCATTAGATTCCCTACATTGTAAAGCCTAAACTATGAGCCTAAAGCCCAGTAAGAAGCGTAACTATAAAATGCAATGCATGAGTATGCTATGTCGTTAAAACAATGCATAATTTCATTCACGTTTCTTAGGTTTCATATCTTCTTTATCTTTGGAAATATTACAGAATCTGAATAACACTCCCTCCACCTACTTCAACTTCTACTGATCTTGGGCCCACTTACTACTTGGAGTGCTCAGGCCTGTAATAACCATTTACTTTACTGTTCTGATATTCAAGTTCTTAACTCATTGGAGACGAAATACAATTAGCGTCCCATACCACCAATTATACCTCATTTACCTCCAACTACATTGTAAAACAATGCATGAAATCATTTCGTTGACATTTTGTAAAACTATGATGCATGACCATGTGACTATGAAAACATCACTTAAATCACATCACATAACATGAAAATAAGCATACATCACCAAAAATGTCATGAAAACAAACATGCAACACACATCAAACATACATCCTAATCTTTGCAATGTAGTCCCACTTAAGGGCCAAAAAATCTTAATACTAACTTACCTTAGCTGCTTTCGTGAATCAATCCACTTGAGCCCCTTTTTAATCCAATAAATGACCTAAATATGTAAATCATATACAGATCACAATTTGAATAAAGTCTGAACTTTCTATTCCAACTTCAAATGACTATAACTTCCTCGTTAATGATCCATTCCTGATGATTAAGGTGTCAAATTATTCCTTAAGAAGTCTACTATAACTTCTTAGAAGACACCAAATTCAGAAAACTAAAGCATGTGGACTTATGTTGACAAAACATAGGGCATTCACTGTTTGAACCCCGATTCGGTCGACCCAACCTGTAAGGGGTCGACCCATTTGACAAAACAGAGAGCCTGCATTTTTAAATTTGAGAATCGGTCGACCCAACCATTTTCTTTTCCTTCCCCCATGGGTTGTTGCTTGGTTTCGTAAACAACCCGCTCCAAAACAGCCTCATCCACATTCCGAGCTAAATTCCTCATCCTGAGCTTCGTCACCTACATCACAAAGCTTAACTAGTAAGCTTAAGGCTTAGTAAGTTAATCCATAATAATAAAACATTTATGAGACCTTTATGCATATGCTGCTTTATAAAAACAATGCAGTTTCGTATTGTTCATTTCTTTTCTTTTCTTTCACTTAACAGTCCAGTTAATGTGGGTAATACCGTCTAGGGGAGAGTAGACACCATCTGGTCCAACCTCTTGGGACAGCCAAACTCAACCCCGCCCAACATGTAACTATTTACGTACATTTCATTTCTTTCATTATTTGATCGTTGAAGGTACCACGGGAGAGAGTAGACACCATATGGCCTCCCTCGAGGCAGTCTAACTCGAGCTCCTCCTTCAACGACCCGTTGCATATTATCATGAAAATCATGCATGCAAATCATTTTCGTATTTTTCTTAAAACCATGATGCATGAAAAATTAAAATGCATGAACACGATAACATGCAATAATATATACAATTCAAACATTGCAGGCATTCTAAACATACGTCTTTATTCTAACACCAAAAATCAGTCAATCATCAAACAAGACACACAAACATATCCTCAAATAAATTGATGTCGGTGTATTGTGCTATACACCCCAAAAACAATCCAGCATATTTCAAAATCATAAATTCTAATCTTTGTAATGTAGTCCCCTTAGGGACAATCACATGCAACATTAACTTACCTTAGTGTTAGCTTTAAAAGTTTCTAAAGCAATCAATTATTTTTGATGATAACTATGTAAGATAAAATTGAAGTTTTACCAAGTGCAGCTAGGCTCGTAGAAGCAACTTATGTCGACAGGTAAGAACGTATGTCGACCGCTTAAAGACCAGAGAAGAATCATATGTCGACCGTTTATCAAGTATGTCGACCGATTGAAGTTCAAGAGATTGGATCGCATGTCGACCGGACGTGACATATGTCGACCGCTTAAAATCCAGAGAAGGATCGTATGTCGACCGGATGCAACATATGTCGACCTCTTAAAATCCAGAGAAGGATCATATGTCGACCGTCTATTAAGTATGTCGACCGGCTTCCGACAATCAAAGTTCAAGACATTGGAGAGTATGTCGACCGGACTATACTTATGTCGACCGGAAAAATAACAGAAAGTTTTACATGTCGACCACCAAGTGTAGATGTTCACCGAAGAACTTAGAGACACCGAAGTTATGTCGACCATTCAAGACTTTATGTCAACCGTCCAAACAACAGAGAATCTCCTATGTCGACAGTTAAAGAACTCATGTCGACCGGTCAAATATCCGAGAGTTTTTTTCCATGTCAACCACCAAGAGTAGATGTCGACCGAGGAACTTACAAATACTGATTGTATGTCGACAGCTCCAAAGACATGTCGACCGGTCAAATAATAGAGAGTTTTCCATGTCGACTACCAAGAGTAGATGTCAACCGAAGAACTTAGAAATACCGATGGTATGTCGACAGCTACTATGATATGTCGACCGGTCAAGTCCAACGATAGGAAAATTCTTCAACGGCTACTTTCTTATGAGTCTTAACGGCTATCTCTATGTCGACAGCCCTCGAAGATATGTCGACAGCTCCGAAGTCTAACAGACGGAAATCTATAAATTGGAGACGAGAAGCCGAAAGCAAACGCCGATTTTTAGAGAGAGAAAAGTACGTCCAAACTCTGCCNGCTTTATTGAAAAACTTGATCAATATGCTGCTGCACTTGAAAACCTAAAATGCAAGTAACATAATTCATTAACTTCAAACAACCATAACTTCTTCGATAATGATCCATTTGTGATGCTACGGGTGTCAAATTATTCCTGAAAGAGTCTACTATAACTTCTTAAAAGACACCAAATTCAGAAAACTAACGCATGTTGACTTAATAGGACAAAATAGAGGGCATTCACTGTTTGAACCCCTGTTTGGGTCGACCCAAACTGTGAGGGGTCGACCCATGTCGACAAACAGAGATGTCGCATTTCTGAAATCGAGTTTCGGTCGACCCAAACTACAAGGGGTCGACCCAAACTCCCCCCAGTTTATGTACACTGACTTGCGACGTCCATAACTTTTTCTATGTAACTCTGAATTGAGTGATTCTAACATTTGTGAATTACTCTAAAAGCCTTCTTTAACTATTATGAAGGACATAAACTCTAATTTTTAACAAATATTGACCGAATCTCTAAAATTATAACTTTGTTCATACTTAACTCTTTTCTTATCTCTCAGCATGAAATCACTCGTTTTTATCCCCCAATTCAAATACTACCATCGTATTATCCTTACTAAACTTAGAAGAACTTAAGAGGATAGAAAATATTACCTTGAACTTTGGTTTCAACGAGAGCCTTAGTGTTTTCCACTTCCCTTCACTTTCTAACTCTATTTCTCTCACGAAATCCGTTTTCTTTCTCAGTCTTCCTCTCCCTTATCAGACGAGAGAACTCTGAGTAAATAGACAAGGAGAAGAGGTCATGCTGGTAGGGAATGGCATACCATGCCTTGTTATATCTTAATTAAACAAAATCAATCTTCCTTTCATATCCATCAATCAGGATCCTCCACGTTTTGGCTGACTTTTCAACGGCATGTACGAATGTGTCGACCCCTCTTCCATTGTGTCGACCGAAAGTATTCCCAGAGGGCAACTTGTGTCAACCACACACCTATTGTGTCGACCGAAAGCGTTCCAGAGAGCAACTTGTGTTGACACTTTCTAAGTCCTGGGGTCGACCCAAAGTGTCAATTGTGTCGACCCTTCTTCAATCATGGGGTCGACCAAAACTATAATAAATGATTGTTTTCTGTCGACCCCTCTTTGATCTTGGGGTCGACCGAAACATACAATTGTGTCGATTGTGTCTACCCTTCTTCAATCATGGGATCGACCGAAACTATAATAAAGGACTATTTTGTGTCGACCCCTCTTCAATCTTGGGGTCGACCGAAACATACAATTGTGTCCCCCTCCAAAATTCTGGGGCCGACAGGAACTTCCATTTGTGTCGACCCTTTCAAAATCCTGGGGTCAACCGGATCTTACTTGAAGGTAATCCTTTAGTGTATTAACCCAACTTACTTTATTATTTCACTTAGACCTAGCAACCATCAAACATATTGGACTTCAAACAAACACCAATCAAACCCAAACACTTAGGCCGGTGGACGGTGTGACGCACCCCAGACAGAGTATTCTTCTTCCAATTATTCATAATCGGAATCAACATTCATAAAGAAAAATCTTAATCACTTTTGTCTTAAAATCACAAAATTCTTAAAATAAACGAGGGTCGTTACAATTTTTCAAATCTAAACACTCCAAAATGCTTCTAATGTATATCTTGTCATCCCCACCGGTCGGCACTTAAGGATTCAAGCTTCTCGCACCAGATCCGCCTCCTCCACGGCATGATTGTTACATAAAACAAGGAGCGATAAGGCCCTCACCTTCATCTTCATAACCTATATCACAAAGCATAACCTATGAGCCTAAAGCTCAGTAAGTAATCGAATGAGGCTATATGCCTAACATGAGCATGATGTTTCTTAAAAACATGCACATTCATTTCGTTCTTTATCATTATCTTGACTTAACTTGTCATGTGTGGGTGTCACATCGTATGAAGGTGAATAGACATCATATGGCCTCCGTGAGTCAGCCAATTCCACCTTCTCCTATAACTTGAACTTGAATTTATGTACATTTATGCATTGGATGATGAATGTGTCTCATACAACCTTCATCATCTATTGGGTGACATTTTAAAAACATGCATGAGAAATTTTTTTTGTATTTTTCATAAAACATGATGCATGGACATAATTAATACATATGCATGTCATGATAACCTAATTTAAGTACAAGCAATATAATGCATCAAACATCTCCCAAGTCAACCGTAATAAACATTCCTAGTATACTTGACTTAACTTAACTCTTGACTTATGATAATACATAAACATCAAACAATGTCAATCAAGCACCAATCAAACCCAAAGGACATGGGTTAGTGTACGGTGTGATACAACATAATATCATTAATAACGCTATCATAAAAACAACAACTTCTAAGACATTCTTACTTAATGGCTATCTAAGTAATCAAACACATCATCCTTACTACTATCCTTTGTGATTTAGTCCAACAAGGGGCCAAACACATGCAATGATTACTTACTTGGATTCCTTAGCTATAACTTGGTATTCTGAATCTTTAATGATCCAATGAGTTTGCTTATATACCTTAACATCATAAAATAAAACAATATAAGCCAAACACGGAATACCCTGTTTCACTAGAAACTTGTTGCATCCATAACTTTATTGAAACACTCTGATCAAAACACTAAAGGTACAAATTTCAACCTTAAAGTGTTGGCTATACTTCATTAGAAGACATCATGACCAATTTCTAACTCGAAGATTTTGTAAAACTTGCATTCTAGAAACGGAGTAACATGACTTATAATTTGTATACCCATAAAATATCTTCACAATTTCATGCATTTTTAACCATATAACGCTATTTCCATCACTTATAATCTAACCTAGAACAAAGTTAGGTGCTTCTGAATAACAAACTCTATACCTCAAGGTTAAGTTCGTGGTCTTCCTTCCTTCTTGCACTTCTAACCCTTAAATACCAAAATTCCTATACAAAACACTAAAACCTCTTACTTTGATTTCAAACCCAAATTTTTCTCACAAAAATTTGGAGAGGATTTTAGAGAGGAGAGAGAGCTGGAAGAGAGATCTGAGGGTCGTGATGGCTAATAGCTGAAGACTCCAACAAATGTTATCCCTTTGGAAGGTGAAGAGTCATGTGGTTCAAGCATGAGATGTGACCATCCAAGCTCACCACCTCTTCATGCATGAGGTGTCACCATCCTTTTCACGTGGAACTTCCCTATTGGTCCATCTTTAATTAAATATGGATTGAATTTCCTAAAATTTCATTGAAAAGTTAATTATTTCAGCAATAAGATGTCGACCTCTCATTCAAGGTGTCGACCTTTAATAAAACCCGAGAGTTTCAAGGGGTGACCCTTTCTAAAATTTTCATAACTTTCGTTCCACAACTTAGATTTCAATAATTCAAAAACTCATATTTCCCTTATTGAGTCTCATGTAACTTTGTAGTAGATTTAAGCTGCAAATTATGATTTTAACATAATCAAATATACAAAATACCAAACATGGCTCAAAATCCATAATTTTATAGTCTTGTTTTCCTTCACTAACTTCAAATAAACATAACTTCTTCTCCAGAAGTCCAATAGAATTTATCTAGCTATTAATCTTCTTAGCTTGAAGTCTACTACAACTTTGTAAAAGAACACTTTGCCAATTACGCTTTTCTAAGGCATGATATGATTGTAACATAGAAACTGCTCTGTTAAAAATTCTAACCCAATATTTGTTCCAACCTTTGCAGTCTAAGATTCATAACTTTCTTTATACGTTTTTAAATCAAGAAATTCTTGTTGCTGTAGTTTTATCTACTAATCTATTAAATTCCGTTATAAGAAATCAACTCCATGTTAAGACCCTAACACCTCGGAATTAGGTAAATACCAATATTGTTTCCGATTTGTCAATTCATTACTTCTAAGGTGTAATTTTGTCTCCATTTTCATCTTTTCTTAGCACATTTCATTCTTTAACCATAAAACATTATATTCACATAATGTTATTGTACATCAAAAAGTTGGGTGTTACATAGGGTTACAGGGTTCAAGGTTCTAAGGTTCAGGGTTCAGGATTCTCGAGTTCAATTTTTTAAGGTTGCTGGGTTCCATGATTCAAGGTTTATGATTTATGGTTCATTATTCTACATTTCAAAGTTTAGGGATTTAAAGTTCCAGGATTCACGGTTAGGGGTTCAGGGTTCCAAGTTTTAGGGTTCAAGGTTCTAAGGTTACAGTGTTCTAGCGTTCGAAGGTTTAAGATTCAAGGTTTAGGGTTTTAAGGTTTATGGGTTCTTAGGTTTGTAGTTCAGGTTATAGGGTTCAGAGTTACAGAGTTCTAGGGTTCAGGTTTCAAAATTCAAGGTTCCAAGGTTAAGGGTATAGGGTTCTAGGGTTCAGGGTTCAAGGTTCCAGGGTTCCAAAGTTCAGGTTAAGAGTTAAGGGTTTAAAGGTTATAACATTAAAGGGTTCAAAGTTTCTAGGGTTAAGGGTTCTAAGGTTCCAGGGTTCAAATGTTTATCGGCTAGGCTTCCGAGGTTTAGGTTTCGGGGTTAAAGGTTCCACTATTAAGAGTTCAACGTTCTATGGTTTAGGCTTTAGGCTTTCAAGATTCAAGATTCGAGGCTTCAAGGTTTAGAGTTTTGGGGTTCAAGGATCAAGGTTCTAGAGTTCAGGGTTAATGGTCCAGAGTTTTAGGATTCTGCGGTTTTAAGGTTTATGGTTGAAGGGTCCAATGTTTAAGGTCCAGTGTCCAGCGTTAGTGATTCCATGGTTTAGGGTTCTAGGGTTCCAGGGTCCAAGGTTCAATGTTTAAGGTTTAGGGTTTCAACACTCCGTTGTCAAGGTTTTAGCGTTCCATATTTAAGGTTTAGGCTTTAAAGGTTAAGGGTTAAAGGGTTTAGGATCCAAAGTTCAAGGTTCCAAGGTTTTGGGTTAAGAGTTTTATTTTCCATGGTTGCAAGGTTCTATGATTCAAGGTTAACAATTTAGGGTTTATAGTTCTAGGTTTCAAAGTTTAGGGTTTTAGGTTTCAGGGTCCAGAGTTCAAGGATTAGGGTTTCAAGTTCCAACGTTAAAGGTCCAAGGTTGCAAGGATCAAGATTTCAAGATTCCATGGTTTAGGGTCCAGGGTTCTCGGGTTTGGGGTCCAAGGTTCCAGGGTTTAAATGTTCATGGTCTAGGCTTCCAAGGTTTAAGGTTTAGGGTTTAGGGTTCCACTGTATTGGGCTTTCAAGGTTCAAGGTTCTAGGATTCAAGCTTATTGGTCTAGAGTGTTGGGGTTCTGGGGTTTTAAGGTTCATGGTTCAATGTTCCAGGATTGAGAATTAAGGGTTCAAGGGTTTAGGGTTCAGGGTTCAAGTTTCCACAGTCCTAGGATCCGGATTTAACAATTTCATGTTTACACGGTTGAAGAGTTCAGGGCTCAGGATTTAGGGTTTATGGTATCAGGGCTGGTTCATGATTAACGGTTAAGGGTTCAAAGTTTCCACGGTTTCACTGTCAAGGGTTAATGATTCCATGGTTCAAGGTTCCAGCATTCCAGTGTCCGGTGTTAACGATTACATGGTTACAAGGTTCCAGGATTGAAGATTAAGCGTTCAAGGGTTCAAGGTTCAAAGTCCAAGGTTACAAGGTTTAGGGTTCGAGGTTCAGGTTTCAAGGTTTTCTGGTTCAAGGGTTCTAGGGTCCAAGGTTCAGAGTTTAGGGTTTAGTGTTTCAGCGACAACTTTCAAGGTTCTAGGTTTTGAGATTTAGGGTTTAGGCATTAAAGGTTAAGGGTTAAAGGGTTTAGGGTTAAAGGGTTTAGGGTTTAAGGGTTTAAGGGTTTAAGGTTCTAGGGTTTAGGGTTCAGGGTTCATGGTTCTGAGGTTTAAAGTTCAGAGTCCAGTGTTCCTGGATTTTGGTTCTAGGGTTTTAGGGTTCCATGATTCAAGGTTTCAAGATTCAAGGTTTAGGCTTCCAAGGTTCAGGTTCCAGTGTTCAGGATTCAGGGTTCATGTTTAGCGTTCAAGGTTTCAATGTTTAGGGTCCAAGGTTTGGGGTTAAAAACTTCAATTTTCCAGGTTGTTGGGTTCCAAAGTTCAAGGTTCCAAGGTTTTGGGTTCAGGATTCAATTTTCCAAGGTTGCAGGGTTCAATTATTCAAGGTTAACAATTTAGGGTTTATTGTGCTAGGGTTAAAAGTTCAAGGTTTTAGGGTTCCAGGGTCCAGTCTTCAGAGATTAGGGTTTCAATTTTAGGGGTTTATGGTTCCAAGGTTACAGGGTTCAAGATTTCAGGGTTCGATGTTCAAGGATTCCAGGATTTCGATGTTCTTGGGTTCATGGTTTGAGGGTTACAGGGTTCCAGGGTTTCGATGTTCTTGGGTTCATTGTTTGAGGGTTCTGGGGTTAAGGGTTCTAGGGTTACAAGTTTCAGGGGTTGAAGGTTTTAGAGTTCTAGGGTTCAGGGTTCCAGGGTTTAGGGTCCAAGGTTGCAGGGTTTAGGGTCCAAGGTTGCAGGGTTCCAATGTTCATTGTCTACGCTTCCAAGGTTTAGGGTTTAGAGTTTACGGTTCAACTGTTGGGGGATTTTAATGTTGAACGTTCTAGGGTTCAAGGTTCAGAGTTCTAAGGTTCAAGGATCAAGGTTCTATCAGGGTTATTGGTCTAGACTTTTAGGGTTCAAGGTTTAACGCTCCAATGTTCAGGCTTCATGGTAAAGGGTTCCAAGATTGAGGATTAATGGTTTAAGGGTTCAGGGTTCAGAGTTCAAAGTTTCAAGTTCCAAGGTTTAGGGTTCAGGGTTTAAAGACTCAACAGTTCTAGGGGGTCCAAATTTAATGATTTCGAGTTCAAGAGTTTAGGGTTCAGGGTTTAGGTTTTATGGTATCAGAGCTGAGGATTCATGATTCACGATTAACGGTTCAAAGTTTCCTTAGTTCTAGTGTCTAGAGTTAATGATTCCATGGTTCAAGGTTCCAGCGTTCCCAAGCTCTAGAATTCACGGTTTAGGGTTTAGAGTTTTAACGCTCACCTGCCATGGTTCTAGGGTTCCAGATTAAGAGTTTATGCTTGAAGACTAAGCGTTAAAGGGTTTAGGGTTTAAAAGTTTAGGTTTCAGGGTTCAAGGATTCTGTGGTTCAAAGTCCAAGTTTTCAAGGTTTAAGGGTTCTATGGTTCAGGGTATAGGTTCCAATATTTAGGGTTTCAAGGTTCAAGGGTCCAGAGTTCAGTCTGCGGCGTTCAAAGGTTCAAGGTTCCAAAGTTACCAGAATCCAAGAATGAAGGGTTCAGTATTCTAGTGTTCAAAGTTCAAAGTTTCATGGTTCCATAAGTATAGGATTAAATGTAACACCCCCTTTTTTTTTATCCTAAAACCTTTTGAAAACAATGGTAAATTTTTTTTTTTTCTTTGTAAAAACACTTGAAATACTTGACTTGAAAACTTAGGGGAAGCGTAATACTTTAAACGTTGAATTAATGAACCCATACACGTGTAAACCTCAATTTCATCAATACAGGTTAAAGGTAACTTTACGCAAAATAACAATTTTCATTCCTTTAAAACGTTTGACATAGTTGTTCAAGACTTTAACAAAAGGTTTCACCAACGTTATTCAAAATATCGTAAAGCATCTAATTAGTTTTGCGATAAAACATCAAATACATTAAAACCATTTTCTTTTCCTTCCCCCATGGGTCGTTGCTTGGTTTCGTAAACAGCCCGCTCCAAAACAGCTTCATCCACATATCATGGCACGTGATGAGGACTCAATTCCTCATCCCGAGCTTCGTCACCTACATTGCAAAGTCTAACTAATGGGCTTAAAGCTCAGTAAGTAGTGCAAATAAAACATGAATGACGTAATGCATGATATGATTTAAAACAATGCAAACTATTTCATTTTCGTGGTGTGGATCCGCCGCCCATATGACGACCATCCACAAAACTTGATTTCTCTTTTGGGTTTACATAACGTATATCATTAGGAGATATAACAACCTACCACAAAACCCCATTGGGCTCACGGTAACCTAGACCCATAGCCATTCCCGAGGACGTCTCTATTCTCCATTACATAACTTATATCCTTAGGAGATATAACAACCTACCGTACAACCCCATTGGGCTCATGGTAACATGAACCCATAGCAATTGCCGAGGGCGTCTTATTCTCATGTATCGCAGATGTCTTCATCGAATCAATAGAGATATTGCGGGGATGAATGTAGGCATCAAAGACCCTCATGGGCAACCTAACACCCAATCTTCCATCCCCCTACGATTCACTTATTATAATTTGTAGTTTTAATGCATGGAAATTCATTTTCATTGTCATTCGTAGAAACCTATCAATCAATCAATACAAGGCACACAAATAATCCTCAAATGACTTGAGGTCGGTGTATTGTGCATTACACCCCAACCAGTTCATGATCAATCAAAAATCATAAAAATACATAACCTTTGCAATGTAGACCTCTAATAGGCCTAACACATACAACACATACTTACTTTGATTTCTGATGTCTTTTGTTTCAACTTGACAATGCACACTAGAAGCCTGAGGACCTATATTGTCAAACCATTCAAATAAGTTTTTATACCATAAGTAACTATTTTCACTATGACTTCAAAAATTCATAACTTCCTCTATATTGATCCATTCGTGATACTACGGGTGTCAAATTATTTCTTAAAGAGTCTACTATAACATCTTAGAAGACACTAAGTTCATAAAACTATCGTAGCATAAAGTGTTGATTAATGTTCACATAACAGTGAGTATGCAACACTGGAAATCAAGGACCGGCCGACCCAACCTTGGAGGGGTCGACCCATGCTCAAAAACAGAGAGCATGCGTTTCTAAAATCGGGAATCGGTCGACCCTAACCTATAAGGGGTCGACTTCATCTCTCCCAAGGGTGTGTTGACCCATTCTCAATCCTGGGGTCGACCGAAAGTATTCTCGATCCTGGGGTTGACCGAAAGTGTTCAATTGTGTCGACCCCTCCTCAATCCTGGGGTTGACCAAAAGTGTTCCAAAATACTTAGAAGATTTTCTAACTTTTCCGAATAACGTCATTACTTATACTCCCTTAAACCTTATTTTCTTCACCACCTTCGACCTACTAATTTACTAATATCCAAAATACCTTAACACTCTAACATTTAAGCAATATTCATAAAAAAAATCTTAAACGCTTTCGTCTTAAAATCACAAATTCTTAAAATAAAATGAGGGTTGTTACATTAAAGGTTTAGGGTTCTAGCATTCAGGGTTTAGGGATGAGGGTTCATGGTTCCAAGGTTTAGGGTTCGAGGATTTTAGGTTTGGGGTTCTAGAGTTTAGGGTTCCACATTTAAGTATTTAGGGTTCAATATTATCGGTTCAGGCTTTAGGGTTCCTGGGTTATAGGGTTCATGGTTTATAGTTAAGGGTTCAAGGTTCGAGGTTTCAAAGTTAAGGATTTAGGGTTCAGTTTTTTCGGGGTTCTAAGGTTCAAGGGTAATAGGGTTCCAGGATTAAACGATTCAGGGTTCCAAGATTTCGGGTGTAGGCTTCCAAGGTTTAGGGTTAGAGGGTTCAGAACTAAGTGTTCAAGGGTACAGGGTTTCAAGGTTTAGGGATCCGAATTCTAGGTTCCAATATTAAAGGTTGAGGGTTAACGATTGACAGTTTTGGGTTCAAAGGTTTTATAATTAAAGAGTCCAGGGTTAACAATTCCATGGTTAAAGGTTCCATGGTTCCAAGGATCAGAGTTGAGGGTTTATGGATTCAGGTTCTAGGGCTTAGCCATTAAGGTTCAGGGTTTAAGGGATTAAGGGTTCAAGGTTTAGGTTTAAGGGTTCAAAGGTTCCAAGATTTCACGTTTCAAAGTTTTTGGTTTAGGGTTTCAAGGTTAGAAATTCTAGGGTTCAATGTTTAGTGTTCCCAGTTCAAGTTAAAAAGTTTAGGGTTTCATGGTTCTGGGGTTCATAGTTCAAGGGTAATGGGGTTCATTGTTCAAAATTCTAAGATTCAGGGTTTAAGTTTCTAAAATTCAGGGTTCTAGGATAAAGGATTAAGGGTTCAAGGGTTTGGGGTTTAAAGTTCACGGATCCAAGGTTTATGGTTCAGGGTTCATATTTTAAGGTTCAGGATTCAAGGGTTCCAATGTCCAGAGTTATACAAGGTGGTCAAAGGACACAAGCCCAAGAGCCCAAGCCTAATAAAAGATATTGAAGGACAAAGGAAATAGGAAAGTACATGCAACTTTCCTTAGATCATATATTTACTTGACCAGCAAGAATATATGGCCAGATTCGACAACCTTCCCAAAGTTATTCCAAAAGGTTATCTTCACAAAAATTGTAGCTGTCTTAAATTCACCGAAGGCAGAATCAAGAATCTTAACAAATTTGAAAAAACTGGTAGCAAGGTTTGCTCCACATCTGGTGGCAACAAATGAGGATAAAGTTAAGTAGTTCGTTCAAGGATTGAAACCAGAAACTTATAAAGGAATAAAGACTTGGGGACCAGAGGATGCTCAATATTCAAAGTTTGGTTCCAAGGCTCTAGACCTTGAGGAAGTAGAATCAAAGTGTCAAACAACAACCAGGGACATCCCAAAGACGGTTCTTTCAAGAAGTTCAACCACAACCGAGTAAACCATGGCAACCAAAGCGTTGGATAAAAAGGCCAAGTGAAAGTTCGAACGAGGAAGCGAAATGAAAGCAAGTTAAAAGTTTGGGGCCGATATTGGAATGTCCCAAGTGCAATCGGAAGCATGCAAGAGAGTGTATGGGTGGATCTGGATGCTGTTTCAGGTGTAAGGAGATGGGACACATGATGCGTGATTGTCCGAAGGCACCTCCAAACAAACCAGAGCATAAAAGGATAGTCGGTCGTGTCTTTGCAATGATTGATGCTGAGGAAACAGATCATCCAGCCGTGGTGGCAGGTACATTATTAATAGATGGAATTAATGCCTTTATATTAATAGATTCAGGAGCTACACATTCATTTATATCTCTAAGAAATTGAACCAGGTACCTGAGGTGGCGGAACAGATATATGAAATGATGCTACCGTCAGGTGATCGTTTACTGTTAGATAGAGTAATTATAAATTGTGGAGTTCAAATCAATGATCGTAAATTGAACGCTGAGTTTATTATAATGAAGATGAATGCGTATGAAATTATTTTAGGGATGGACTGGTTGTTTCGACATTTTGCAACTATAAATTGTAGAACTAGAATAGTCAATTTTCAACCTCCTACGTCAGATGGCTGTTATTTTTAAGCGACAAGTAATAAAAAGCAATTACCGATTGTATCGGCAATACGGGCTTTGAGATTACTAAAGGGTGGTTGTATGGGATTTCTTGCAAGTATTATGGATTTTCGTAAGAAATCTGATCTTAAATTGCAAGAGATTCCAGTAGTTCAAGAGTTTTCGGAAGTGTTTTTGGATTATTTACAAGGACTACCTCCTAATCGAGAAATTGAATTCATGGTAGACGTGTACCCCGGAGCGGAACCAGTATCAAAGAATTTGTATCAAATGGCTCCAACAGAAATGAAAGAGTTGAAGGGGCAGTTAGAGGAGTTGTTGAGCAAGGGTTTTATACGCCCTAGTTTCTCCCCCTGGTGAGCCCCTGTTTTGTTCGTGAAGAAGAAGGACGGAACCCTACGGATATGCATTGACTATCGTGAATTAAACAAATTGACAGTAAAGAATAAGTATTCGTTGCCCAGGATTGATGATCTGTTTGATCAATTTCATGGTGCGCGGGTATTTTCCAAGATTGACTTGCGGTCAGGATATTATCAGTTAAAGGTAAAGCAGGAAGATATCCCAAAGACTGCATTTAGAACCCGATATGGACATTACGAGTTCCTAGTAATGTTGTTTGGTTTGACAAATGCTCTAGTGGCGTTTATGGATCTTATGAATATAATATTCCATGAGTATCTCGATAAATTTGTCATCGTGTTCATCGATGATATTCTGGTGCATTCTAAGTTTGAAGAGGAACATAAGGAGCGTTTAAGGACGGTCTTAAGTATATTGAAGCAACACCAGTTATATGCCAAATTCTCTAAATGAGAATTTTGGTTAGATCGGGTGAATTTTCTTGGTCACGTGATTTCTAAAGAAGGTATATCTGTGGATCCAGCAAAGGTGGAAGTTGTTCGTGAATGGCCACAACCAAAGAATGTGATGGAAGTGTGAAGTTTCCTTGGTTTAGTAGTGTACTATAGAAGATTTATTAAAGGATTTTTTGAGATTGCTATGCCATTGACTCGATTAACAAGGAAAAATGTAAAGTTTTGGTGGTTAGAGGATTGTGAAAAGAGTTTTCAACTATTGAAAGACAAGTTAACCTCAGCACCAGTGCTAATACTTCCAATGGAAGATGGAGATTTTAGCATATTTTGTGATGCGTCGTTGATGGGTTTAGGATGTGTGCTGATGCAAGAAAGTAAAGTAATTGCTTATGCATCGCGACAATTGAAAGACTATGAGAAGAACTATCCTACCGATGATCTAGAGTTGGCAGCAGTAGTCTTTGCCTTAAAGATTTGGAGACATTACTTATATGGACGTCGTTGTGAGATATTTACGGATCATAAAAGTCTCAAGTATCTTTTCACACAAAGAGAGCTGAATTTAAGACACCGGCGATGGCTGGAGTTTGTTAAAGATTACGATTTTGAAATTAAATATCATCTAGGAAAGACTAATGTAGTAGCTGACGCACTGAGCAGGAAGTCAGTAGCAGTGCAATCAGAGATGATGGGAATTTCAGTAGATATTTGTAATGAGCTGCAAAGGGCAGACATTGAACTTATATCAGATCTAATAGTGAAGTTAGCTGCTTTAACTGTGAGACCAAATTTGTTGCATAGGATTGGAGAAGCTCAAAAGGAGGATTTGAGGTATATACAGTTTATGGAAGGGCAGTTGCCTAATTCTTTTGAGTTTCAGTGTTCAAAGGAGGGGATACTTAAATTCCATAATCGATGGTATGTTCCACGTAACAGAGAATTGATGAATGAGATATTGAGAGAAGCTTACTCTTCAAAATTTTTGGTTCACCCAGGAAATACAAAGATGTATCAGGATTTGAAACAGTATTTTTGGTGACCGGGAATGAAAAAGGATATCGCAAAATATATTGAATCATGTGTTGTATGCCAACAGGTAAAAGCAGAACATCAGAGACTTGCAGGAATGCTTAAGTCATTGGTGATTCTGGAATGGAAATGAGACCATGTTTCTATGGATTTTGTAGTCGGGTTAACTACGACGATTAAAGGTCATGACAGCATTTGGGTAATTATTGATCGTTTGACAAAATCTGCTCATTTTATTCCGGTAAGAACAAAATTTTCTGTGGAAAAGTATGCTGAGTTATATTTGCAAGAAATTATAAGATACATGGAGTTCCAGTTTCCATTGTATCTAATAGAGATCCAAAATTTACTTCAAGATTTTGGAAGAGTTTGAACAAAGCTATGGGAACAGAGTTGGCATTTAGCACGGCATTTCATCCTCAAACTGATGGCCAGACTGAGAGGACTATTCAAATCCTTGAGGATATGTTGTGTACGTGTGTTATGGATTTTCAGAAGTCATGGAGCATGTTGTTACCACTAGTAGAATTCTCGTATAACAACAGTTATCAATCGTCTATTGGTATGGCTCCATTTGAAGCGATGTATGGAATGAGAAGTAGGTCTCCATTATTTTGGAATGATGTCAGAGAAATTAAAATATCTGGAGCGGAAATGATACAGTTATTGAGTGACGACCGACGAGGAGTGACGCATGACACACACACAGTCAAAATATAAAATGTTTTGAATATTTTCAAGATGTAACTAAATTGTATATATTATTTTGGAGTGTGAAGTACAAAGGTTTTGAAAATGAATGTATTTTAAGTTGAACTATTTTCTTCTGCTGTAGGTTTAAATTATTGAATGTTTATGTTTTTTACTTAAAAGGTGGACTTGAAATCATTATTTACGAAGACAAGTATGTTTTTCCTTGTTAATTATTTTATAAACTAAAGATAGTTTTAGAAACTAAAGTAACAAGAGTTCCACCAATGTAAGTAAGTAAGTAAGAACCCAGTAACAGACCGGTTCTCGGGTCGTTAGTAAGTAAGAAAGAAAGTAAGAAAAGTAGTAAGCGACAGCCTGGGGATCGGGTCGTTACATAAGTACTCATTTATATTTAACAAGAGACCAACTAACCTTGATCCTATGTTGCCAAGAGAAGTATACGAACATCCGCTCAACCTTCAACAGAGTTATCATCAAAAGAAATCAGGCAAAAAAGAAGGAAAGAGAGAAAAAGAGAGTGAAAAAAAGAAAGAGATTGAGAGAGAAGAATAAGAGAAGAAATAAAGAGAGCAAAATAAGAAAAAGAAAAGAAAGGAAAGAAGAAAAAAAGAGAGAGATTGAAAAAAAGAAATTTCTTTATAAAAGTGAATAAAGTTAGTAGAGCGCACTCCGAGGGACAGTCCATGATACTCTTATTGCACAAACAAACCACAATGTTTACTAACACTTATAACCATGTTGTAAATTGTGTTGTCCAATATCTTTTGGAGGATTTTCAAGACATCGTAATAGAAGAAATACCAAAATTAATTCCACCAATTTGTGGCATCGAACATCAAATCGACATTGGTACCAGGAGCTACGTTGCCTGTGTGACCTGCTTATCATAGTAGCTCTGAAGAGACAAAGAAGCTCCAACAAAAAGTAGACAAACTATTGGCTAAAGGATACATTACCGAGAGCCTAAGCCCTTGTACAGTTCCTGTTTTACTAGTCCTAAGGAAAGGAGAAGAATCTAGGATCTGCATTGATAATAGAGCTATCAATAACATCACAGTAAAATATCATTTCCATATTCCTCATTTAGATGATATGCTAGATGAATTGCATGGTGCATGCTTCTTTTCAGAAATTGAGTAGGTACCACCAAATTAGAATGAAAGAAGGTGATTGAGTAGAAAACTACATTCAAAACAAAGCATGGTTTATACAAGTAGTCTGTTATGCCATTTGGCTTGACAAACCCTCCTAGTAATTTCATGAGGTAGATGAATCATGTTACACATCCATTCATAGGTAAATTTGCTGTAGTTTATTTTGATGATATATTAATCTACAGTAAGAATATTAGTGATCATATCTTACACTTGATAGAAGTATTTCCAGTACTTATGCAAGAAAAATTATATGCTAACAAGAACAAGTGCAATTTTGCACATATCACATGATATTTTTGGGTTTTGTTGTTAGTTAGAAAGGAGTACAGGTTGAACAAGAGAAAGTTTTGACAATTCAAGAGTGGCCGATGCCAAAAAATGCTAAAGAAGTCTATAGCTTCATGGACATGCGAGTTTTTATTTCCGTTTTGTTGTCTTTACCTAATTATTTTGAGAAACCTTTGAAGTTGAGTGTGATGCTTTACATGTGGGGATTCAAGTTGTTCTAATGCAAGATCGTCTAATTGCATATTTCAGTGAGAAGTTGGGAGGAGCGATGCTCAATTATCACAAATACGACAAGGAACTCTACGCATTAGTTGCATTTGAAACATGACAACATTACCTATGGGCACGAGTGTTCATTATTCAGACAAATGACGAGTCCCTCAAGTTTCTTAAAAACCAACACAAGCTCAACAAACAACATGTCAGATTGATGGAATTTATAGGGTCATTTCCCTACGTCATCCATTTTAAGAAAGGTGAGGAGAATCTGGTAGCTTATACCCTTTCTCGTAGGTATGCTCTCATTTCCTCCTTAGGAGCTAAACTACTTGGATTTGAGTTTATAAAAGATACACACCCTAGTAATAATGATTTTGGAGAACTATATAGGGTTTGTGAGAAAACTAATTTTGGGGAATAGTACAAGCATGATTGTTTTCTTTTCAAGAAAGATAAATTATGTGCTCTTAGTTGTTCGATTAGAGAACTTTTAGTGAGAGATGCACATGAAGAAGGTCTTATGGGGCATTTTAGGATAGCAAAAGGTGTCATCCAAGAGCACTTTTACTTGCGACGTCTAAAAAGGGATGTCGAGAAGATTTATAATAGATGTGTTACACATAAACAAGCAAAGTCTAAAATCCAACCCAATGGCTTGTACATGCCATTACCCATCCTTAACGCTCCCTAGATAGATATGTCAATGGATTTTATACTAGGTTTGTGTCAAAGTAAGAGAGGAAACTATTCAATTTGATGATGATGCAACCCATATTGCTGATTTGTTCTTTCGAGAAGTTGTTAGGATGCATGGTATTCCTAAGACCATAGTATCCGAGAGAGATGCAAAGTTTTTAAGTTATTTATGGAAAAAGATTTTGGGGTAAATTAGGTTCCAAACTTCTATTCTCCACCACTTGTCACCCACAATCTCATGGATAAACATAAGTTATTAATACAACCTTTTCAGCATTACTACGATCCATCATAAAGAGAAAAATTAAGAGTTGAGAAGAGTGTCAACCACATGCTAAGTTTGCTTATAATAGCTAGTTCATTCATCAACTAATTTTCACCTTTTGAAATCGTATATAGTTTTAATCCACTAACTCCTTTGGATTTATCTTCTTTACCTATTTCTCAGCGTGTTTCTTTAGATGGAAACAAGAAGGAAGAATCTGTTAACAAGCTTCATAAGACTATAAGGAATAATATTGAGAAACAAACTGAACAATACATGAAAATTCTAACAAATGATGACAAAGTGTCACTTTGAACCAGGAGATTGGGTGTGGTTGCATCTGTGCAAGGAATGATTTCTAACAAAAATAAAATCTAAACTACTACCACGTTGACATGGCCTCTTTTAAATTCTGAAGCGCATCAATGATAACGCTTACCGTTTGGATCTCCCAGGTGAGTATAATGTTAGCTCCACATTTAACATTTTTTTATTTTTCTCCTTTTGATGCAGAAGATGATTTGAAAACAAATCTTTTTAAAGGGGGGAATGATGAGGACATCTTGAAAATCAAAGGGGAAGAACTAAATGCAACCGGCGCAAGCATAGAATGACCTATGCCATGAGCTCGAACAAAGAAGTTCAAGGAAAAACTAAGCATATATCCAAGAACTTCTCAATTGTTATAGCATAATTATCCTAAACAACGTCAAATTTAAATGCATGACATTCATTAAAGTGAATAGGAAACAAGATGGCATTAGGTGAGAAAGTAGGTAATAAATTTAGTGAGAAAGTAGGTGAGAAAGTTTGTAATGACCCGATTCCTAGGACGCCGCCTGCTGCTTTTCTTACTCACTTGCTTGGCTTACTTTACTCGCTGGTGACCCGAGAACCTGTCCGTTACTGAGTTCTTACTTACATTACTTACTTACGTTGGTGGAAAACCCGTTACTTTAATTTAAAAAAAAAACTATCTTTAGTTTATAACATAGTTACAAAGAAAACCGTCGAATAATAATAACATACATTTGAATTCCACCTTTAAATAAAATACATAAGCATTTAATAACTTAAACTGCAGCGGAAGAAAATAATTCAACATAAGATATATTCATTTTCAAAAGCTTTGAAATCCATCACTCCAAAATAATATATGCATTTTTAATTACATCTTCAAAACATTAAAAACATTTTGTAAATAACTCTTTGTGTGTCATGCATCACTCCCTGTCGGTCATCACTCAATAAACTATATCATTTGGACACTCTTCTGCTCTAACTCCTCAGTCAGTCACTTGTACCCTTTCCTCGATTACATTCCCTACATTGCAAAGCCTAAACTATGAGCCTAAAGCTCAATAAGTAGCATAACTATAAAATGCAATGCATGAGTATGTTATGTTGTTAAAACAATGCACAATTTCATTTCGTTCTTTATTTTGTTATTCTTGCTTATCGATCCAGCTTTCCACCTCGTGGTTCCACCCAGTCCTCACGACCGAGCTCTCCACCTTGTGGTTCTACTACACGAAATGTGGATATGGAGCTTTCTGAGTATACAAGGATTGAGTATCCAGGTCGAGTAGCTTCAGAAAAACTAACTTTTGTGAAAACTCATGTAGATAAGGAGCACTCGGTGATTGATTCAAGTGAAGCTTTGCATCATAGGGTGACTGGATCTGATTATAATAGAGACATAAGAAACTCAAATGGAATCACTGATTTAGGGAGACCCTCTTCTAACTTAGCAGGATACAGAGGTTTGGATTCATATCAAGCGAAAGAAAGGATTGCATCTTGCCATGAATTTTTGAGGAGAAGTGACGAATATGAGCCAAGGTCAGTAGATTCTGATGAAAGAAATATGAGTGCTAATTATTATCAATGAGGTGTTTTTTTTTGTCCTAGGAATGAGCATGAAGATTATCTTTACTCTAAACTAGGCAGAAAAACAAGTCATGCTCATGAATATGCTCAAGGAAGCTGAAATAAAATGACTCACTTGCATACTGAAATGGGTTATGGTCTTGAGCATAGCGAGGATGAGTATCGGGAACCTATAATTATGGACACAACTGTGGAGAGACAAGACATAACATGGTCATATTACAAGTGTAAGGAAATATGGCATAAAGTGAGAGAATGTCCCCGATTAAAGGAAAAACAACAAAAATTGATGGCAAACCCAAGAGTGCTTGCAACGAGTGAACCTTGCCAGAAATGTAGGAAAAGGCATCTAGGAGAATGTATGGCTGACTTACAGGGCTGCAACATATGCAAGGAACTAGGACATTATAGGTGAGATTGTTCCCAAAACAAGGATGAGCCCAGGGTGAAACCTCAAGTGTTCACGATGATTGAGCCTGAAGATATGGAACAACCCTTGGTGATGTCAAGTACGCTTCCAGTTAATAAAGAAGTATATACTTACACATTACTTGACTCTAGTGCCATCCACTAGTTAGTAATATATTCCCAATCTCTAGGTATGAGAAGATATCTCTTGCAAAAGATAGAAAGTAATTAAAATATGCCTAGAGTATCAAGTAGGGGGAGTCTCGTAAATCTAGAAGATTGAATGTAAGGGTTTTGAGAAGAATTAGTTAAGGAGGTAAGAGACAAATATATCTAGAAGACGTTTTGAGGCTTATCAAAATTTTCCCAACACTTAGATGAGTAAAGAAAAACTTAAAGTGTACTAGTATATTCAAGGTCTAAAGTTGGAAAATTATAGAGGAGCTAAAGTAGATGGTACCAAGAACGTTAATCATGCTAATGTGGTGGTCAAGAATCTTGGAAATTTAGATGTGGTTTATGAGGTATAAGAGGTATAAGAAATCTCTGATGAGAAATTCTTTGAACCGATAATGCCTCAATCAAGTAAAGAATGACAACCACTTAGAAGAACGAAAAGGATCAAGTGAGAATAAACTCAAAGGATGTAAAGAAAAAAGGTAAGTTTAAGGTTCTTCTCAAGCCAAGTTATGCCATAGACTTAAAGGAGGCATTTTGGAAAATGTGTTATCTACACATGACGATGTATTAAATGCAAAGAGAATAGGACATCTAGTTAGAAACTATCCCTAAATGAAAAGTATCAGCCAAGAACAAATTCAAGGATGGAAAATTAAGTAAACTAATGATAAGGGATGTGAAGTATGATGAGAAGTGTAAATTACCCCATATTAGATAACACTAGAGAAGCAAATTCTATGATCCGAATATGTTACAACAACTCAGGGATCAATATGCACGATTAGGAAAAGGATTTGAGTGTCACGAGACCAACATGAGGGCTATGCTAGCTTAGATAAGACTTAAGTTTGGATCAGGATTAAGTGGAGAAAATGAAAATGGTACAGAGAGTTTCAGGTTTGAATGTAAAAGTTGAATGTTTAAGACTGAACAAAGGTTAAATTGGGATACAAATATAGAAGAATGAAAATAAATCAATAGTTTAATACAATTGAATGACTTAGAAAATAATAGAATGAGAGTTGTGTTTGAATGATGATTGATTAATGAATGGAAAGAAGGATTGATGTTAGATTAAAGAAAGATGAAGTGACTTTGGTAGTTTTAGCTGTGATGTTAGATTAAAGAGAGATGAAGGGTTTGTATAGGTAAAGTAGTTGGGATTTGATGATGAGATATGAAGAGATGTGCCGATCAAATTAAAAGAGGAGAAATAGAGGGTTAAGTTATTTAATGCAATTGGGGAACAAAGCAAAAAAGAAGTGGAGCCAACTATGAATTATGAGGAGCAGCCAATAAGAATACTGGATACGAAGATAAAGGTGTTGCGGAACAAGCAAATTCCGTTGGTGAAAGTTCTATGGCAGAATCATAAGGTGGAGGAAGCTACCTGGGAAAGAGAACAAGAAATGAAGGAAAAGTATCCAAATATGTTTGAAGTCTAAATTTTGAGGACAAAATTTTATTAAGAAGGGTAGAATGTAACAACCCTCATTTTTATTTTAGAATTTTGTGACTTTAAAATGAAAGTGTTTAAGATTCTTTATATGAATGTTTCATAAATATTAGAGTGTTAAGGTATTTTGGATATTGGTGAATTAGTAGGTTGAAGGTGATGAAGGAAACTGTGATTAAGCGGTCAATCGCTAGGGACAGCGGTCGACACTTTCCAACCGGTCGACCGCCATGACTAAGCGATTGACACTTTGTTTACCGGTCGACCGCCATGGATGAGCGGTCGACACCTTGCTTACCGGTCGACCCAAGGATCAAGGAGAGGTCGACACAATATAACCATCCATCATACTATCGGCGACCGCCATGGATGAGCGGTCGACACTTTGTCAATCGGTCAACCGCCATGGACGACCGGTCGACACCTTGTCAATCGGTCGACCGCCATGGGAGAGCGGTCGACACCTTGTAGATTTAAGTTGAAAAGTCAGCCAAAACTTAGAGGAATCCGATTGATGGATGCAAAGGAAAGGTTGATTTTGTTTAATTAAGAACATAAGAAGGCATGGTCTGCCATTCCCCTACCAGCACAACTTCTTGTCCCTATTATACTTTAAGTTCTCACGTCTTGATTAAGGGGAGAGTGAGATTGAGAAAGAAAGAGATATTGTGAGAGAAAAGAGAAAGGAAGCTGAAGTTCAAGGTAATCTTTTTATCCTCTGAATTCCTTTTAGGTTCAGTAAGGATAGTATGATTGTATTGGTTGGGTGGATAAATATGAATGATTTCATGTTAATTGCTGTGAAATCGGTTAATTATGCACAAAGTTTGATTTTTTGAGATTCGGTCGATATGTGTTACGAATTGGAGTTTATTTTCTTTATATAAGTTAAATAAGACTCTTTGAGTGATCTATAGCCGTTTGAATCACTCAATTCAGAGCTATGTAGACAAAGTTATGGTTTTTGCAAGTTTGTAGACGAAAACTGGGAGAGGAATTCGGACGACCGTTTCGTAGGTGAGGTCGTCCATTTTGTAAATTAGGTTGACCGGACCCCGATTTTCAGACTGCATGCTCTCTGTTTTTGAGCAGCGGTCGACACCTTGTTTTATATGGTCGACCGGTTATGGATTTTAAGAAATTCATACGCTCATTTTCTGAATTTGGTGGCTTTTAAGAAGTTATAGTAGACTCTTTAAGGAACAATTTGACACCTTGAGCATCACAAATGGATCATTAACGAGGAAGTTATAGTTATTTGAATTTGAGACAAAAAGTTAAGAGTTTATTACTTCTGATCCTTAAATGATCTATAGGTTTAGGTCATCGATTGGATTAAAAAGTAGACTCAAGTGGATCAACTTAATCTAGCTACGAAACTAAGTTAGTATTTAGATTGTTTGGCCCTTAAGTGAGACTTTATTGCAAAGATTAGGATGTATGTTTGATGTGTGCTGCATGTTTGTTTTCATGTTATGTTTGATGTGATTTAAGTGATGTTTCATAGTCACATGGTCATGCATCATTGTTTTACAAAATGTCAACGAAATGATTTTATGCATTGTTTTACAACGTAGTTGGAGGTAAACGAGATATGATTGGTGGTATGGGATGCTCATTATGTTTCGTCTCCGATGAATTAAGAACTTAAATATCAGAACAGTAAAGTAAATGGTTATTACAGGCCTGAACACTCCAAGTAGTAAGTAAGTGGGCTAAGGCTCAGTAGAAGTTGAAGTAGGTGGAGGGCGGTGTTCTTGAGATCCTGTAATATTTCCAAAGATAAAGAAGATATGAAACCTAAGAAACGTGAAAGAAATTTTGCATTGTTTTAACAACATAACATACTAATGCATTGCATTTTATAGTTATGCTACTTACTAAGCTTTAGGCTCATAGTTTAGGCTTTGCAATGTAGGGAATGTAATGGAGGAAATGTTGCAAGTGACTGACCAAGGAGTTAGAGCAGAAGAGTGTCCAAATGATACAGTTTATTGAGTGATGACCGACGGGGAATGATGCATGACACACACAGAGTTATATTACAAAATGAAATGAATGTAATTTGAACTATATTCTTCCGCTGTAAGTTTACATTATTAAATGCTTATGTATTTTATTTAAAGGTGGAATTCAAATGTATGTTTTTGTTATTCGATGGTTTTTCTTGTAAACTATTTTATAAACTAAAGATAGTTTTTAGATGTTAAAGTAACAAGTTTTCCACCAATGTAAGTAAGTAAGTAAGTAAGAACCCAGTAACGGACCGGTTCTCAGGTCGCCAGCGAGTAAAAAAAGTAAAGTAAGTGAGTAAGAAAAGTAGCAAGCGGCGTCCTGGGAATCGGGTCGTTACAGGTACCTTCTTGATTTAATCACATAAGGATACCTCTCCAAGTATTCTACCCATTTGGCATGTCTCTGGTTAAGCTTACTTTGACTCTTAATGTGCTTTAAAAGGCTTGATTATCGGCATGAATTATGAACTCCTTTGGTAAAAGGTAATGCTGCCACACTTCCAATGCTCTCATCACTGCATAGAATTCCTTGTCATATGTAAAATAATTAAGAGTGGCTCCTTTTAGTTTCTCACTAAAGTAAGCAATTTGGTTTTCCCTCTTGTATAAGGGGGCCCCAATGCCTATTCCGTATTCATCACATTCAACCTCAAAAACTTTATTGACATAAGGTAATGCCAATAACGGGGCATCGCACAATAAAACTTTAATGGATTCAAATGCTTCCTCAAAAGATATATACCAAGATATCGTCAAAATATACCACAATGAACTTACCCAAGTAGTCCTTAAGCACATAATGCATGAGGCGCATAAATGTGCTAGGTGCATTAGATAAACCGAATGGCATTACCATCCACTCGTATAGTTCATACTTAATTTTAAATGTCATCTTCCATTCATGACCTTCTCTCATGCGTATTTGGTGATATCTGCTCTTTAAATCTACCTTAGAAAATAGTTAGGCTCCACTTAGCTCATCAAGCATGTCTTCAAGTCTTGGAATTGGAAACTAGTACTTGATTGTTATTTGGTTGATGGCGCGGCTATCTATGCACATGATCATAGATCCATCTTTCTTTGGGATGACTAGGGAATGAACCGCATAGCAACTCAAACTTTCTCGAATGTATCCTTTTTCGAAAAGATCTCGCACTTGTTTGTGAAATTCCTTGACCTCTTCTAGATTCATCCGATAAGCGGGTCGATTAAGTAGTATAGCCCCTAGTTAGAGATCAACGCCATGCTCAATTCTTCTAAGTTGAGGTAAACATGAGGCATCTCTTTCAGAAAAACATCATCAGACTCATTAAGAAGTGTCAGCGCCTCTTCGGGTATATCCTCATTTTCCACCATTTGATCATTGAACATAATAAGCACAAATGGACCACCTACCTTCAAAGAAGTTTTAAGTTGTCTCTTTGATAGAAATAATATCGCCTTAGCCTTTAAGAACCTCATAGCCTCGTTTTCTTTCACAATTTGCTCGGTGTTGAAGTTGTGCCAATTTTACCAAATGATCATTCTCCATAAAAGAATAGTAGTTAGTGAAACCATCGTGCATGACCTTCTTGTCAAACTGCCAGAGCCTCCCTAATAAAAGATGGCTCGCATTCATAGGCACAATATCACACAACACTGAGTCTTTACCCACCAATGGAAAAATCAATGCTTGCTTGAGTGGTTACCTTCTAATCACTATTATCAGTCAATCAATTCAGGCGATAAGGCGTAGGATGCACGGTAGTTGGAATTCCAAGTTTCTTCACTAAATTTGTCGAAGACACTTTAGTGCAACTTTTTCCATCAATTATAAGGGAGCAAACTTTTCCCTTGATCAAGCTATGGGAATAGAAAATATTTTCTCTTTGCTGATTCATACCTCCAAAATGAGATGACGAGGCCTTCGAATTATCATTAGCAAAGGCCCTTCATGGGCATGAAAAACCTCCTCTTGAATGACCTTCTCCTTGATTTGTTGATTTGGATCTTCATCATCACTAATAATTTCTCCTGATTCCTCTTGTACAAGAATAACTCTCTTGTTAGGACATTGATTAGCAATATGCCCCAACCCTAAACACTTGAAACATTTTACCGCCCGTGACCTTGGTTTAGGATCGAGACTGAGGTTCTTTTCACCTGTTCCTTTGCTCGGCCAACTTTTGGTAGGTAAGCCCTTGTCTTCTATATTCGGTGATGGCTTAGTAGTTTGAATGGTATTTTGTGTAAATCGAGAGTTAACTCCTTTGCTTTTCCTCTTAATTTGGCCCTCCACTTTGATGGACTCATACGACTCCACTATATCTTCGATCTCTTGATGTAGGCCTCAAATAAACCGTGCTATCATTTGTTCCTCCGGTTCTGCCAGTCCACATCGAATGTGAAGCAATTCAAATTTGGTTACATAATCTTCCACAAATAGTTGATTTTTCTGCAAACCTTGCAAGAGTAGAAAAAGTTCATGTTTATAGTGTTTCGGTACAAATCGGTTTTCCATAATATCGCATAGTTCTTGCCAACTAAGCGCATTGCCTAAGTTGTCACACCTTTATTGTATTTTCAGAATTTCCTACCAAAGGTTGCATACCCTTCGAATTCCATTGTAACAAGTTGGATTTTAGCATGGTCAGAGTATTCATAGCAATCAAAAATTCGTTCCACTTTATTCAGCCAATCTAAAAAGAAATCACCATTGCATACACCATTGAAAGAAGGCATGTTAACCTTGACATTCCGTAATTCATTGTTATAGTGGTGCCTAGGTCGGCCAAACTCATGGGAATTACCCTATGAGTCATAATCCCAATCAATTTCGATTGAATGCTTACCATGATGTCCAACTCGGCCCTTTAGACTACCACGGCCTCTCCTCGGTGGTGCTGGAGAATTTCTTCTTAACGAAGAAGTTATTGTTGCTTTAACATTAGCAAGCCTATCCTCCAAGAGAAGTTGATGAATTATGTTTAACTTTTGATTCAATTCATTAATCTGCTCTTGAAAAGAAGGTTCACTATCTTGAGGGATTGGCGGTAATGGAACTTGTGAACTTGTTGTTGGTACACTTACTTCCTTGTTTTGATTTGGGGCTGCATTTCTCTTCATCATTGTAGCTTTGATACCATGATACAATAGGGCTCTGATACCAAATGACAAGCCTTGACTTCGTGAAAGCAAAAGAATTTGCGTGGAAAATTTGAAGTATCACTCGGTCATGTTGACTAAGCAATTTTTCTTACTTGGGGCACGAAATTAAATATGGAAATGATAAATAAAACGAAGATGGAGATGACAATACGAAATGAAATAACAACTCTTGGATATGACTCACCAAGATTTGCTGCAAGAACACAAATGATGAATACCTTCGAATATGACTCACCGATCTGAATAAACAATCAATGGTTGATGCACTTGACTGATTGAATAATCTGTGAAAATCATACTCAATTACAATCATCAAATGATTATTACAGAATGCAATGCCTTCTATGTGTAGATTCCTAAAGGCATTAATTTGTGACTCTAAAGAAAAGATACAAATTTTGAAAAGTTACAGCTCTGTAAATAGATATAAAAGAAAGACAACTTTTGAAGAGAGACAACTTTTTAAAGACAACTTTTACAAGGTTACAACGTTTCAAAAGTCATCAAAGTGATATCTTTTGGAAACATTACAATCTTATTATGACTCCAGCAAATGAAACATTACATAATAATAATATAACATATTAATCAAAGACACATATTTATTATTCAACTTCTGGGGTTGCTTCTT
>QAOC01026469.1:0-12400 GCA_003255005.1 Begonia fuchsioides | reverse complement strand
TGAGCCTAACACTCAGTAAGTTAATCCATAATAATAAAAAATTTATGAGACCTTTATGCATATGCTACTTTATAAAAATAATGCAGTTTTCTGTATCGTTCATTTCTTTTCTTTTCTTTCACTTAACAGTCCAGTTAATGTGGGTAATACCGTCTAGGGGAGAGTAGGCACCATTTGGTCAAACCTTTTGGGACAGCCAAACTCAACCCCGCCCAACATGTAACTATTTACGTGCATTTTGTTCATTTCATTTCTTTCATTATTTGATCTTTTAGGGGCTGGTTACTTGTCTTAGTGGACCTGTTCTGTAATGCCCGGTTTTTCTTTTTCCTAATTAATTTTTTTTTACACATGTACCAACATTAAACAATTTAGGATAAAACTCATCAATTTGAAATCCTTGAGATAAAATACAGCGGAATACTTTTATTTAACTTCATCAAAATCAATTATATTCGTAATAAGTAATCCAAAACATAATTATACTTTAACATTAAAAACGAAATTATTACAAAACTTTTATAAACTAAGCATAATATTATACATTAGTTTTCAAACAAAACATTTCAATTTACATGGGCTGCCCTTCGGTCAAAATTTCACTAACAGCCGCAAACTTCGGCAATGGACGTACTTCGCCACCTCAAGCATTTTTCCCTACATTACAAAGCTTATCTAATGAGCCTAACACTCAGTAAGTTAATCCATAATAATAAAACATTTATGAGACCTTTATGCATATGCTACTTTATAAAAATAATGCAGTTTTCCGTATCGTTCATTTGATTTCTTTGCATTCACTTAACAGTTCAGTTAATGTGGTTAATACCGTCTAGGGGAGAGTAGGCACCATTTAGTCCAACCTCTCGGGACAGCCAAACTCAATCCCGCCCAAAATGTAACTATTTACGTACATTTCGTTAATTACATTTCTTTCATTATTTGATTGTTGAAGGCACCACGGGAGAGAGTANGACTGTGTTTTCTTTTCGGTCAACCCAAACTACTAGGGGTCAACCCAAACTCTTCCCAATTTCCGTACACTGACTTGCAACGTCCATAAATTTTCCTACATAGCTCTAAATCAAGTGATTTTAAACACTATAAATTAATCTAAGAATCGACTTTAACTCTTATGAAGGACATAAACTCAAATTCGTGATACAAGTTTACCAAATCTGCAAAACTCTAACTTTGTACATAAATGGCTGATTTCGCAGCAGTTAACATGAAATCATTCATCTTTATTCACCAACCCAACCAATACAATCATTTTATCCTTACTGAACTTAGAAAAACGTAAGAGGATATAGAATATTACCTTGAACTTCAGTTCCCATGAGAGCTTTAGAGTTTCCCTCCTCTCCTCTGAGATATCTCAATTTTCTCTCTACTTTCTCTCACAGAATTTCTTTTTCTTTCTCAGTCTCCCTCTCTCTTATCAAGACGTGAGAACTTAGAGTAGATAGGGAAAAGAAATCTAATGGGATGGAAATAGCATATCATGCCTTTTTATCTCTTATTTAAACAAAATCAATCCTTCTTTTATATCCACCGATCGGATTTCCCACGTTCTCGCTTACTTTTCAACGGCATGTATGAATGTGTCGACCGCTCTTCCAATTGTGTCGACCCAATCTATTCCCGTAAGTCATTATTGTCGACCGTTCATCCGTTGTGTCGACCGAAAGGATTTCCCGAGAGCGATTTGTGTCGACCCCTCATAAATCCTGGGTCGACCTAAAGTATTCAATTCTATCGACCCCAACACACAATTGTGTCGATCCCACAAAATTCCTGGGGTCGACCCAAACACACAATTGTGTCGACGCCACATAATTCCTGGGGTCGACGTAAACACACAATTGTGTCGACCTGTCCTATATCCTGTGGTTGACTGAAAGTGTTCATTTTGTCGACCGCTCATCCCTGGGGTCGACCGAAACTTACTTGAAGATACTCCTTTAGTATATATTTACCCAAACTTACTTTATTACTTTACTTAAACCTAGAAACAATCAAACAAACACCAATCAGACCCAAAAACTTGGGCCGGTGCATTGTGTGATACACCCCAATACACCGTAAAATACATAAAATAACTGAGGGTTATAACATGTTCCGAGATGATCCAATCTTCGTCCTCCGATGTCAAGTGTTTGCATGAAGGGAAACATGTAATAAAAAATAACCATCAGAAACATCAGTCACTATGTGAAGACGTGGGAATGATAAGGTAATAGCAAGGCATTTGATTACTTGGTCACCAAGTAAACTTTTTTCAACGTCGGGTTTGGGCTCCAAAATCGTCCTAAAAGTTTAATTGCAACATAAAAGTTATAAAAAGAGTGGTTGGTGCTTTTACGCACGCATCTAGTATTAAAACGAGTACAAATAAGAGGAGCTAGTTACTAGTCTAAATGGACCCATTCCAGGATCCAAGAGGAGCCAATATTCGTCCTCCGATGTGAAGTGTATGTGTGAGGGGAAACAAGTAAGAAAAAATAACCATCGAAAACTTCGTTTGCTATGTGAAGACGTGAGAATGAGAAGGTAATAGCAAGGCATTTTGCTTACTTGGTCACCAAGTAAACTTTTTTCAACGTCGGGTTTGGGCTCCAACTCGTACCAAAAGTTTAATTGCAACATAAAAAAGTTATAACAAGAGTGGTTGGTGCTTTTACGGACGTATCTTGTGATAAAATGAGTACAGATAAGAGAAAGAGGGCAAAAAAGGTATTTTTTTGCACTAATTTTAGGGGCTGGTTACTTGTCTTAGTGGACCAATTCTGAGTTCCGAGAGGATCCAATCTTCGTCCTCCGATGTCAAGTGTATGTATGAGGGGAAACAAGTAAGAAAAAATAACCATCAGAAACTTCGATCGCTATGTGAAGGCGTGGGAATGACAAGGTAATAGCAAGAAATTTTGATTACTTGGTCACCAAGTAAAGTTTTTTCAACGCGGGTTCGGGCTCCAAATCGACCCTAAAGTTTAATTGCAACATAAAAAAGTTATAACAAGAGTGGTTTGTGCTTTTACGTACGCCTCTTGTGTTAAAACGAGTACATATAAGATAAAGAGGGAAAAAAGGCATTTTTTGCACTAATTTTCGGGGCTACTTACTTGTCTAAATGGACCCGTTCCGGGTTCCGAGAGGAGCCAATCTTCTTCTTCCAATGTCAAGGGTATGTATGAGGAGAAAAAAGTTAGAAAAAATAACCATCGGAAACTTCGGTCGCTATGTGAAGACATGAGAATGACAAGGTAAAATCAAGTCATTTTAATTACTTGGTCTCTAAGTAAACTTTTTTCAACATCGGGTTCGGGCTCCAAATCATCCCAAAATTTTAATTTCAACGTGAAAATGTTATAACAAGAGTGGTTTGTTCTCTTACGCACGCCTCTTGTGTTAAAATGAGTACATATAAGAAAAAGAGGAAAAACAGAAATTTTTTGCAATAATTTTTGGGGCAAGTTACTTGTCTGAATGGACCCGTTCCAGGTTCTGAGAGGAGCCAATCTTCGTCATCCAATGTCAAGTGTATGCATGAGGAGAAACAAGTAAGACAAATCGTAAGGCATTTTGATTACTTGGTCACCAAGTAAACTTTTTTAATGTCGGGTTCGGGCTCCAAATCGTCTCAAAAGTTTAATTTCAACATAAAAATTTGAAACAAGAGTGGTTGGTGTTTAACGCATGCATCTGGTGTTAAAACGAGTACAAATAAGAGAAAGAGGAAAAAAAAATATTTTTTCGTCTAATTTTAGGGGCTAGTTACTTGTCTGAATTGACCCATTCCGGGTTCCGAAAGGAGCCCGTCTTCGTCCTCCGATGTCAGGTTTATGTATTAGGGGAAACAAAAAAGAAAAAACAACCATTGGAAACTTCGGTCGCTATGTGAAGACGTGGAAACGACAAGGTAATAGCAAGGCATTGTATTACTTGGTCACTAAGTAAACTTTTTTCAACGTCGGGTTCGGTATTTAAATCGTCCCAAAAGTTTAATTGCAAAATAAAAAAGTTATAACAAGAGTGGTTAGTGCTTTTACGCACGTATCTTGTGTTAAAACGAGTACATATCAGAGAAAGAAGAAAAAAGCCATTTTTTTCACTAATTCTAGGGGCTGGTTACTTTTCTTAATGGATGCGTTCTGGGTTTTGAGAGGAGCCAATCTTCGTCCTCCGATGGCAAGTATATGTATGAGGGGGAAACATTTAAGAAAAAATATCCATCAGAAATTTCGGTCCCTTTGTGAAGACGTGAAAATGACAAGGTAGTAGCAAGACATTTTGATTACTTGGTCACCAAGTAAACTTTTTTCAACGTCGGGTTTGGGCTCCAACAGTGGTTGATGCTTTTACGCACGTATCTTGTGTTAAAACGAGTACAGATAAGAGAAAGAGGACAAAAAAAAAATTTGCACTAATTTTTGGGGCTAGTTACTTGTCTCAATGGACCCGCTCTCGGTTCCGAAAGGAGCCAATCTTCGTCCTCCGATGTAAAGTGTATGTACGACGGGAAACAAGGAAGAGAAAATAAGCATCGGAAACTTCGGATGACAAAGTAATAACAAGGCATTTGATTACTTGGTAAACATTTTTCAACGTCGGTTTTGGGGTTTAAATCGTCCCAAAAGTATAATTGCAACATAAAAAGTTATAAAAATAGTGGTTGGTGCTTTTACGCACGTATCTGGTGTTAAAACGAGTACATAATGGAGAAAGAGGGAAAAAATTAATTTTTTTGCACTAAATTTAGGGGCTGGTTACTTCTCTGAATGGACCACTTCTGGGTTCTTAGAGGAGCCAATCTTCATCCTCCGATGTCAAGTTTATGTATGAGGGGAAACAAGTAAGAAAAAATAAGCATTGGAAACTTTGGTCGCTATGTGAAGACGTGGGAATGGTAAGGTAATAGAAAGGCATTTTGATTACTTGGTCACCAAGTAAAGTTTTTTCAACGTCGAGTTCGGGCTCCAAACAATCCCAAAAGTTGTATTGCAACATAAAAAAGTTATAACAAGAGTAGTTGGGGCTTTTATGCACGCATCTGGTGTTAAAACGAGTACAGATAAGAGAAAGAGGAAAAAAAAAGCATTTTTTGCACTAATTTTTGGGTCTAGTTATTTGTCCGAGTGGACCTCTTCCAGGTTCCAAGAGGAGCCAATCCTTGTCCTCCAATGTCAAGTGTATGTATGAGGAGAAACGAGTCAGAAAAAATAACCATCAGAAACTTCGGTCGCTATTTAAAGACGTGAGAATGACAAGGTAATAGCAAGGTATTTTAATTACTTGGTCACCAAGTAAACTTTTTTCAACATCGGGTTCAGGCTTTAAATCATCCCAAAAGTTTAATTGCAACATAAAAAAGTTATAACAACAATGGTTGATGCTTTTACGCACGCATCTGGTGTGAAAACGAGTACAAACGAGAGAAAGAGGGAAAAAGGCATTTTTGCGCTAATTTTAGCGCTAGTTACTTGTCTGAATGGAGCCGTTCCGGGTTCCGTGAGGAGCCAATGTTCGTCCTCTGATGTCAAGTGTATGTATGAGGGGAAACAACTAAGAAAAAATAACCATCAGAAACTTCAGTCGCTATGTGAAGACGTGAGAATGACAAGGTAATAGCAAGTCATTTTGATTACTTGGTCACCAAGTAACCTTTTTTAAACGTCGGCTTCGGGCTTCAAATCATCCCAAAAATTTAATTGCAACATAAAAAATTTATGACAACAGTGGTTGATGCATTTACGCACGTATCTTGTTTTAAATCGAGTAGAAATAAGAGAAAGGGGGAAAAAGCATTTTTTTGCACTAATTTTAGGGGCTAGTTACTTGTTTAAATGGACCCGTTCCGGGTTCCAAGAGGAGTTCATGTTCGTCCTCCGATGTTACTTGGTCACCAAGTAACCTTATCTGAATGGACCCGTTCCGTGTTCCGAGAGGAGCCAACCTTCGTCCTTTGATGTCAAGTGTTTGTATGAGGGGAAACAAGTAAGAAAAAATAACAATCGGAAACTTCGGTTGCTATGTGAAGACGTGGGAATGACAAGGTAATAACAAGGCATTTGATTACTTGGTCACCAAGTAAACTTTTTTCAACGTCGGGTTCGTTCTCGAAATCATCCCAAAAGTTTAATTTCAACATACAAGTTATAACAAGAGTGGTTCGTGCTTTTATGCAAGTATCTGGTGTTAAAACGAGTACAGGTAAGAGAAAGAAGGAAAAAATTCATTTTTTGCAATATTTTTAGGGGCGGGTTACTTGTCTGAATGGACCAATTCCGGGTTCCGAGAGGAGCCAATCTTTGTCTTCCAATGTCAAGCGTATGTATGAGGGGAAACAAGAAAGAAAAACTAACCATCAGAAACTTTGGGCACTAAGTGAAGACGTTGGAATGACAAGGTAATAGCAAGGCATTTTGATTACTCAGTCACTAAGTAAACTTTTTTCAATTTGAGGTCCATGCTCCAAATTATCCCAAAAGTTTAATTGCAACATAAAAAAGTTATAACCAGAGTGAGTTTTGCTTTCACGCACGCATCTTGTGTTAAAACAAGTACAAATAAGAGAAAAAGGGAATAAAGGCATTTTTTTGCACTAATTTTAGGGGCTAGTTACTTGTCCTAATGGACCCGTTCCAGGTTCCAAGAGGAACCAATATTCGTCCTCCCATGTCAAGTGTATGTATGAGGGGAAACAAGTAAGAAAAAATAACCATCGGAAACTTCTGTCACTAAGTGAAGACGTGGGAAAGACAAGGTAATAGCAAGGCATTTTGGTTACTAGGCCACCAAGTAAACTTTTTTCAACGTCGGGTTCATGCTTGAAATCAACCCAAAAGTTTAATTGCAATATAAAACAAGATTGGTTGGTGCTTTTATGCACGTATCTCGTGTTAAAACTAGTACATATAAGAGAAAGAGGAAAAAAGGCAATTTTTTGCACTAATTTTAGGGGCTGGTTACTTGTCTGAATGGACCAATTCCGAGTTCCGAAAGGAGCCAATCTTCCTCCTCCGATGTCAAGTGTATTTATGAGGGGAAACAAGAAAGAAAAAATAACCATCGGAAACTTCGGTCGCTATGTGAAGACGTGGAAATTACAAGGTAATAACAAGGCATTTTTATTACTTGGTCACCAAGTAAACTTTTTTCAACGTCGGGTTCGTGCTCCAAATCATCCCAAAAGTTTAATTGCATCATAAAAAAGTTATAACAAGAGTGGGTTGTGCTTTGACGCACACATCTCGTGTTAAAACGAGTATAAATAAGAGAAACAGGGAATAAAGGCATTTTTTTGCACAAATTTTATGGGCTAGTTACTTGTCCTAATGGACCCGTTCCGGGTTCCAAGAGGAGCCAATCTTCGTCCTCCCATGTCAAGTATATGTATGAGGGGAAACAAGTAAGAAAAGATTTCTAAACAAATAGGGATCAAAACTAGCACCGAGAGCCGATGGTCCTTTCAAGATTAAGGAGAAAATCAACTTGAATGCTTACAAACTCGAACTACCCGGAGAATATGGAGTTTCGACCTCTTTTAACGTCCAAGACCTTTCCCCTTACATTGATGAAGAAGGGGAGGAACAAGGAGAGCAAGAGCTGCAAACGGATTTGAGGGAATATCCTCAAGAACCCTCGGGAGGATGACATGCCTTAGAATACCGGATCCAATATAAAACAACAAGGAGCCGTCACTCGAGCTGAAGCTCGAGATTATTCTAATAAGTTTGTTCTTTTTGCAAAAGAAGTTCTACATGAATTTAAAATATTGGAGCCTACATTAATGGACAAGGAGAAGCCGACTTATACGTTAACTTAGAGAAAAGAATTATCGATAGACGAAGTGCATCCAGTACCGCACCTGATCACTATGAACATGCATGAAGAATTGGAAAAAACTTCCAAAGCAACAAATTCCGAGCAAAAGCACTTCAAGGAAATATAAGGAAGTGAAGTTTATCTTAGGAATATTTATTGTTTTAGACACGTTGAATTTTAGGGTTTCATATTAGGATTAGGTTTTCTCTGTTCTTTCTTATTTGCGTGAACTTTTGCATGAGTTGCATGGATTTGCATGGGGATTTTTCTTTGGCTGAAAAGAGGGTGTTTTGAGTACAAAATGAAGGGTTTTGTGACCGGTTCAAAGTGGAGTTTATCTTGTTTCAAAACAAGTCTCCTCATTGGTCCACATTATCCTTTCATTTTTGTGCGACAGATTGAATATTAGGTGGATCTTAACCAACCGGATGAGATCACGAATTTCCCTCCCTTGTTAGCTTATTAATTCCCCCCCATCATAGCTTGTAATCTCAGATTTGAATTTTAGAAGAATTTTTCTTTTCAAATTGGAATCTCCCCCTTCGGCGTTTTCTCTCCAAAGACTCGTTCTCTGGAATCCCANGGTGGATCTTAACCAACCGGATGAGATCACGAATTTCCCTCCATTGTTAGCTTATTAATTCCCCCCCATCATAGCTTGTAATCTCATATTTGAATTTTAGAAGAATTTTTCTTTTCAAATTGGAATCTCCCCCTTCGGCGTTTTCACTCCAAAGACTCGGTCTCCGGAATCCCAAATCCGGCCATCGAGAGACAACCGGAGTTGATTGTCTTTCCGAGCTAAGACGATCTATCCTTGCCATATTTCTCCAGACATCTTCATTGTCCAAGGGTGAGAGTGTGGATCATCAGCTCAAGCATCCTTTTTTTACGTGAAAGGAACCACCTTTTACTTTAAATTTCCGTATCCGGCCATTCCGCATCTATCTTCCATCTCGCCTTCACAACTACCAAACCATCTGTGAGAATTTTGCCAAATTTTAAGGTTTTATTCCACACTTATTTAATTAGAAAACCACCAAATTTCAGATCTAAATCATTCCCGTTTACAAGTTACGTTCATTTCAAATTCACCCTCGTTTTCCCGGATCTGCTGAGAAAACCCTAAATTATCCTCTTAACCGATTTCACCATCGTCAGAATATCTTAAAATCCGTCCGTGAGAATATCGTGATTTCTGAAGATCAAATTCTAACTTCATTCCTCAATATCTCCTCAACATTTTTTTAAAAATCTCACTCCCATTTCCGAGATACAAGCGCCAAAAATTTATCCCGAGAGGAGCCAATCTTCATCCTCCAATGTCAAGTTTATGTATGAGGGGAAAGAAGTCAGAAAAAATAACCATCGGAAACTTCGGGCGCTATGCGAAGACGTGGGAATGACAAGGTAATAACAAGGCATTTTTTTTACTTGGTCACCAAGTAAACTTTTTTTAACATCGGGTTGGGGTCCAAATCGTCCCAAAAGATTAATTACAACATAAAAAGTTATAACAAGAGTGGTTTGTGCTTTGACACACGCATCTGGTGTTAAAACGAGTACAGATAAGAGAAAGAGAAAAAAAAGCATTTTTTGCACTATTTTTTGGGGCTAGTTACTTGTCTAAATGGACCCATTGCGCGTTCTGAGAAGAGCTAATCTTCGTCCTCCGATGTCAAGTGTATGTATGAAGGGAAACAAGTGAGAAAAAATAACCATCGGAAACTTCGGTCGCTATGTGAAGACGTGAGAATGACAAGGTAATAGCAAAGCATTTTTATTACTTGGTCACCAAGTAAACTTTTTTCAACGTAGGGTTCGGTCTCCAAATCATCTCAAAAGTTATAACGAGAGTGGCTTGTGCTTTTATGCATGCATCTTGTGTTAAAACGAGTACAGATAACAAAAAAAGGGAAAAAAAGAATTTTTTGGCACTACTTTTTGGGTCTAGTTACTTGTCTGAATGGACCCGTTCCGGGTTTCGATAGAAGGTAATCTTTGTCCTTTGATGTCAAGTGTATGTATCAGGGGAAACAAGTAAGAAAAAATAACAATCGGAAACATTGGTCGCTATGTGAAGACGTGGGAATGACAAGGTAATAGCAAGACATTTGATTACTTGGTCACCAAGTAAACTTTTTTCAACGTCGGGTTCGGGCTCCAAATTGTCAGTTTAATTGCAACATAAAAAACAGTAATAACAAGAGTGGTTCGTATTTTACGCAGGTATCTGGTGTTAAAACGAGTACGTATGAGAAAAAGAAGGAAAAAAGGCATTTTTTGCACTATTTTTAAGGGCTATTTACTTGTCTGAATGGACCCGTTCCGGGTTCCTAGAGGATTTTATCTTGGTCCTCTGATGACAAGTGTATGTATGAGGGTAAACATGTAAGAAAAAATTGTAGGATCGAGATAAACCTAAGAGGGGTGGTGAATTAGATTAATAAAATTTTAATCCGATGATTAAAGTTTAATCAAATTCTTGCGTATGGTTTACTCAATCTAAAACTTTAATGCGGAAAAGATAAGCAACTTAATAAAGTTGAGAGAGAGAGAGAGTTGACACCAGATTGTTAACGCGGTTCGGCCAACCTTGCCTACGTTCGCGCTCCAAGATACCTCCTTGAAGATTCTTTCCACTCAATTCTTTGAGCATACTCCGATTGACTTACGGGTGTCAATCAAACCTTTACAGCGACTCTTGTTTAGACCCCTCTTACAAATTTTGCTCAAAGAGTATAATACTAGGATTACGGTTACTAACCGACTCTCTCAATCACCAAGTGAATATTCATGATAGAAATACAAAGATTGAGAGAATGAAATGATTCTCTGAAAATTGGCAGCAATTCGGCTTTCTTTTTGCTCTCCCAAAATCCTCTTTTTTTTTTCAAACCGGCATCTCAGCAGCTATTTGTAGATTTTGTTCTGCGCAGGCTAGATCGGTTAACATAAGTACGGGATCGGTCGACATAGATATAGCCGTTTAGACACATTCAGAAATAGCCGTTTGGACTTATCTCTTCTTTCTGCTCTTGATCGGTCGACATATCTTTTGATCGGTGGACATAAGTTTTAGTGAGTTGCCATTGGGAAGAGCTTTGGTCAACATAGATATGGCCTCTGGACATGTATACGGTCGACACAATAGTTTACCGGTCGACATAGATATGGCCTCTGGATATGTATGCGGTCGACACAAGATTGGCCGGTCAACATAAGTGAAGCTTTTGTAACTTGTAGAAGCATGGTCGACTTCATGTTGCTTCTTGTCTTGAATATCTAGCGGTCGACACATTTTTATAGCAGTCGACATAACATTCTTCTCTGGTTAAGTTATCAGTCGACATATAACGTAGCGGTCGACATAAGTAGGTTGCTGCCCAAAGATAGGTCGACATATTTGGTAACTAGTCGACATAAGTTTATCATCTGCCTGAGGATGGGTCAACATAACGTGTAATCGGTCGACATAACCTGTAACAAACTTAATAATTTCTACAAAACTCGACCGACTTGTTAGACGAAAAAGGTATCCTTCGTTGAGTGTATTTCATATACATTATTTAAATCAACTTCTCTTTAATTGTTAATCAATTATACAACATATTAGTATTCATCATAAATAACAATGGTTACTTTAATCATAGTTAAAGCTAACAAACTCCTCCTTTTTGATGATGACAAACCATTATTGATTAACTATCTGTTTGAAAGATAATTTGAGCAAGTTCACATGTTATATGAATTTTATGTAAATTCTCCCTAGTAGTAAATGCATGCTTCCCCATAAATATACGTCCATATCAAATGTCATTGCTAAATAATTAGTCATAGAATGCAAGTCATTATATGTTATCATTGCTAAATAAGGATGGATACTTCTCCCCCTTTGTCATTATAAAAAAAAAATCATCCAAAGAATAATTCATATGAAGATGTGAACAGATAAGGACTTAATGAAAAGTATTGTTCCACAAAAAGTAAGTCTCACAACAAAAGCAAGACTGGGAATCTATTCCCAATGAGATCCAACTAATGGAGATCCAGGCACGTCCAGTGCTGAAGTGGGAACAAGCTCGGTATCTACTGGAGCCGGAGAACGTGTTGGCTCAGCATCCAATCCCGGTGAGGGGGTTGGCTCAGCAACTTGAGCCGGAGAGAATTGTGTGGTAACTCTAGGAGTTGCTACAGCTGGTTCGTCAAAGTTTTCTTCTTCTTCCTCTTCAAAATTTGTATCTCATGCATCAATTTGGCTCTTAAGGCCATCGACCTTTTTGTGCAGAGCATCAACTGATGTCTTGAGGCTCGTAATTAGGCCATTAAGCATATCTAAACGCCTCTTAATCGAGGAGGAGGAGCAATGCTGTCTCTGAGGTCTCCTATCGTCAGGAGGAATATGAGCTTCATCAACCGTTAGGGGTGGGGAGCTTGGAGGTGTGGGAGGTCGGCGAGGCAGATTTCTCTTGTATTTCCATTCTCCATCTTCATTTTTAGTTAATCTCATCCGTGCGAGGGTCAAATCAGAGTTGATATCATGATTCCTGACTTCGATTAGATTAGCGGGAGA
>QAOC01026453.1:260922-331429 GCA_003255005.1 Begonia fuchsioides | reverse complement strand
TACCAAATATTTGTAATATTATAATTTTCAAAGGCAAATATAAAAAAATTAAAATCACACTGTCAATAAAAAAAATCTATAAATTTAAGGATAAACTCTCGTAATATATTTTCCTACCACACTACTAAATGATTTAAAAAAAGTCAAATTTAATCAAATACAAAAATAAATATTTGTTACATTCGAAAGTATATATTAAATCATTTATATTAAAGTTTTCCTTTTTTTCAAATAATTTTGTAGAATGGTAAGAAAATATTGGGAAAGATTACCCTTAAATTTGTTGATTTTTTTATTATAGATTTTATTTTTTTAATTACCTTTTTATTCAAGTTTTAGTCCGAAAATGTCAAAATTACCAAATAAAAGTCAGTTATCCATTTAGTAAACATTTTTACATTAATAGATTTTCAAAGTAAATTGTTATCGAACCATTTTTCATAAGTTTTCAGTTCTTGGACAAGTTCAGTATCAGGTTCGGTCGATCGAGCCAGCCCGATGCCTGATGAGCTAAGGTAATGTTTTGAGGAAGAAAAAATGGATTAGAAAAAGCGGCAATTATGTTTAATTGACTAGAGCGGTTCGGTTCAGCTAGTTATTCTCGTTGAAGAAACCGCTCGAAGACCCAGAATTCCAAAAACCAGGATGTAACAATCCGGTTCACGATTCCAAAAACCGACGTTCGAGAATCAAAAAGACATCGAAACCAAGTCTAAATAAACTAACTATTTCACATTGTCGTTCATTCATCGATACAATAATCAAGAATGATGTTCGCAATGATCGCTCTAGAGCGGATCCTTACCCCGATAAACCATGATTTCCTGGATAACCAATCATCGCAACAAACTAGAAAGAATTAAGTCCAGAAAAATGGAAGATTCAACTTTAATATAAGTGAAAATCAATGCCTAAAGATTCAGATAAAGAATTCAACGAGAAAATTATAGCTTTATGTTGGAAAAACTCACCTGGATTGAAGTCACATTTGATGCAATTTCTCCTTAGAAAACTGGAAGAAGATGATGATCAAGGAGGTGTTAACTCTCCCCTAGCTCACAGCTTATGACTATGAATCCATGATCACAACCGAAACAATGATGTCGATTTCTGCGAGGAAGATACTGCGGCTTTATCTCTCATTATTCTTTTTTTTCTGATAAATTCTGTGATAGGATAAAAAAATCGATCCTTTCCGTCGATCGTAACAAGTGAAAAAATGATTCTATCTTTCAATGACTCTTCGACTATTTCGAAACTCGCCGTCATCTATATTTCTACCCCAATCACGATCATCTGGCCTTCGCTGTCTTTGCATCCTCGATGTCTTTCCAGAGAAATCATTTCCATAATTATTCGGTCTTTGTCCCTCGCGATCACCTCCACTGAATCTCCTCCCACTAGCACGAGATCCACGTGATTTTTTATCAAAACCTTCGTCAAAATTCTCCATTCTACGACTCCTACCATAGGGAGTTCTTGATTCATTCTCTTGAGAGAATTTACTATACCCACCACGAGATTTTGAATCGTTCCTTCTCCCACTCTCTCTGTTGTTACTAGTAAACTTACGCCCACGGAAATTTCGATCATCATCATCAATATCTGAACCAGAAGAAAATCTATTTTCATTCTCGGTTCTTCTTCCTCGAACATCTCTTCTTCCTGACGAAGTCATTTTACCAATATTATTTCCCCTAGATCTAAAATTACTATTTGAATCATCATCCACATCGGAGTCCAAGCCAAGGTCTTCATCAGAACCATACCCTAAATTCCTAGACTGACCTGCTGAGCCTCTGCCTCGACTTTTCATTCTAGAGTCTGAAACATGACTAGACTTCCATTTCCGACCAACTGCGTGTTCCTCATCAGAGTCAATATCGAATTCATCTCCTTCGGATTCAGAGAAAGTTGTTCTTTGATGAGGAATCTTAGATTGCCTATTGTTAGAAGAAACATCCATTCTTCCATGGGCACGAATATTATGATTGTAATCCTGAACATCTTCCGATTCTGACGATCCTTCAATATCAGAAAAATCAATTGAAGCAGATTTCCTTTCTGAATTATGTGTAGTGTCTGGTTCATAACTGTCGATATCATCTTCTTCATCTTCAAAATCATCAAATCCAATACCGGGTTTGTTATTATTTGCATCAGAAAACTGCCCATCTGGGAGGCCCCTGTTGAATTTTCTGAGATTGTCATCGAACTTTCTAGGGTTTCCTCCTACTCGATCATCTACTGAAGAAACACCGCCTCTAACAGAAGAATCTGCGTACTCAAAGGCAGCAACATCTGCACCATCTGATTCGTTGTCGTCGAAATCAAAGTTCCAGGCATTAGAAACCTCTTGCCGACTGGCAATCTTTTCTGATCTAGTCCTGGGGCCCTGCTGCCTCTCCTCCCTTTTATTCTCCATATATTCATCAAGAGGACGTTTGCATTCACAGTGAAAACAAACCACATTTCTTCTATAATTTAAGAAATTGCACCTGTAGATAACAGAAGCGACATCGAAAAATGAGATTTGCAGTTCTTATCAACTACAACAGGTATTGTACACATAAAGACACCCAGAAACTGAAGTTCATCCACGGAAAATTCACTTTTGGGTATTACATGCACTAGTTTGAAGATGATGGAAAAAATTAAAAGACACAAAAAGATTAGTAACAATCATCACTTTTATTTTGCAATGGTTATCTACTAACTAGCATATTCTTATGAAAAATAAAGATACCCATTAAAAATCAAATAATTGAAATGGCCAGCCTTTACTACCATATCAACTCTCCGTTGGAACTAGAAGAATCTAAAATTTGATGCCCTCCTAATAATCAGAAAGAAAAAAGTGGTGACCGCATATGAGCAGAAGAAAACTTACTCAGGGCATTCCCACTCTCCTGGAAGTAGTTGCCTCTTGGGACGTTTGGCATCGCACTGTAGACACACTGTATTTTTTGAAAAATTCATAAAGTCGCACCTGACATAATTTTCAGCAACCACATTAATTATGAATGCAGTGACCCATGAGGCAAGAGCTAATACAATATAGCAGATCCCTCAAAACAAATGATTGCATTCAAAATATTTTTTTAAGAAATTTTGCTCCAAAACAATGATTATTAAACAGTCCTGTAAGAATGAAGATATGAAATGGGACACTGAATAAACAGTCCTGAAGTAATGCCACATGGAGAGTATTGATGAGCGACTAAAACTGGTCTATAGTAATAAGCCATTTGAGATAACCCTTTCTTTTAGGTGGTGCATTAAAATCTTGTTATGTTTCTTTTACTTTTAGAACAATAAATTGGTTATCCTCCCTTTAATGTTTTCATCTCTGCCATCAATAAAAAGTGTTTCTTATAATAAAAGAAAAGGAAACATACTTAGGACATAGCCAATCTCCTTTTTTCATCTCAATATCATCCCGTCCAACTCGTTTCCTTGGTGGAGGAGGAGGTTGTTTCACTTTTGGTGGAGCCCTCTTTATCACAGGAAACGGAAGACTTGGATCAATTGGAACTGAGCTTAACTTCACAACCCCATGAAGTAACTTTCGCACCACCGTCTTTACAGATTTTTTCTTCAAAAGGGATTCGTTGACAACAGACCCATTCCAAGGACCAAAACCATAAGTCAACAAAACACGGATTACATCAATTGTACGTGCCTCATCCTCTTTGTTAGTTATAAGATATGCTCTCTCACATGAGTTCCTCAAACTGCAAGAACTACATACCTGAGAAATAAAAATTCAGCCTAATTAACTCTTAAACAACTAACACATATAATCCCATTGGCATTGATGAAATTTTCCAATTACAAAAAGGAAAGGCCTGGAATAAGATATTACGCAATACTCACATCTCCTTCATCAAGATGGACATATTTCCTCAAAAGTTTTGCGGAGAAAACCACCTTCTTGTCCACATTTGGGCATCCAAAACCAACCAAAATTTGAATGTCCTGCCTCGATAACAACCTGAAATCAATTTTTTTTTGTCTCAGCACTAGAGTGAAGATTCACAGAGTCGTGTAACTGCAACAACATGCAGAAAGGAAATAAAAAAATGAAATGTTTTTTCAAGATCCGTAAATCATATAAATTGTTGCAGGGAAAACACATCAACCATTTTGTTTTCAGCATTCATCATCTTCAACAACATAGTAAAGGTCCATATACAACACTTTTCGACACTGGAGAACTGATATACTACAAATAACTTGTCCACTTATGCAAAAACTTATCCCGTAAACACAAGTGACTCCCAATATGTTTCCTTTTTATCAGTTAAAAGACTATACAACAAATCAAATGTTGAAGGTAAATCGATGAGGGAACTTGCCAAGAGAGTGACTCAAAATGGCATGCACCTTAAACGAAAAACCTAATGGCACATAACTAATAAACTAGCTCTTCAGGTCGTAATCAACTTATAAAAGGCTCTGTTAATGACAATTTGACGTTTTAAGTACCCTAAACCACATCTTTTACACCATTACATACTTAACACAAATAAAAAATCCTATTTTGTGCAGTAAAACTATGATTCACATCGGCCGTGAACTACCAACCTCAAAAGGTCGAATCGATCTTTGCCGAAATTCAGGCATGCTGTATGAACGGTTTTGAAATCTTTTAGAAAATCAGTACCTACACCATTGTCCATTGCAACCTTGCCAGGATCATAGCCCAACTCTTGCACCATTCTATCTTCATCTTTTCTCCTATGATCAAAGTAATTATGTTGCACCAACCTCTCTAGAAACTCGATCCACTCTGGCCAGGGATGAACCAACTCCACCTCTTTATTTTTCATCGCCATTTGATATCCCTTCGACTCGTACAATTCCAACTCCGGCTCAGTCACGTTACCCTTATTCTCATCTTCGACTGGGACATCTACCTTTCGAGCTTCCATCGAAGCATTTTCGCTTTTCTTATTTTCGCGCCACGCTCGAATTCTCTGCAGAGTCTGGTCTTTCTGGGACCGTTCTTTTTCAATAGAATCGATTTGATCGAATATAAAGCTCATTCGTGCAGATAAGGAAGAAGGTTTGGGATCAGAGGAGGAGGAGGAGGTTGTCGGTGAGGTTTGAGAAGTAGAGAAGGACCGGAGAAGATGAGAAATGAAGAAAAAAGTGGGAGCTTTAGGGAAATGGAAAGTTAAAGAGAGGCGCTTAGCGAGAAGGAGAGAGAAAGGAGATTGAGCCATGAAAGAGGAGGAGGAGAGCAACTAGGTCTGACCTGAATCCGCCATCGATAAACGAAGCCTGCTAAAACCCTCCATACAACCCTGAAATTTGGAGAGATGGTCTAATATAATATTTTAATATTATAATATTTTGTATTTTCAACAAAATAATCTATTATAATATTTTAACTTTACCATAATTTTAAGAAATATTTGGTCATTATTTATTTTTTTAATTTCAAGATATTTTTTAATTTAATTAGTAATTTTAATTAATTAAGTAAATTTTAATAATTTAGATAAAAATAATTTTTTTTGTAAATGATAAATTAACATTTTTACATTCTTTAAAATTAATTTTTTTTGTCAATTTATTATGAACACTTGAAAATTATGTTAAAACTTAAAAAAATAATTTGAAAATGTTGAAAATAAAAATATATTTAAATTATTGTTTAGAGCGACGACCTGTATTTTAAATTGTTGTAATGAGAAATAACTGTACATTTACTCAAAATAAAAACATATTTTAATTTTCTAGTTATACATTGAAGTTTGTGACGCAAGTCATACATTGACATGCATTAATTTAAGAACGACACGTCAGAAGATAAATTATTAATAAATAACTCTTTTAGAGTTAAGCCTAAACTGATATAACATACCAGTCGCAGTGAAAAAAGATTTTAAATTTGAAAAAAAAAATGTGGTTTATTCTAGAAATTAAACCCCAAAACCCTTTACAACTTAACCTAGATAATTTAGACTTCTTGGATCTGTGATTTTGATTTTCCAATGCTCATCATTAAAACTAGCATTCCTTGCTGCTTCTCTATTCATCCTAATCATCTCATGCTTTTTCTTAGTCATACCACACCATCTCTGCAAATTCCCCGGCATCTCGTCGTACACTTTCCACCAATATCGATTGGTCGAGTCACTTGCGAAACTACGATGCTCCTTCGAATCCCAGTTACAGTCGTAATCTCTGTAACACATCCACGGCTTCAACCCTAAATAGTGAATCACGTATGAATCTTCTGGGATTTCGTGCTTTAGATCATCGTCCTCGAACATTTTGAGATAGTTCATTTTGGTCGGGAATCGGTGCCACCATGTGAAAACCTCGTTTAGAAAACCTTGGTCACCTCCGTTGTAGGACTCTATCTCCAAGCTTTTCGCGAGAAGTCGTTCGAACATGCAAGCAGACGGCTCTATGACCATTATTCCAGAGTTGAACAAGAACAAGTCGTTTCGTGCGGCAGATAGCTGTGGGAGACGAAAGAGAGAGTCGATGTTTCGGAGGATTAGGAGATCTGAGTCGACGAAGATGAATTTGTCGTATTCGATTTGTTGCCAGATACGAAGTTTACTGTAGTTCCATTCGTTGTAAGAATACTTTTTAGAGAAAGGACTCTTGATGCGATCGATATTCTTGGTTTTCCATCCGGCTTGCCGAAGTGCTTGGAGCGCGGAGGAGGAAATGGAAGAATCGGCAAGGAGAAGAAGGTCTTTGGTGGAGTTTGTTCGGCGAATGCTTTGTGCCAACGCTATTGCTCCGCAAACATATGCTTCCGATGAGTGGAGGACTGTCACATAGGCTTCTTTAGCCTTTTTATTTCCTGTTCAAATATAATAATAAAAATATTATATAAGTATATTTTAATTATTTTTTTAAAAGTAAATTTAATAAATAATAATATAAATAAAAAAATATTTAATTGCATGAAAGTTAATTAAAGTAAACATCTACAAACAAGGTATGTAGAACAATATTTAGCTGAAAGTCTAATTATTTGAAGTAAATCATTTACCAAATCACTTCCCATAAACATCTTTGGTGAGTCAATCCTTCTATATTTTCCGTTCTTATCCATCATGTTGTCGTACGAATAATACATTTAACGGATCATATTGACGAACGTAGACGTATTATTCTACTTATAGGAGTTGTAGTAATGGATATTTTTTTTCAGACATCTCAAATCGATCGAGAAAATGATCGTAAAGGAAGATGAGTAGGGTTATACCTATTTGATTAGTACGAGGAGCAAGTTGGCATGAACCAAGAGGCATCAAAACCTTCTCTTTAAGCTTCTTCCTCTCGGGTTTGTACACTCGATACTCGCCCTCGTGCATTAAAATATCATCGCACCTGAAAATCTCGATCATGGGCTCAAATGATCCAACGAACACGACGTACACTGGCCGATCGATCCCTCGTGCCACGAGATTAGCCACAACGAGATTCACTTGCAACTTATAAAGATCTCTAGTTCCTCCCTTCCCATCACTTCCATGAGGAACCGTGGCCAAGATCACGTCAAGATCTTGATAATTCTCCGGTCTCGGCATCCCCATCTTCGGGCACGAAGGTGGGGGCAGCTCTTGTTCTTCGTTGATCCATGGGTGGAAGAAATCACTCCATTTCAATCCATTGGACACTCGATCGAACGCGACCGATACCATATTGGTTTCACTTTTCGCTAACCTTAAAAACTTAAACGCGCTTTCCACTTCACCATCTGTGATATTAACCAAACCGACATTAATCTTTCGATCACCCGCAAAGACCCTTTCAGATGCATCGAACCAAACCTGCTTCTCGAGATCTTTTCGAATTCGGAGAGTAGTTTTCAGAATGGGTTTGGGGTCGAACGAATGGAGAAGAAGAACGATGAACGCGAAGGAGAAGGAGAAGAGAATAAAGCGAAGGGAATCAGATAAAATATTTTGCTTGGAAGATGAGAATTTGGAAGCCATAGGAGAGAGAAATGAAGCTTTTCAAACAACGTGGGTTGCTTTATATTAGTGAATGTTAATGGAAGGGATGTCTATATATGAACTAATCAAACAAGGGTTTTGCATGGCACGACGTTATATATTTCACGTAATCATCCCTTGTTTTATTATAGTAATCTCCTTCAGTGTTTGGTAGGTATGTTTTCATTCTCGTATTTCGAATTAGGGGCAATCAAAATCAAATCAAAGACAAAATTTCATCTGGAATTATAATTTTAGTCTAGTTCGATCCAGTTTTGCCTCCTACGTTTTCATGCAGTTCAAGATTTGGTATACGTTTTTTAGAGTAAAAAATCTATGAAATGACCAAAACCCAAGCTTTGGAAACAAACTAAAATTGAACTGTGAAATATGATGCGGTCTAGATTAGTTGTCAAAGCCACTCATTCCGATTCAAGTTTCCAACTTTGGTTTGGGGACGAACCGAATTGGCTCATGCACATTCCTGGCACAAAAGTATACCTATATATACAATCATAATACGCCTCTCTAGCATTATACTAGTCATAGGAAAGTGTAATAAATTACGTCTCATAGAAAGAAAATACAAATTATTACCCGTCGCCTTTTGTAACAAATTGTCGCCTTTTGTAACAAATTTTCTAAAGGCATCAAATAAATACAAACAACAATTGTCTTTCAATGAATGCTTCGGTATTAAACAACTATTTCTAAGACTATCTTTATATTTTATATTCTTATTCGGCATGATTTATCAAATTATTAATATTAAAATTTAAATACGTCGATTATATTTTAATTAAACAGATTCATATTTGTCACTGCATTGTGCACAAGATTAATAATTAATAATTAATAAATTAATTAATCACAAGATTAATAAATGGATGTCCTTGCAATTGAGTCATACATAATAATAACAATAATCATAATAATAGAATTCATGTTATGAAGTCAAAACTCAACATAACGATGAATCTCAACAATAGTAATTGACAAGGTATATACATAGTGATCATTCTTGCAATGGTAAGTGGATATAATCGATCAAATTTACGAGAAAAACTCAAACGTGTAAAAAAAATTATGGGAGCATAAAATAAAGTCACGATGTTAAAATCAGAGGGCAAGAATTGGAGTATGTATGTACGTGAGCTTAATACGTGCAATCTCATACGTATCGGGATGGTCTCATTGCTGTACCTGTGTTTCACGAACCTCAGATCATTAACGAAAAAACGCAAGCGATACGAAAAAACAAACTCGGTTATAAAGAGATCATGCATCAATACTAATACTCCGACCATCAACATTGTAGCAGCCGTGGTTGAGCCTTGGCCCTGGCTGGTCGGACCACCGTGCATATGAAAACCGGTTGATTAGGCATGTAATCGAAACTGAACCCAAGCTTGGCCGATCCTGAAAAAAAAAAGTTTCCATGTTTTGAAATCAACAGGTTGGATGATGAACTAAAAGAGATACCAAGGTCCAGATTTAGTAATGATGCACAAAAAGAGAGAGATAGTAATCTCATTATTGTACAAGATTGAACATCAATTAGATCATTACATTCTACATACCCGGGAGTCGGCTAAAAATCTTGCAACGCTGCAGAATAGATAAATACGAAAGTGGAGATAGAAATGCGACTTAAAATGTACTGTATGAGAGTCTCAGAGCTAACCGAGTCTCCCGTTCGATGTGAAGTTTCTCTGACGATTAACCAGATGAGTTCTTCCTGGCAACATACACCCTGTAAGCTGCCAGACCAACAATGGCTACAGCAGCTCCAACTGAGACAAGAGAAAGACGAGAAGTTATGCAGATGCAGATATTCAAAACCATTCATCCACAAATCACAGGAAAGAATTCCTAAAGATCATGGAAATTTAAACCAAACGGCTTCAATTAGAGGAATAAGTTTGCATACAAAAGTAGAGTAACTTTCATTAAGTGAGCAAAGATCTACACAAGACAAAAGAAAAGAAAATTATATCTAGATATGACTCTAAAACTACCTGAAACAAACATGAGTGAGCGGTTGACTAGGCGATGGTATTGTTTACGGCTTCTGCCTGTTTCAGTTTCGGGGATGCCTAAACGAGGATGCTCAGCAGCACTAACAATTCTTCGGAACACATTGTTGAAATCTCCTAGTTTCGTGCTGACGGGTATGGAAGGTTCTATTCCCATATCCAGACTAACCGGCAAAGCAAAATCCAAATAAGGAAATATTATTAACTATAGTAGCTGGAGCAGATTGATAAATCATAAAAAAAAAACAAAGATGTTGAGAATATGATAAATGAATGACTTGAATTATTTCTTTACGCTTTGTTAGGGCCATGAGTAATAGTAAAGGGCTCAGTAGTGACTTTTTATCAAAATTACCCAGCAAGTCGCTAGTTTTCCAAGTCAAAAGAGCAAATAAATTGGGTATTACTATTTCAACTGACGAAGTTTAAATGTTGGTAAGGTTTGCAGCAATGGCTGCATTTGGGCAATAACTGAACAATATCGGCAATTTCATACATATATCGGAAATAACTCAGCAGTTCTTTTAAAGAGTATAAAGTGTTACCTTTGCCTTTTCGAAATAGAAATAAATATAAAAAATTAAATTGGATCAACAGCAAAAGTAACCTGGTTGAATCTTGTGTAGCCATGGAAAATGAATCAAGATCGTCCTTGGCTGTGACAATGAGACAGGGCAACTCATACCCAGTGTCCTCACCATGACCAGCAACTTCTACGAGCAACTTAGTTGCTCTCTTCCACGAAGACTCATCAGAGCTATAAATTAAATATGTTATCGTTCAAAAGTTTGTAGATCATTAATATCTACAATATGGTATACAACAATTTTGTGGAAGTCTTATGATAAGGATAATAAACGCAATAATACGATTCAAATTAAACATAGAAATACGTACACAATATAGAACAATACCATGCATTAGAACTTCGAAACTCCAAGAAATCACTCCCAAGCCAGGTCGTACTAGATTTTCCTATTAACTTCTATAACTTATAAACACATATAATTACTAATATACCCTTACAATTATTTCCTAACATCTCCGTGCATCTAATGAGTTATTACATGAGTTAATTTCCTTATAACATAAATGTCTGCTGTAGCCTTCTAGTCAGCACTAGTAAAAGGTCAGCCATATGCAAATGTAGTTCGAGAAACGAAAGCCATACATGTCATGGACAAACAGTGCTATATCGCACCTAGCTAAAGACTCTTTATTGGACAGCAACTTTGCAACTCCATCTTCTGCAATCTCTTTGAAAACAAGAGTTTTTCTCATCCCATGTCAATTTGAAGACCATATGGTCATACAAGGCAGCTTCATTGGTAGAAGATACACTTTGCAACAGAAAAAGGATAAAAAATTGATATTTGTACTAAAATACATCTACTACTTTTCAATGACCCTCATTGGAAACAAAAAAAAATATACAATAAACTGGAAATGAACTAATTTAAAAAACAAGAATATAGTTCACAGAACGCACTGATAAAAGCTTCTTCATATATGTGTAACAGTAGACCTTTCATGTTATAAATAGACAATAAAAAAGATGTACACCAACTTACTCCTGTGTGATCAACAACATTTACAGCATAGCGATCTCCGTTGGTTGGAGTATAAGAGTCAGAAAAAGGCCTGAATATAAATTACTAGTACCATGAAATTTTAAAATATAACAATTAATATTAAAAAAATAAAATAATATTCAAAATCAGATATCGAATGAACAGAAAATGAATGCACCTTGTGAGAAAAGAATCCAGTAATGCAGATTTTCTGGCCTTTCTAGGACCAAAAACAAAGCACTGAAGCACGTTTCTCTCTGATTGTTGCTTCTTTCGATCCAACCTTCTCTTCCTAGTCACGTGGATAGAAGAAGAAGGATCCCCAGAATAACCGATATATATCAAATTTTCCATACTATAGGATGGGTTTAGAAGAGGCATCATGGCCCACTGCACTAAAAAGTCACAGGTTTTAGAAACATTGCACCACAAGCAGTGCATCAAAGAAATAAAAATATTCAGTCGATTGTAAACAAGAACAATTTAAACCTCCCTAAATTCTTAAGCATAAGAAATAACTCACATGCCAACCACATAGAGCATTTAAGCAGCGGCAGAGTGATAGGAAAACAGGAAGTTAAGCTATTTCCAGAAATGAAAAAGAACATTCAGAATACAGCATGCACATCTTAAACCCCAAGTACATAAAAGGGGAGTTATGATACCAATGATAAGAAACCATCAAGCGAAAGCGCCCCAAATGCATTTATTTCGGCAGCAAATTGGTATGGAGCTTCATTCCAAGGACTGAAGATCAAAAAATGAAAATTTATAAGTAACAATAAGTTAGAATAAAAGAAGATGTTTTGGAATTCTGTAAGGAATCAAGAGTAATACTAGGCCATACAAGAGGGCTTCGAGGGCCTCAACCTCCTTCCAATGATCACCGTGATAACCCATCCTCTACCTACTCTCCTTTTATTGTTATACAATCACACTAACTACTTAACTGCCAATTAGCTCCTAATTTTTCTTTTTAGATCTCCTCGCATAGGTAAACTGGAGTGGGGGTCTATAAAATTCCTAGTTTTGATGATTAAAATAAAGATACTTTTACAAGTAATAAATCATAAATTTCATATAGATAATGCTTCAAAACAGCATAATCATTTAACAACCAAGTTACCTTTCAGGTGCGGTAGAAAATAAATCTTCAAGATCGCGTGGCCGTATGATACCATCCTAGTGAAGACAACATAAAGTTTTTATCATATTTATTGTAAAACCGAAACCACTGACTACTTGAGAAGTAAAGAAACATAAATATCCAATTTAAAACTTTTAATTTCACTACAAAAAGAAGGGTATCAAAGCACTTAAGTAGTTGTCCAAGGCATACACTGTCACCATCAAAAGACTCGAAAATTCCCCTCAAGAATTCAATTGCTTCATTTGTCAATTCCACGCTCTGCACAGTTGAACAATAGAGCAAATCAAAATTTGTATGTCAAGATACAATGAACCGCTGTCAGTAACTATATAGATAGCAGAACCTTCTAATAAAAAATTAAAATGTAAAAAAATTCTGGCTCAGCTGGAGAGAATTCACGGAAAAGCTACCTAGCATGTAAATCAAAAGGCTAATCAAAGCTTTAAATGGCAACTCCGACACAATCATCATCCAACACTGGGCTTAAATGACGTTATTCACCTCTGGCCAACATATTAACAATAACATTTTGGCAAGATGGAAATTAATATCATCCCCTCCCCCACCCATTCACTTCAATCTACGGCACATAAATTAGAAGAATGTGATAGTTATGTTAGCATACGAACTCAAAAGCTATTACCTGATCAGGAGCACGCTTGCCTGTGGATGGAACCAGCTCATCTGAAAGTTTGATGTCAGTGTTGTACCCAAATTTCCTCAAAACAGTCCATGTTGTTTCTAGGCGTCCCTTTTCTATGAATAGCGCTTGGAGAAAGAGGAAACCTGTCAATGTAAGGCCACGATCATTGACTCCGTCAGACATTTTTTCTTGTACAACTCTTTTCACCTCCCCTCTCAGAAGGTTGTAAAGGAGCGTTAAAAGATTTCACCTGTTTCAGAATAGACTTACTTTAGATCGTACATGACACTTTTATAAAAAAATTCAGGGATGGAAACTTCCCATTAAGATAACGGGTGAAAATAACATTTGCACAAAAAATGGAGGACCTGAAAATCATTTAACTCTGAATCATTGAGAGCTCCGTCTCTATCATGATAACAAAGAATAAATATTTGTTTTAATGCTCGCGCACATCTGGGTTTTAGAGTCTGTGTTTCTTGATCAAATAGAGGGGCCATTGGATGAAGCACCGCTTTTTGGGCGTAATAGAAAACTTCAGGAATCTGCAATATTTCATTATATCAAATGCAAAAGACTGAACTTCAGAAAACAAGTCACGTAGTATGAAAATAACTAACAGCACTCGAAACTATTCTACAATTAATATACCCGATTCATTTAATCACATGCCATGAAATTGATCTTTAAACATAGCAGTATTAGGCTAACTTGTTTATTTTTGTTTCATTTTTTATGAACATCAAATTGCAGCTCGTATATTTTGTATCCTGATAATCAAATTATACTCCTAGCGGTAATAATAAAGCAAAACCAAGATTACAGCGGTTGACATACAATGTTAAAAGATGAAAGGCAGCATCGAAGCAAAAGACTCATGGAAAATTTATGTTCGAGTCATGAATTTAGAAGAAGGCACACTATCACAAATATAGAAAGCATAACACCATCTTTTCTTGATGACACAATATCAATTTTGCATACCTGAATATGTTTGAAAGCGGAACACCCAATGCAGGTTTCAATCTCCCTGAACTGCTGCATTATGGGTGTCATAACCTGATCTAGACTGATCTGCTGATTCACATCTCTCATATCCAGCTTACAACCCACCACAATCACTGGGACCTGCACCTGTTTATTAAATTTCAGATATCAGTGATTAATAAATAAAAACAAAAAGTACATGCTCAAAAAGATGTTATTTTATAGACAAAAAAATGAATAAACAAATAGTAAGTAGTTAAAGTTTGTTCAGAATATAACTGACCTCTAATTGACGAAGTTTGGGTAGCCAGAAAGTACTTAATCGATCAAGAGTTTGTGGCTGATCACAGGCGTAAGTGAGCACAACTGCATCAGCTCGCTTAAGTTCTTCAGCAACTACCACACTATCTTTGGTGCTGCCGAAGGAAAAACAGAGAAATTTTAAACATGGTCTGGTGACCTTAATAACAATTAACGGTCAAACTAGTCATCCATTGCCCAATCCAGACGTTGCAAAATTTAGCATTTTATATTCAAAAAGACAACTTTCTACTTAGGCAAGCTATTCCATCTAAGTAACTAAAAAATCCAAAAACATGAAAGGAAATGAAATAATTCAATTCCGCTGCATAAAAAGGTCAAATTATCTAAATTATTTTTTCGTGTACGAATTTCAATAATTAGGACTTAGAAAATTTTGGTCCGCAATATCAAATTATTGAAATTCATGCCTACGAGATCCATTTATTCATGTCTGGAAATAATGATGTTGTCATGTATCAAGATTGAAAAACAAGTAAAAGAGTGCAAAATTAACTACCGTGAAGAAGTGTCAATCAGTGTGTTAGGCACTCGTTCTGGATAGAAATCCTCAGGCAGCTGCGTAGGTGGCACCAAAGGAGGAACATTCGGGGGGGAATTTTCAGCAGCAGCTGTGACTATCAAGCTCGACTTTCCGGTTCTTCGTTCTCCAGCAACAACAATGCGAACTACCGTCCCCTTTCTTGGATTTTCCTTTCCCTTTAAAGCTTTAGCCATTCAAGCTGCAAAAGGAAAAATAAAAAACCCAGAATGATTCAACAATGCAGTCGATGCAGAAATAGCAACAACGAAGTCTAAATCAAACTGACTAGGAATTTTAAAAATATGAAAAACTTCAAATCAGCTTCATAAATTATTCGAATTCCTAACTGTCGAGATAATCAACAATCATAACCAATCTTAAAACTAGAAAATGAACTCAGAAAGGTGAAAAGCAGCACAGATGACAAAGATAAACCTAAAATCCAAATTGGGACAAGTAGATTGGTGAAGACTATGGGAGCTCCAAAAGAAACAAAACCTGAAGAAAAACGCTTGAAGCTTGAGGCGTTTGGATACAGTGAAGTTGAAAAGGAAAAAAAAAACAAATTCTATCTCTCAGAAATTTCCGAGGAAGGATAAAAAAATCACAATTTTGCCTCTCCAAATCTCCTTGCTCGGAGCACGATGAGGTCAAGATGCAGGGTGGGTGCTTCTATCAACAGCACAGCCAATAAACCAAGCTCTCGGATGGCGTTGATGGCGACTGTGGAAGATGAAGAGAGGGATACAGTTATCGCTAGGGGTGGGCAGGCCCGGCCGGGCACCGCGGCTATATCCGAACCGGACGGGCCGGGCCGGTTATTCACGATTTTTCTAAAATTTGAAACCGGTGCCGGTTGCAAAAAATAGAAAACCGTGAACTACGGTTTTGTCCACGATTTTGAATCCAAAAAACCGAGTAAACCGTGGTTTCAGGCATTTAATCAATTGAAACTGAACCAAACCGGCAAACTCACCCTCATTGAAATTAGGTCATTTTCATTTACGCAATACGCAACCCTCATCTTCTCTTTTCACTTCTCAGCTCTCCAGCCTCTCCCGAGTCCCGACTCCCACATCTCATCCCCCGGCCATCCTCTCGTCCCGCCGTCTCCCCTCCACGGCTCTCATTCGTCGTCTGTCATTCGTTGAATCATTCGTCGTCTGTCGTTCTTCCTGAAGATAGAATCTTTCATGTTTTTTTTAATTATGTTTCTTTTCTTTCTAATTTTGACATTTTGTATCCGTACGTTTCTAAAGGTAGAATCGTTCATGTTTAGTTATGCGAAAAAAAAATATGACATGTATCTTCATTATTTAGGCCTTTTGATAACCCTTCTAAAGTCAACTTCTGAAAACATCATCAAGTGGCAACTTTATAATTACGTGAATTGGCTTGATCATTTTCATTATTGTAACCCTCAAATAAATTTACATCCTGGGTTTTAGAAAAGTTAAGAACCAAGAATTAAAAAATAAATACCTTGGGCAGTAATTAGCTAGGTGATCATCGTCATCTCATGACTAATCATACTAACATGTAAAATGTATATGTACTCACCATGCTGTGGTTTGAAGATTATAATAGCAATTTAGGTGTGAAAATACAGGGTGGCGCATAGAGTATATTTTCAGAAATGAGAAGAAAGATATTTGTTCTTTATTCATTTTTCTGTGGCTAGTCTTATCTTTCCTTTGCGTTACATCTTACTTTTATGTTGATAATTTGTTTTATCACTTGTTTGCTGTGAACTGTTTATTGATATAAACAGATTCTTTATGTCATTGTAGCCTTTTAGGATGTCTTCCGTGCATGATGAAAGTTCGCAAAGTAACACTAAAAGAGTAAAATCTGAAGTTTGGCAACATTTCACTAGAATAAAGGATAGTGACAGAGCTAAATGTAATTATTGTTCCCAATCTTATGCGGCTCATTCAACAAAAAATGGGACATCAAACTTGTTGAAGCATTTAAGGTCATGTAGGAAGTATGACAAAAATGTTGATATTAAACAAAGGACTTTGGTTTTCCAACGTAGTGAGAGCGATATGAATATTGATATGTCATTCACTACTATGAGTTCTAGAGATTTTCTTGCCAAAATGATTATTTTAGATGAGTTACCTATCAAGGTGGTTGAAGGAATTGGCTTTAGAACTTTTTGTCGACATTTGAACTGTGACTTTACTATGCCTTCGAGAAAAACAATTTCAAGTCACATTCAAAAGATATTTGAGCATGAAAAGAGCAATTTGCAGGAGTATTTTATTAGCACTTCGCAGAGGGTAAGTTTGACAACTGACACTTGGACTTCAATTCAAAACTTGAATTATATGGTTTTGACTGCTCATTTCATTGACGAAGATTGGGTAATTCAAAAGAAAATCTTGAATTTTTGTTTGATTCCAAACCACAGAGGCGAATCAATTGGAAAAGAGATAGAGCAATGTCTTCTAAATTGGAAGATTAACAATGTTACAACTATTACTGTGGATAATGCTTCTTCCAACGATGTTGCTATTTCCTACTTGAAAAAAACAGTGAAAGCTTGGAGAGGATTGATACTAGATGGTGCTTTCATGCATGTAAGATGTTTCGCACATGTACTGAATTTGGTTGTATCAGATGGTTTGAAAGAGCATGATCAATCAATAACAAAAGTGCGTAAAGCTGTTAAATATGTCAGGTCTTCACCAGCACGCTTGCAACAATTTAGGATTTGTGTTCAATCTGTTAAAATTACTGATACTAGTAATTTATGTCTTGATGTTGCTACTCGGTGGAACTCCACATATTTGATGTTGGCTAGTGCCGTAAAATATGAAGCCGCATTTGAAAAGTTATCTGAAGATAGTTCATTCTTATCAGAGATGGGAAGGGAAGGACCACCTATTGCCGAAGATTGGATATGCATACGAGAACACATGAAATTTTTGGAGGCATTTCATACTATGACCGTTAAAGTTTCAGCTTCCTTGCAGATCACTTCAAATATGTATGTAGGTGAGGTATGTAACTTAAAGATCGACATTCAGAAGTACAGTGTCAGTAATAACATGACATTGCAGACAATGACAAAGCTAATGGAATCGAAGTTTGACAAATATTGGGGTTCATTTGAAAAAATAAACATGCTCCTATATGTGGCTATAATTCTTGATCCGAGTTGTAAAACTCGGTTTTTGAAACATTGTCTATCTATATTATTTGGGATTGACAATGTGGCGGATTACTCAAAACAAGTGGAGGATTGTGTTATGAAATTGTATTATGACTATAAAAATGTAGCAACCAAGGAAGATCAAACTCCAAGTAGCTCTCAAATTGCTCAAATTCCACCAAGGCCACATAGTACATTAGGACAAGCTCGTTCCACGGCTGTGTACTCCATGTTTTATGGATCTGAGAATATGAATGAGATTAATGATGGACATAATATGTCAGAAATAGATCAATATTTGATTGAGAAATTAGAGGTTTTTTCAGATAATGCTGACATCTTATTTTGGTGGAAATGAAACTCGGATCGATATCCAGTGTTGAGCAAAATGGCAAGGGATATTTTGATAATACCTATTTCTACAGTTGCATCAGAATCTGCTTTCAGTTGTGGTGGTCGAGTTCTTGATGCATTTCGTAGTTCTTTATCCCCTAAAACAGTTGAAGCTCTTATATGCACTCAAAGTTGACTCAAATCTTTTAATCCTTTCAAGTTTACTACGAGTACCAAACTTACTAATATGATTGCTGAAGGTAATTTACTTTAATCGAATAATTTGGCTCTCTTTGACAATTGCTAACATGTGATCGTTTTTTGTAGATTCTACCATTGATGTCACGTTTGAAGATGATGATGAAGCAATTATGTAATTGATGATGTCTTATTTTGATTAGATTTGACACTAATGTGAGAAGTGATATTTTTTGGGACTTATATTTTCAATTATCATGTTTTGTTTAGGTATTAACATGTGATCGTTTTTTTGTAGATTCCACCATAGATGTCATAGTTGAAGACATTGAAGCAATTATGTAATTGATTATCGTCTTAGTTTGATTAGATTTGATACTAATGTGAGGAGTGATATATTTTCGAACTTATATTTTTAATTATCATGTTTTGTTTCGGGATTAAATTATTATCACTTCTTATCATGGATAATTATTTTCATATGAATTTTGTATGAAATTGTTATTTTACAGATACAAAAGTTGATTGTTCAATATTTTCGGTGCCGGTTCCTAATACCCATGGTTCTGGTTTGGTAAAGTAATACCCGTGGGCCAGGGGCCTGGTTTGGCACGATGGTGGAACCGGCCAAAACCGGCACGTGCCCACCCCTAGTTATCGCCGCCTTTCTATTTAGTATAATTCACACCCCCGGTTTGATCGATGTTGCTTTCTTCCGAGTGAGACGAGCCACTTGTTGAGCCACTTGTATATTAATTAATATATTAAAATATAAATATATTTTTAATTAACATCTTAAACTTTAAAAACTTGATTAAAATTAGATGTGTTAATTGATATTAATTAAAAATACTCTTAAGTATAAGATGTTCATTTTTAATTATTCTTCTTATAAATATAAATTTAAAATTATAATGTAATAAATGTTACTCTAAACAAATATGCATTCTACACATAATATGCATGTTTAAAATCATAATTTAAATGATACAAAATCATTAAAAAAAAACCTTAACGTAGGACAAATTCAGCCAAAAAGACTCTAAATAAAAAAAACACATGCAGACGGCTGCAAGTCGCACTCACTCGCCCGTGCGGTTTCACCTCAGTGATCGAGGGATGACAGATCTGGTAACAAGTGTCTGAGTTCGAATCATGCGTTGCCCTAGTGTGAGAGTTGTTACCCTCAATGTTGGGGTAACTCCTTAGGGCATCATGAAGAAGATCTTTCATCTCTGGACTGCTGAGTCACCGTAACTTCCCCTTCACAGTTTGTCGGGCCAGGGTGTGGGGACCCTCGGGGCGGGAGAATTCTGCCTTTTGGTAACAAGTCGCACTCACTCACGTGGACGACCACGTGTGGGTGAGTGCGACAACTTTGGGTGTTTTTTTTTCCTTTTTCAAACTCCAAGGTTGTTATCAATGATCTCAACTTTGGGTTTTTATATAAATTTTACATGAATATAAAAAGCAACTATTATTAACTTAACTGCTAATAAGAATAATATAAAACTCATTTCGTTCACTTTCAATATTCCATAATGCAAAGAGAAAATTGGAGAAAATTTTTACCAAAAAATTAATAATATATTTAGGAGTCCAATTTGATTTACATTGATAATTTAGAAAAAAAACAACTATAAGACTTATGTGGTTGCGAGTTGTATACTTTTGGATATAGCTCGTGATTGGGCATTTGCACTTACACGTACAAGATTGAACAAAGTAATTATCAACAGGGAATGAAAATGCGCCAGTTTGGTCTGACTGGACCTCGTTCCAAAACAAAAACTATACCTCATGGTTCCTAACTTTTAGACTGCTACAGTGGTTCTGATTTTGATAAGAATAAAAAATTTATAAATACTTTCATTAGTGGTGGCATTCGAGCGAGCCGGCTCGGCATTGTAGCAGTCTAAGCCCCGCTAGTTTTGCTACAGTGCCGAGCTGAGCCTGGCTCAAGCCCGTACCGAGCCCGGCATGTCGGCTCGCTCGAGCTGGCTCGTGGGCTCGGCAACACCGAGCTAACCGATCTGGCTCGTAAGCCAGCTCGCAAGCTTTGGCTTGACCGACATGCAATTTTTTTTAAAAAAGCTCGACCGAGCCGGCTTGAATAGGCTCTACAGGCTCGGCTCGTTTGGCTCGGTATGCTCGACGAGCCGGCCGTCCCGGGCTCTAGCCGGCTCGATTGCCCGCACTAACTTTCATCATATTTAGGTTGAATTTATGGTTTTTGGTTTGAGTTTAGAACTGAATTCAGGTGCGGAGATTTTAACTGGTTTTTGGTCCATTTTGTTTAGTTTTCACAATATATTTTTGTTTTCATGATGTTGGAACTTGGACTTTCAATACCGTGAGTGAATCCTAAACCATGGTTTTTGGAGAATCGGAACTAAAATGCATGGTTGGTCCGAACCCTAGTATGGCTCGTTCTGCTCCCTCTTCTTAGAACCCCGGGTATAAATTGATATTTCTTTTGGATTAAATCTTTTAATCCAAAATTATATATCTTTATTTATGCATGCTAAAAAAATAATTTTGACGTCCACCCACGAAGACTTACGTACGTGTTAGCAACGTATGTATGATCATAAAAAAACATGAACACGTAAATCCAAATGTCTTAATTTTGCGTGTGAATGCTATTTTCTGAAACCCTAATGATTTCCATTTCTTTATTCCACATGTTGATGTCAAGAGCTTCACAAAATACAACTTTATCTTACCTGTTCGATCATTCCAAATAAATATTTTCACAAAGTCAACGAATCTGAACTTGGATCGAAATCGATCCAAATACAAAGACGAACTCCCACGAGGCATAAGATTCTGCAGCAAGAGTTGACCCCAGATGAGCTTTTGTTTCCTATAAATAGCAGTCAACGAGCTCGAGCTCATTCGTCCTTATTCTCGTATTTCAGCACCATCGGAGAAAGCTTCAGAGATGAGCCATGGCAGGATTAGAGATTTCGAGCCAGAGAAAGACGAGATTGCTATAAGCTCTGCAGATTCGCATGGACATGGCGGCGCCGGAGCGGTTCCGAGGGTGGGGCTGCCGCCGAGGCAAAACCCTTGGAATGAATTTAAAGGAGTTTTTCAGGAGACGTTCTTCCACGATCAGCCATTGCGCCATTTCAAGAACCAGTCGAAGTCTAAGAAGTTCTTGCTAGGGCTTGAAAGTGTGTTCCCTATTCTGCATTGGGGAAGAGAGTATAGCTTCAGTAAGTTCAAGGGCGATCTTGTTAGTGGTCTCACCATTGCCAGTCTTTGTATTCCTCAGGTAAAACGCAGCTTTTCAAAAGAGTTTTTTGGTGGAAGTTTTTAAAACTAAAAGCTAATTCTGGATGCAAAAACTGAACTAAAATGATTTATTTTTCCCGTGAATACCCTCGTTTTCAGCTGATCTTATCGTTCAACTCTCTAAAAGTTTGCTTTTTCTTGTTTTTCTATCTTCTTCGAGCTGAATTCTTTGAGATTTATACAATCTTCCAATATTTCAAAAGAGTTTTGGGTTAAAAGCTTTAAGTTCAGGCCAACTCTTGATTATCAAATTCATAAAAGCTGCTTTTTGAACTAAAAAACTGAAGTAGAATGATTCACTTTTGTTTGAATACTCTTCTTTTCAGCTGATGCTAACTTTCAACTTTCTAAAAGTTGACTGCCTTTGCTTGTGGAGCTATCTTTTTAAGAACTTCTTCGAGCTGAATTCTTAATTCTGAGTTTTATACAGTCTTCCAATAATTAACCACTGTAATTTCTTTTTTTTTTTTTGCAAATTAGGACATTGGGTATGCGAAGCTTGCGAATCTTCCAGCTGAAAATGGTTTATGTGAGTGTTATTTTCACTTTCTAGGTCACCAAACTGGAATGAAATTCAATTTTTTCGGCAATTAATTATCTTCCTTTTGAACACACGCAGATAGCAGTTTTGTTCCGCCACTGGTTTACGCCGCCATGGGCAGCTCGAGACACATAGCAATAGGTCCTGTCGCCGTCGTGTCTCTCCTTCTCGGAACCCTACTTCAAGCTGAGATCGACTACAAAAAATACCCAGAAGATTACAAAAGACTCGCTTTCACGGCGACCTTTTTCGCCGGAATCACAGAATTTGCCCTCGGATTTTTCAGGTCTTTAAAGTTCACTAATTCCAAAACTAATCACGACCCATTTTTCGTCTCCATTCTAATAAAAATGACTAATCCTGTCTGAAACTTCAACTGCATGAATGCAGGTTGGGATTCTTGATTGATTTTCTGTCCCACGCCGCCATTGTTGGGTTCATGGCAGGAGCAGCAGTAACCATAGCTCTCCAACAGCTGAAAGGTCTACTTGGTATAGCCGTTTTCACCAAGAAGACAGACATAATCAGTGTTATGCGTTCTGTTTGGTCCAACGTGCATCATGGAGTACGTAATCCCTCTTTTGTTTCGTTATTTAGATGGTAATCATCGATAAATATTGAATATATAATAAGTCAACGTCGTTGAAATAGAACTTCTTTAACCTTTTTCGACATTAAATTTGATTAATTTCTTGGTTTTATGTTCAGTGGAACTGGGAGACGATAGTTATAGGGGTGTCCTTCCTAGCATTTCTTCTACTTGCCAAGTACATCGTATGATCCTCGTAACTTGTACTGATTTTCTTAATTCTTTCAGCTAGTTTATACATCATTTTACAACATGAATGTCTTGTTTTATTAGGGCAAGAAAAACAAGAAACTCTTCTGGGTTCCAGCTATCGCTCCTTTGATCTCGGTCATTCTCTCCACTTTTTTCGTTTACATTACACGGGCTGATAAACACGGTGTTCAAATCGTAAGTTCGGATAATCGGATTCTAGGGTTTTACAATAAGAGTGGTGAAAAATATAACTTTTTTTATGTTTGCAGGTGAAACATATAGATAAAGGAATAAACCCTCCATCTCTGAATAAAATATACTTCCATGGAGACTATGTCTTGAAAGGATTAAAGATCGGTGTTGTCGCCGGTTTGATTGCGTTGACGGTGGGTGTATTTTTGTGTTCTATATTTGAATTTTCTTAGCTGATTTCGAAGATGGAATAATTAATACCCTTCAATGATTTCAAATTTGAAGGAAGCTGTGGCAATTGCAAGAACATTCGCTGATTTGAAGGACTACCAGATCGATGGAAACAAAGAAATGATAGCTCTTGGAACCATGAACATCTTTGGCTCAATGACCTCATGTTACGTAGCTACAGGTATCCCACATGAAATTATACACATTTATCATGGAATCATGATCAAAATTGATATGTAAAGTTCGAAATTGATATATTTCTTCACACATTGCTTGAAACTGGATCCCGCAATGACTTATAAGTAGATCACCTCTTCCAAACAGCATAATGCTTTTTGGTCTTCGCCTAAAAAACAAAGTCATTAGGTTTTCATCTAAAACAGACAATATCGTGTCAGCGAGTTTTTAGGGTCTAAAAAAATATCTATCTATGACATTAAGATTATCGTGTCTTTAGGCTTGATTTTCACTAAGTTTCGACCAAGAAGAACTACAGCAATGAAATCATGGTAAAGCTTCTTTTATTCTTCTTAAAGAACACAAAATATTAATAAGTTGTAATTACTCCTGCAGGATCGTTCTCTCGATCAGCTGTAAACTTCATGGCTGGTTGTCAAACAGCATTTTCAAACATAGTGATGGCATGTGTTGTTCTTCTAACCCTAGAGCTCATCACTCCGCTGTTTAAATACACCCCGAATGCTATTCTAGCTTCCATAATCATAACGGCCGTAATCGGGCTCATCGACATCGATGCTGCTATTCACCTCTGGAAAATCGACAAACTCGACTTCATTTCTTGCCTCGGAGCTTTCTTCGGCGTTATTTTCGTCTCGGTCGAGATCGGTCTTCTCATCGCGGTAAAAAACTATGGAAATATATGTATTGAAAGAGAGATTTTGAACTGTTTAATTGACGTTTAAAAGCTTAGAAGATGGTTTAATTTGTGTATATGTGGATCAGGTGGCGATTTCCTTGTTCAAAATTCTGTTGAAAGTGACGAGACCTAGAATTGCACTTCTAGGGAAGCTCCCAAAGATTTCTATTTATAGAAATATTCAACAGTACGAGGGAGCTACTAGGGTTCCAGGAATTCTTATTGTTAGGGTTGACTCTGCAATTTACTTCTCCAATGCCAACTATGTTAAGGAGAGGTACTTCAACTATCTTTCTCTCTACAACTTTATCTTTCAAAGCCATATCTTGAAAATTCGGTCTACTTAGGGATGAGCACGAGACGGTCTTACCCGATTTTATTTCAAATAGAATCAGAACTGAAATTAACGGTTTAAGATTTTTAACCTAGTTTTATTTTATATTTAATTTTTTTAAAATATAACAATAAAATGTATTTTTTATTATATATTTTTTTAAGTAATTTGGTGAGTTTATAACTAATTTTAGGATTTATATCGGATTTTATTAAGGTTTGGGTTGGAGTTTACTCGATTTTAGAATTTTTTTGACCCACAGTTTTTTACTTCTAAAGACCGACACTGACGCATAAATTATGGTTTTTTAAAAATTAAAATAAATACCGGATTAAAACTGACAATTCTAGCCTGATTTTGTCCACCCCTAAGTCTATTGTGTTCGTCAGACGACTTTCAAATTTTCTCGAACAATTTTCGATACAATTTCGTTTGTTTTTTTAATCAAAACTTGGATTCTACTAACGAATGATTTCCTCGGGGATTGAAGTACAATGCTAGATTATGTAACTCTCTTAGCTGATTGAACTTGATTTGCTGCAGAATTCTAAGATGGTTGAGAGATGAAGGAGAGAACAAAGATGGAAATCCCTTGCCAATCAAGCATGTTATAGTGGACATGTCACGTAAGAAAATCATTGCAGTACACTTCTTCCTGAAACTAAGCATCAGTTTAGGTCTAAATTTCTTCACTTTTGAATCCCTGCAGCCGTCATAGATATCGATACAAGTGGAATCCATGCCCTCGAAGCCTTACATTCCACACTTCGAAAGAGAGAAGCTCATGTACTTTCTATCTCCATAACTACTCCATACTTTATCAGATATCTGAATAGTTTTTATTGTTTTCTGCTTCTAAAAACCGAAAACAGTTTTATGACAAAAAGTGTTTCTGAAAATTGGATTCATTTTGTTTATTCGTGCAACAGCTCGTAATTGCAAACCCAGGTCAAGAAGTGATGGAGAAGTTCGTAGCTGCCGAGTTCGACAAGGTGGTCGGAGAGAATAACATTTTTCTCACGGTCGGCGAAGCCGTGAAGGTGTATTCCTCTAAAACCTCCATAGATGTCTAGGGCTTATGTCAGCTTTAACCAGTGTTCTTTTCAGAGGGTGATGTTGCGTGAAGTTTGATTTTCAACCAAAACCAGACCAGTCCTTGGATGTTTTGGTATAGAAGTTGTCGTGAGATTAATAAAAGTGAACGTCTGTGGTTACCTCTGCACTGTTTTTCGGAGGATCTTTGTATACACTCGTTTTGTTCTTCAAAGATGTTTTCGGTTTCGTTTAGCTTACCATTTATGACCTTCAAAGTACGATTTTTATATGTTCTTTAATTGAATCCATGGGAACGCTAAGGAGTACACTGAAAATAGGGTTTGAAAGTAAGTGAAAAAGAAGATGATGCTTTTGAGTTATGCCAACAGCTGCTGAATCTCTCTGCTTTTCGTCAGACTCAAGCGATGAAATTTAATATACAGATAATAATAATAATAGATTTAACAGGAGCATCAAACTGTGACGGCTAAGTTGAGGAGAGGAAGGTATTATAATTGTTTACATTTTTACATAATAATGTATGAAAATTACGCATGCCATACAAAATTTTTGGATTCACTGCTTATAATCTCAATTTAGTTGCAAACACCCTGAAACGAAACGCCTTTTTGTCTTCTTTAGAAGTTCATTTTTTCATGTGATCGACTTCTGGAATCAATTTTATTATTGCATGATGGAGATAGAGTATATTCGTCGTTTGATCTGCTCGATTTCCCTTTTTTCTGTTTTCTGTTACTGGATCAAATTTGTTGTATCAGCGATGATTTTAACTCTTTCCTTTATTGAAGCGCCGGGTGATTGAAAAAGGTCAAGTTTACGTGCTTTTTTGTGGAGTTCAGCTTCATTGTTGCTATTATGTTTCTTTTGAACAATATATCGTCGCTTGAAATTGGGCTTAAATGCCATGGTTTCACTTTTCACTTGTGTTATTTTTCTTAGTGCCTGTGTAATCAAAATGTACTTCGTTTGATGTTATCATTGAGGTTTCAAGGGTCGGCATTGTTGCTATATTTGTATGAATATAGCTGATGAAATTCACATTGATTGAATCTATAAGGTCTCCTGAAACCTTTTTGTAAGTTTATTCTGGATTTGGCTTTCTACTGATCATGTAATTATTCTTTTTTGGTCCAAAATTTTGATAATGGAAACGAGAAACTTCAATAATATCTAGTGTTTCTCAGATAATAAAATTCTTGTTTCGGGTTGAGGTTTTTAGTCATAAACATTCTGTAACTGTTCTCCTTAACCAGAACAAAAAAGACTTGGGAAAGGTGTCTCCAATTCTTACAGTGATGACTATAAACACAACTGCAATTCCAGGAGAGTTGTGTATTGAGCAGACCATGTGCCGAAAATTAGTTGTTTTACGAACCACCCGACATGATTTATCTCCGCAAACCCTTTCTGCATTCTCTGCATTCATGTTAGGAGCAATTTCAAAAAGTGTTGCCACCTGTCTCACATATCCTGCTATCAGGTACACAACTGTTCTTCCATGTTTATATAATAATCTATTCTATTTCGATGCTGGAACTTGCCATGGATCTAGAAAGCACATCGTAGAGAGCTATTGCTGTAATATTAGATAAGTAGTTAATAGAAATTAATGGTAGTTAATGGAGGTTAACAATCAGGAGAATGTTAAATAAAGTGAGACGAGATAGACGGGAGATGAATCGTGAAAAGGTGTAGTGTGTGAGGTTTGAGAATCCTCGGAAACTCTCGTGTATATTCGCTTGTTACTTTTAGCATTCAATTAACGTAGGATCATTCTTAAACTTGTCAATAACTCTGGCATCTCTGAAGTAAAAACTAAGAGCACAGAAATTCATCTATGATTCGTTAGCTGTGAACAGAATCTAAGATGGAATAGGGAATCTTAAAGAATGGTCAATTTAATAGATTCGATATTTGCAAATCGGAAACTTCCTGAATTGAAATGTAGTTCTTAGTGTACAAAATGAAAAAAAAAAAAAAAAAAAAACTTATTTGAACACAGGTGCAAAGTGATGATCCAAGCTGCCGACATGGAAGACGAAAAACCCAACAAAACAAGGAAAAAACCGCGCAAAACCATGGGGATCGTTCTGCGTTCTATATGGCGAAAAGAAGGCACGGCAGGATTTTTCAAGGGACTGCAAGCTCAGATCTTGAAGACAGTTCTGAGTTCAGCTTTGCTGCTAATGATCAAGGACAAGATCAGTGCCTTTAACGAATATGGATTAGCAGCAAAGATCAGTTCTGAGAATTCGTTATCTCTTCAACGAATCAGTTGAAGGTAATATTAAAGTATGACAAAGTAAATCTAAGATTATCGCACAAGGCTTGAATATGGAACTAGGGGTGAGCTGGTCCGGCCCGATTTTATCTCAAAATAGAAGTAGAATCGGAACTCAGAGTTCTAAATTTTTTAAATCGAAACTTACGATTTTGGTGCAATTCTGATTTTAGCTCGATTTTATTTTATATTTTAAAAATTAAAATATAATGATAAAATATATATTTTTATTATATTTAGATCGAATTTTAAGTAACTCATCGAGTCTATAATTAATTTTAAGATTTTTATTAGATTTTAGTTAGAGTTTATTTGATTTTAGAATTTCGATTTTAGTTTGACGATTTTTATTTATAAAATCGAAACTGATTCATAAATGACTATTCTTAAAAAAATGAAATTAAAATCACGTTAAAATTGAAAATTCCAAATTCTAAGATTTGAACAGTATAATTTGAACAGTTACAGTCAAATCTCCATTGTAGAGTAGCCGAGGTGGAGCTTCGAAATGGCTTAGAATCTGCCGAGCCTCACCGTCAGAATCCTTAAAACGTGTCGGAAGAACATGATTCATTCGAACCGTAGATGCAGGTGTCATTTTACAGCATTTCCTCTATAAATTTACTCAGAATTTCAGTAGGTTCATTTTCTTCTACGCGTTCATGGTGTTTCTCCTCTCTTCGTGTCCGTCCAGAGTATTTCTTTGCAGAGCTTTTTCTTCCTCCTCGACGTGTAGCACCCTACAGAAAATTTGCAGTAGTCAGTTTTCGGCGACGTTTCCGGTGAGCCAGAAGAGCTGTAATTCGGTTAAAGTTTTCGAGAGAATGGCCTCCAATCAGGGCAAAAAATTTCCTTCGCAGGGAATGGTGGCGATGGTGACCGGCGGTGACTCCTGGATCAGCCGAGCGGTGTGCCACTACTTCGCGCAAGAGGGTGGGACGGTGGCGTTCACGAACGTGAAATCGCAAGAAGAGAAAGACGCAAAAGAGACGATAAAAAAGGCGAAAACTTCCTACTCGAAAGAGCCAATCGCCGTCGCCGGCGACTTGGGATACGACGGTCAACAACGCCGCCGAGCAGCACAAGGCCGGATCGGTGGAGGAAATCGACGAGGAAAGATCAGAGAGAGTTTTCAGAGCAAACGCTTTCTCTTACTTCTTCACCGTCAGGTAGTAATCAGAAACCACCTCCGAGCTTCCATTGACGAGAATTGAAAAAACTAAGCTTTGCTTCAACGGCGGAAAACAGGCATGCACTCAAAGAAGGGAGCTCCATTATTAACACAACGTCAGTAAACGCCTACAAAGGGAACCCAAAGCTGTTAGATTACACGGCAATGAATGGCGCCATTGTAGGGTTCACGGAGTTGCGCCGGGGCCTATTCTAGCAGAAAAGTGCTCCTTAATAGACAAAAACCTCAGAAAACAATCATAGTTTAAGCCGTTGAATCACAGGGCAAGACTCCAGATTTTGAACACAAAATGCTAAGTTACAGAGACAAGATCTTAATCAGATAGTACCAAAATCCGCCCGATTTCACCAGCCGGAAAATTAAGACGAAGCATCGAAAGAAAACTCAGCCCCCTTACCTCCGAGTCCAGCGATCAAGCACTGAAATCCGCACGATTCGAGCTCGGAAATGACTTTATCAACTACTGTTGCTGGTAGCACTAATTCTTTCTGTCAAGGGAAAAAATATACCAAAAAGACCAAATTTCTCAACAGATCAGACCATGGATTTGTGTAAAGACGATCAAGAAAACAAGAAAAGTCGTAAAAAAACACGATGTTTTATCGATTAGATCGTCTAAATTAGAACCCTCCTTTGACATGTCTTCAGACTGTTTCCGAAAAAAAAAACATAATATTTCTGCAGTTTTTTTTTTCATAAAACTATTTTGAAAACGATTTACGAAACAGTTTAATGTTTTTTCAATTTTCAAAAGTAGAATCCAACCAAGATCTCAAAATCCAGACAGACAGATGAAGAACAAGAAATCAAAAGAATGTAAACAAGAAGGATACTGCTAGGCAACAATGTAAGAACACAGCCTCCACCACCAGCTCCAGTTAATTTGGACGAAAGGGAGTATTTCAAAGTCGTTCGAAGAACGGTTTCGATTGAAGAATGGCTGACTCCCATACACTGAAGCAACCCTTGATTCATCTCCATTAACTCGGCTATTTTATCTTCTTTCTGAGATACAGAAATGTCATCACAGCTATCAGACTGAATGATTGAAGAGAATTCCTGACTCACTGAGTCAACGGCTTCGAAAACCGATCTCATTGCATAGGGATGCCTTGCAGCCCGCTCTGAAACTCCGGCTACTAATGCCTTTGTGTTTCGACCGACTTTTGTGTTGGTAATAAGCATTTTCAGAGATGTTTTCGGCTTTATGCACGTTAAACTTCCCGACTTGAACTTAATCATATTCCCTGATGAAAAAGAACTTTATAGAAACGAATTTTTGTAGTATCCACAAAAAAAAAATCAAACCACCGACAGAGTTTAGGTATATTATTGCGTAGATGAAAGAATCAATCATATAGAATATGCTAGATTGTAGTTTATGAGAGCATAAATCTACCTTTGAAACTATAGAGTGGGGAAGTTCAATAGATTTTTCCTAAAATAAAACACAGATTGTGAAAATGCTTTAAGCTTTGTTTTTTCTATCAAAGAAAGCAAAAAGGATGAACAAAAATTAGCTGAGACTTATTGTGAGATCGTTAAACAGCAGTAAATGCTTAATCTTCAAATAAAAATAATATAAGATGAAAAAAATTCTAATCGTTAAGGGATCAAAAGGACTACATAATACATACCATAGGTGCTTACTGTGTTGTCAATGCCAGATGGCTTGCCATGAATGATCTTTTCGCCTTCAAAAGCCCATTTATTCAACAAACCCCGTTCATTTTCTGCAAATTCCAACCACCCTTTTTGATTCAAATCCAAACTTGCTGAATTCAGTGAAACAAGGAGAGCAGTCGAAAGGGCGACACAAATTGCAGCCGATGATCCCAATCCCGACCCAAGAGGAAGATCAGAACTGACCATCAATTTCGCTGGCTTAAATCTGTAACATAAAAAACAAATAGATAAGAAAATCAAAGGTCTAATACATATACTAAAATAAATAGATAATGTGTGAATTCCTACCCTCGAATGGAGGAATACAAAAAGAGAAAGGCAGCCACACCAGATGCTAGTCCTATTTTAGCTTCGGGAATGTCACCTTCTCTGATTAAAGATTCGATCGATTTAATCTGATCCAAGGAGCACGAAATTGGCGTTGAAGAGATGGAGCTTGGATATTCACAGAGAGCTACTTCAATTTGACCGACTGGCCATGAAAACTCAAGTCCCACATCCTTCAGTGAGAGTGTAAGTGTATCGTCTTCGTCATCTATCAAGAAATGTATATAAGCAAACAAATAGAGTTTATAGTAAAAGAACTCTCTTTTATTCATACTTTTCATTTTTCTTTTTTTGTTATGAGTGAGCTGATCAACTTGAAAAATTATAAAACCAGGAAGCTCTTAAGAAGATCATATTATGGGAGACAAAATCACCCTCATGCATCACCATACACAGAGTTTATAGTTTTCATTCAAACAATATGATAAAACTATGAAATGGTAATGTCGCCGGTAGTCCTCAATTAGCGCCAATTAGAATGAATCAGAGAAAAAAACATATCCATGCAGTTGTATATCTCTAAAAGAAATAATATGGAACCAGCTTTATAAAACCAACATAGAACTTCAAATGCAGTAAATCAATGCTTCAAACGGGATTGATATTTGATATTGATCAAAGAAACTGCAAAAAATCATCAGTCCTTGTACAGAAATTCAAAAACTGATTGCTGTACAATTGCAGAGCTAGATTAAAGCTATATGTCCTTCAAGTCAACCTCTAAGAAAGTTCACAGTGACTTAGGAAGGAATTCGAACTTGAGATCGCATCAGAGAACCCATTTATACTAACTGAACCAAGAATTTCTATATTTATGAATGTCAACGACCACTTGAAATTAAAAACAGATTAACTATATAAATTGCGGGAAATAGGACATTAGCAATATAATTGACCAATATCTCAACGAATTCGAAATTACCCATGTTCAATAATGTAAATTTAAGAACAACAAGCCACATTGAAAAATTGATAGACAGAGAGAGAGAGAGAGAACTTGGAAATCGAAGGGTAACGTAAGTGTAGAGGTCGATGGAAGCAGCTACCGCCGTAGATCCATGGACGACGGCGTGCTCGCCGGAGAGAATAATTTTCCCGGGAGCTCTGGCTTTCACCTCCATTTTTACAAGAACTCAGGCAATCCAAAAATTTCGATGTTTCTTCAACCCAGTTGATGATCGATTCCTCCAGGCTTTGATCTTTGTACCCAGATGAGCTCCGACCGAGAAAATGCAATCAAAAACTCGTTTCCGATCAAGTATTTTAATAGCGGAACATTACCTTTCATTGATCAATCGTTTTTGGATGGGACCATGGAAAGTCCCCCACTCCTGGTCTTCTCGGATGATAATGTCGTCAGAAAATTATTAATCAAATCATTTATTAGACCAATTCCAATCCATGTGGTGAGAATTGTGTCTAGTCCGGTCTGGTTTAATTCGAAATAGATCCGAAATTGGCAACTAGGGCTCCAAAATTTTAGAAGCCGAAACAACCATGAAATATGTTGCGGTTCAACTTGGTCACGATTTTTTAAAATCAAGACTTATACCGAACCAAAATCGACAATTCTAGCCCAATTCTACCTCCCGTTTCAATTCCTATTGATTTGATTCCATTTTCAAATCAAAATTTTGGCCTAATTTTTATCAACAAGCATTAAATATGTATGACCCTTTTTGAATTACTTAATTAAATTTATTCTGAAAAAAATTAATTAAATTTATTCTCTCCAAATTAAAATAAAATCAGTCAGACTCACTCTTCACGTGAATCATGTTCATCTTTGTCTCTATCTCAATTTTCTTTCAATGTCTCACAAGAGATGTTCTCATTTGGAAGCACAAAAACATGTTCAATCGGAGTCATCATCAAACATAAACAAGAAAGGAATTACAGGCTTTTCGACAGTCCCTCTCTCGGACACCTCGCTGGCCGTTTCTGATCGACTCCGGCCCAGCCTTTGCATATAAACTTCATCGTAGGCTTCGATATTCAATCCCGAAGCTAGAAATAATTCCATTTCTTTCACAAATCTTTCACTTCTTCCTGCTAGAAATGGCTTTGCTGCTTCAATGACTAGAGCCTCAAACTCTTTATGTCTCGTCTCGGGTGGTTTTGTAAGATCCTTCTTCTCCTTGCTGCAAGAATTAGAGACGATTCATGCGGGTAAACAGTTTGAAGCAATGGAAATAACTTTAACCCATTAACATAAGTTGACTGATTATGACAACCAAATAAACATAGTATTGGAACAAAAATGAACGTCCCAGATAAGAATCAGAAAATGAAGAGAGAAACATAAGAATCATGGTTAAGAATAGTCATCAAGCTCCCTTTGCACTTGAGGGCAATATTAGTCTGGCCCGAGCCTAGGTCGCAAAAAAATGAATCGTTGAGACGCTTGTATAAAACATAGAGATGAGGGTAAAATCATCAAAATGTTCAACATAATGGGTAATACCGAAATTAATGCCATAAGTTTCGGTACCTCGGAAAGACAGACTTCATTTACAACTCGAGTACCAGATAATGCAAATGTTAATTCGTTCATCAAAACTAACAAATCTTCCTCTCACTCTACGTGTTCATAAGAAATTTGGTATATCAATAAATTGCTATTTCCCAAACTAGACCCTTTGACTATCACCTCAACAGTTTCCCTAAGAATACTGAGATTCTCTCACAACTAAGCAACCCAATAATGCGGATAATTCAATTACCTGTTTAAAGATGAATTTATCACTCCAAGTAAATGGTGCATGACTATATTCACATCTTCCTCCTGTAAATAAATGAGACAGAGTTCGAAGTTTCAAATATAAGAAATGGAAATGAGAAGATAAATCAACTTCCATGGATAAATCTCTCCTATGAAAATAGAGGGAAAATTCAATCTTTTTTCAGCATAATGTTAAAAATGATGATCAGCTAGGATAATAAATTTTTAAACTCCATTAAATAATGTAATCTGCATTCCAGTAAGAGATTAAAAGAGAAATTAAGACATTATAGCGCATTTTACAAAATTAGAATTAGATAATGCTAGAGAAAGAACCAAGAAAAAAGATTAATTATTTAACCTGCATCAGGGCTTGAAGTTCCCTTTTCAACCAGTCATTGAGCCATCGGCTCGGTTGCAAATATTTACGCAATTTCCAAAATCTAGACACATCGAATATTTCATCTACAAACCCAAATTCCACCATACGTAAGTTTAAGAGGATAAACCATGCATTTACGGGATAAAAGAGTAGCTTACCTCGCTCTGTATAATAGGATTGCAATCTAAATTCATGTTCTTTTGATAATATAAAACTGTAGAATCATCAGCAAAGTTAGCAATGAATAAAACAGGAAAGACAGCCAAAGAAATTAAATAAAGAGCATATCAGAAAAGGTATACCTATCCTCAAAATTCTGATTGAAATAATGTCTTTGGAACGAATTTCCGTCCCACTTATGTATGATGAAAGTACTTTCAGTCTGCAATCAAAAAGAAGTATTGATTAAGCATCCTCATTTGAGATAAAGAGTAAAAAGGACTATACAAGAATCTTTGCTATATCTCTCCCCTTCTTCCTCAGTTGTATGACTGAGAAGACCATTCAAGGCTGCTTGTTGTATCAAAACTTTACAAGAGTAAAATTCCCACCAATAATTTGTTTTTGATCCAACATGAATGGTAAAAAAGGACGTAAAATGAATCGAACCTTGCACAGAGGACACTTGATAGAAGAAGCTGGTGCGGGGAGCTTTTGGGATACTACTTTAGCCCACTGGAGAATGCACTTGTAACAAAATTTATCTGCGAAAAAATCAAGAACAGAACTCTTTCATCACCTAAGAAATAATACCAGATTCATCGAATTTACAGAGCATATACAATCAGAGGAAAATTTTAAATAGTATAAACGAAGGACATCCAATCTGTTTGTCAAGGAAGAAATTAAACAAAAGAACAAAATTCGAGCACGCTAAGTTTCGAGTTTAGTAATTTAATCCACTAAAACTTTCAAACAAGAACAAGTTAATTTCGATCACATAAATCATAGGAAAATAAGATGATAATCTTCCGTTATCACTCCAGAAAAATCACACGAAGCAAATTATCATCGTTGGAAGAAAACCCCATTGGATGGAACTGATTAAAAACCTTCAAACTTTTGGTTGAGAGAGAGAGAGAGAGAAGTACGAAAACAAGAGTCGAGGTAAGAAGGTTGAAGTACGGATCCTAGGCAGATTGGACATGAATTCGGAATCCGGTCCGTGTCGGAGGAGCTGCTCTTTTCCACCGCCATCTCCGATGACACATCCTTCTCCCTCGATGGATTTTGACTTCAGAGTCATTCTTTTCTAACCGATGCGTGTCGTTATCACAATTCGACTTGTCGACTTACCTTTTTTGGAACTATTTATTAAGACAAAAAAGTGTAAATGTTAGTTAATCATGGTGGATGAAAATACATTTAGCATTGCAACATATTCATCTAACCATGGTTTTGATAGACTCTAATTAAAGACTCTAATTAAATATGTCATAAATCTTTCTCTCTCAAGCAATGTAAGATTATACATAACCACTGGTGGTCATTACTTTATCATTTCACTCAATATAAAGAAGATTTAGCGTCCTCCTCAACACACTTCTAGTTGGGGCGAGTCTCTAATACTATTTGTTATATCTGTCAGTGCTCTCAATATAATATTATTTTATTTGAGTAAAAAATTTTATAAATTTGTTCATAAGTTCATTACCCAAAATGAGTAGGTAAGTTAGAAAACTCTACTTATGCGTAAAAAAAGTTTCTCGGTCAAACGATATTCTATTATCCACCTCCACTTATATGTGTTGAACCCTTATAATTAAGGATTTAGGAAAATCGAATATCATATTAATTGTCTAACTAATTAAAAAATATCTATTTATTATGGGAAATATTTTACAATTTTATTATGATTGAAGTTACACGAAACTTCATTGATTTTGTTGATTTTACTTAAGAGTAAAACATTCAAAAAACTCAAATTTTAAAAAAAATAAAAAGCAAATTTCAAACTTTGAAACGTGTAAAAAAAACATTGGCCGATGGCAGATACTCCAAAAAGAAGGCCGGCTGGGAGTAGATCGGGAGTGGACCCCAGATTCAGTCTCACACCTGAGACCATGTGCCACCCTGGATCGACCTTGTTACCAAAAGTAGAAATCTCTCGTCTTCAGGGACCTCACACTCCACCCTGGGTCGACCTTGCATCAACGACAAGGGGCTTAAGAGTAAAATAGAAAGCAAACTTCAAACTTTGAAATGTGTAAAAAAGAACATTGGCCGATGACAGATACTTCAAAAGGAAGGCCGGCTGGGAGTAGATCGGGAGTGGACCCCATATTCAGACCCCCGCCTAGAACCATGTGCCACTCTAAATCGACCTCTGCTTCCAAAAGGCGATATCTCTCGCTATCAGGGCTCTCACACCATGACCCAACAGTTTGAGTAGGTTAAATTACGGTGATTCAGCAGCACAGAGATGAGAGGCTCGTACATGTTATCACAAGAAGCTACTCCACATTGGAGGTAACGACTCTCACACTGTGACAACGCATGCTTAGAACTATAGCTCTCTGCTTCAAAATCTACCATCTCCGAATCAACTGAGTTATGTCCGTGCAGACACCCTGGGTCGACCTCGCATCAACTACAAGGGGCTTATAAAATAAAAAAACAAACTTTAAACTTTGAACGGTATAAAAAAAAACATTAGTTGATGGCAGATACTTCAAAAGAAAGGCAGGATGGGAGTAGATCGGGAGTGGACCCCAGATTCAGTCTCCCACTTGGGACCATGTGCCACCCTGGGTCGACCCCGCATCAACGACAAGGGGCTTAACCTCCCCCTCCCCCCAATCGACCCCCTTCCGAGTGTGGGGGTTCGGAGACCATAGTGTATGAGGGCGGGGGTGTCAACTCCCAAGGTACCCTACTTTCAAAATTTTACAAATAATTTTGTTAGTTACGTATATTTTCAAAAATCATCTTTTAACAAAATTTTGCTAAAAATTTTAATTGTTGCACTTATTATTAGTAAAAAAACGACTACAAATTCTGCAACCTAAGACACTTTACCATACCAAAGACACACATATTATAGCAAAGGACACATACTTTAATGTCCGTACAGACATATCTCAGTTGGCTCAGAGATGGTAAATTGAGTACAAGAGCCTAGGTTCGACGTCTGCGTTGTCCTAGTGTGAGAGTTGTTACCTCCAATATTGAGTTAGCTTCTTAGGATATCAGGTAAAGACCTCTTATCTCTGGGCCGCTGAGTCACTATGATTTAACTCTCTCACAAATTGTCGGGCCGAGATGTGTGAGCAAGAAATTTTACCTTTTGGGTACAATGACACATACTTTAATAATTTCAAATAACTTTAACCCAAATTACTAACGAAATTCAAGACGATTCATCAACTACGTTGATAAAAAAAACTTTAATACATTCCTTTTGTTTATTAGACAAGAACCCAACTAGACGAAAAAGAACTTTCAATAAGCATAACATAAAATCAAAATAGCCCTTTCCACTTACTCTAATTTCATTTCCTAAGCATAATAACGTCAATATATCCATTACAAAAAGCTTAATAACGTTGATCTATCCATAGCAAAAAGCAAACTAAGTTAGAAAACATAACCCTCTACTAATTCTACTACATTATATTGCACCCATCTGCATTCTCGTCGCTAAAGTAATGGGCATAAGACTCCGACGGCCTCCCCTGAGACAACCCCGGCTGCTGCCGGATATCTTGATACGTTGCCGGAAAAGATTGATAATAGGCCGCCCGAGGAAAAACATCGGCCCTCTGTTGGTTGACCATCACAGGCATGTGTTGTTGACCATAAGGATAAGGATCAACGGCCCTGCTCATCATCCCTTGATAGCATCCACCGTTCAGATTGACTTGATCTGGTACACCTTGCACCACTGGAATATTTCTTACCTGACTTTTCTTCTCTTCCCCGTCACCTATCTGACCCTGATTCCAGTTTTTACGTCCGGCGCTACTCCACCGGTCGCCGGCGGTGTCATCGGAGCCGGAGTGTTTCATATTAAGTTCATGGAAGTCGGTTTCCAGCGCGTCAAGCTCGAAGCATTCTTCTTTTTTAGCCGTAACTTTTTTGGCCGACTTTCTGGTGAGCTTTTGTCCGCTTTCACCGCCATTGTTGCTGCTTTTCTTGGAAGAATGTTTGAACCCTTCTTTTCTTCCATTTTTAACGCCACCCAGAAGCTTCCACAGACCAAATAACCCTCCATTTTTGCCCATTTTCCAGCTTTCCAAATCAATCGATTCAGACCCTTTCTGCTTCAGGCCTTTTCCATTCATGTTCAGCTTCTTGTTTCGCAATTTGTGGCCGTCGCTATCTTCGTCGGAGCAAATCAGTTCAGTGTCTTCTTCAGTGAATTCGACCTTCTTGACAGTTTTCTTCTCCGTCGACGGCGAAATCAGAACCTTGGCTCCTTTCATTGTCTGATGGGCTTGTACTTGTACTCCACTCTTGTCGCTATTTTGAAGTTTATTGCCTTCCCCAACTTTGCCATTTCCAATCTGATTTTTCTCAAGCTGGGTAGGGTTCTTAATCTTGTTTGAACCACTCTGAAGCTCCACTATCTCTGCATGCTTTCCTGATTTTTCAAGCTTTCTTTTGAGATTGTCTGGCTCGAAAGTCCCTGTTACTTTCACTCTACCTTCGTGTTCATCTATAATCACATTTAGCACACCTGCACATATCAATCAAACAAAAATATCAAATGGGTTCAAACAAATTTGCTCAGATCAGTAGAAATTTGGCATAAAAATGTAAACTTTAGAGCAGAAACAGAGAAAAAAACTGACCGTCCACTTTCTTCAACAGCTGTTTTACTTTCCTCTTGCATCCTTCGCAGAAACAGTGAATATTCAAAACACAAGTCTGAAAAGTAAGAAACAACAAAATTAGAGATTCCATAAAGGTTTAAACCCACTAACCCATCATCAAAAGAAACGGTAAAGGTGAAGAATGAAGCAAATACAAAAACCCTAAACTGGAAAGCAAAAAAAGGAACAAGAGGTTGATTGCAAACTCGACCGGAATCTCCTCATTCTTTTAGAGAGCCATGTAAAAGGGCTTCTCAAGTTGAATCTGGACTCCAAAAATGAGTGAGAGAGAGAGAGAGAGAGAGAGAGAGAGAGAGAGAGAGACCTTCGTCTTGAAATGTTCTTCTTTGCTCATATTTAGTTGCTGGTGAAGGGTTTAAAAACTTCAAGCTTCAGAAAGAAACTGACTTCTGAATAAAGAGGAGAGAGAGGGAGAGAGAGAGAGAGCTGAGCTTGAAGATCAACGGCGGTTCAGGAGTTGGTCTAGGATTTGAATAAAAGAAGAATGTAAGAGGAGCAGCAGAGGTATTCTTATCCCAAATCTACAGTCTCTCTTAAACATGTGAGCTGTGCCCTTGCGGAAGCAGTAGAGGTATTCTCGTTCCAAAAAACTAAATCTCTAGCCCATCACCGTCACACCCCTGCCCAACAACACAACAAATGTATTATTATTTTAAATTTATTATTCAACCAACCGAGCTATGCCGATAAATATATTCTCGTACCTCGACCCTCACAAGATAAATCATAATGACACAGCAATTCACAAATAAAAAATTATACCTATCATTTCATAAGATTTAAATTCTCACATTGAGAGTATCAAACTTCATGCCATAGTTTTTTATGTTAAATTTATCTTTTATGGAATAATTAAGTTAATGCCCGAAATTCTTATCCTAGAGAGACGAGAGAGCAGCGGTGAACAAACGGTTAACGAGTTAGGTATTTTAATAAAAATATCTGGTCCATTCGGGTATCGGATATGAAGCAATACCTGAAACCCAGATCTACCCGAAAAAATAGAAAAATACCCGGATCAGGATATTCCGAGTATGATTCAGGTATTTTTGGGTCTACTCGAAATTTAAACATTTCCGAAATATTGCTTACCCGGATCCGGGTACGATCCGGGTATTTTTGGATTTTGATAAAAAAAAAAAACAAAATGTCGTAGAAAAAATCATAAAATTAATTCTTAGAGGGTTGGGTTGGGCTGGACTGGACTGGACTACGAGTATTAAACACGAGTATCATGTATTTTTACAATATTGATATCCGAACTCTCTATTTGTTTACCCAAAACTAAAATTTATATTTTTATCCGTTAATCTACCCATATCTGATCTGAACGTTACAATTTTAGGTCAGACCTTAAGATCCTATTTTGGTTGCCTAATCCTACGAGTGAGAGAGGGAGAGAGGGTGGCTGTGGGAGAGCAGGCCTTATCGGTTAGAGAGCAGATATCTGTGAGTGCTTTACTTTTGCTTCCATTCTGTCCGTGAGAATGGAAGAAGGCCATTGCTCAATGCCGTAGGCAAATTTTGGCTCTTCTCCAATTTTATTTAAATTAACACCAAGAAATTACTAAAAACAATATTATTTATTTACAAAAAAATGATAAATATTACAGGTAAAACTCAATACAAAAAACATAATTTAAATATATCATTTAATTATAAAATTGAAAATAAACAATTGACACGTCAGTGCCAACTTCAAAACTCGACAACACGCACAAAATATGAATGGTCGTGGCCACCTGCGTCCACGGTAGATTTTTAGATATTTAAATGGTTTATTTTCAAATTTATAGTACAGTATATATTAGAAATTAATTAGAAAGGAATAATTAAAACAATTTTAAACAAAAAAAAAAAGAGAAATGAAATAAAAAATAAAGTGGTTTAGGAAAAGCCTAAAATGCGAAGGAAACAATGTATTTTATACTCAAAAGTCAAAATCTCTCGTCTTTAGAACCTCACACCAGCTCGACAGTTTGTGAAAGAGTTAAATCACGGTGACTCAGTGGCCCATAAATATGAGGACTTTACCTGATATTTCAATGAGCTACTTCGATATTGGAGGTAATAATTTTTATATTAGAATAATACATACGTCAAACTTAAATTTTTATATATAATTTATTATTTTTTTGTCAACGAAACTATGCACGGTTAAAACCTTCTCTCTTTTGTTTCCCTTCGAAAGTGCTCTTTGCCTGCAAAAGGTGTTCATCCTCTGACCAAATAAAGAATGATTCCCAGAGCCAAAATCTATGCATTATCCCAAAACAATCATCACAATTTTACTTTCGATTAAATATTTAATTAAAAACAATTATATGAATGGACGTCTTATATGTTTGTTAAACGGGTTTAATTGAATGCTTTTAGTCTGGTCAAGCTTGTTTGTTTTATGTAGTTTCAAATATTGAGTCGGATTACATTTTATAATTTATGTTATGCGTCGAATTATATTGTTTGTCAAAATCGGATGGATCATCTAATTATATTTAATGAATTTTTTTCGCATAAAATTAAATTGGGTTGATCTTGATTTGATGTTTATTTGGTGTAAGTTAGATAGTTGAATATTATTTTTTAGTTTTATCATTTTAGGAAAAAAAAAACAAAAAACGAGCCTGAATTTCAGATAAATAGACCGATTCGGGCATAAGTTTTTCAAAATAAAATTTGAGCTTCGCGGACGCAAGTTGCATCCGAGTGAGGGTCAGATGCCTCATTCGGACGCAACTTGTTCGAGAAATGCGTCTGAATATAATTTTTTTTTAATTTTTAATTTTTAATTAATTTGGCTAAGAGAATTTTATCGGAATAACTTAAAATTTTTACCTTACATTTGCAACAATAAAAGACACTAATCTATAAATTTTTAAATTTTTTCGATAATTGTACGATTTACTATAATTTTTTAATAAATAAAAAATAAATTTGGTTAAAATTACATTCTTGAATTTCTTGAATTTTTTGTCACACATTTACTGAACTATAAGATAATATTTCACAAATTTTTGTGACTTTTCATTGATGTACGTAATTTTAACAAAATTTATTTTATACAAATTATAAAAAATCGTATCATTGTTGAAAATTTACGAAACTTTGTGACGTATTGTCGTACAATGTTGTAAATATGTGACAAAAATTTCAAGAATGTTTATTGTCGTATATAATTTTAACAAAATTTGTTTATTTATTTATTAAAAAAATTATAGTAAATTTTAAAATTATTGAAAAAATTTAGAAATTTCCAAATTAATATCGTGATTATGTGATAAAAACTTCAATTCATTATGATAAGATTTGCTTAGCCAAAATTATTAAAATAAAAAAATTTTTAAAAAAAATTGGATTCAGGCGCATCTCTCGGACTCAAGTTGCGTCCGAGTGAGGCTTCTGACTCTCACTTGGATGCAACTTTCGTCCGAGGAATGCGTTCGCAAAGCCCAAATTTTATTTTTTTTAACTCAAGCCTGAATCGACCTATTTATCTGAAACTCAGATGTGTTTTTTTTTTTTAACTCAAGCCTGAATCGACCTATTTATCTGAAACTTATATTTATTTTTAGTTTTTACCCTATTATTTTCAGTTACATGCAAGGAGCAATATAGCAAATTAATAGATTATTTTAAATATTTTATTTTAAAAAAATTATTGCAATTTGCCGGTCAAGTTGGATTCTGTCTTTCAAATCATAAATTGATTGGGTTGGTTTGGATCGGTTAACAAAAGGACCGTATCTTCAATCCTATTTGCATTAGCATTTGCTCTGTCTCGTTGTTCAACTTTTGAAGGACAATTGATAAGTTTATAGAGAGAGAAAGAGAAGAGAGAGATAGTGAGTCATGGGGTAGACGACATCCGAGCGAGTCGGCTCGTGAACTTGCTCAGATCGCTTGTTACTGTAGCGGTTCAACCCAGACTTGAATTGCTACAGTACCAAGTCGAACCAAGATCGAGCCAGTTTTGGGTTCGGCAGCTTGAGAAGCGAGCCCTCAATCCCTCCGGCTCTGGCGCTCCCCTCCAGCAGCTCAATTCAGTGTCGTCATCTGCGTATTGTTGATAGTCGTTCTCATCTTGTCTTTGTAGCGTCGAATCTGTCGTCGTCGTCGTCGCTCTTCATCGTCGCCGTCGAGAGGGTGTCGTTGCATCGCCGGCATGGTCGCTCCTCTCTCGCTCTTCGAATCTCCCTCCCTCTCCTGCCGTCTCCCCTCTCGGTCTCGGGCCCTCGGCTCTCCTCTCTCTTCTCTCTCTCTCTCAAAATCAAACCCTAAACCATAAACTTAAATATTGTAAATTGATGTTTGATACGATTTTCGGTAACTTTGGGCTAATGTCGGTAGTTTCGTTAACTTCATTAAGAAATGATCTTTCTAGTTTATTTGTTTCTTACCAACATAAATATAGTATTTTTTGTTCATTTCATTCGCTTTAATATTGTATCTACTTCTAGTGATAGTTCTCGTTTTAGACAACCAATTAATAGTATGGATGTCATTGATGAAGAAATTGATAGCGATGTACATTCTTATTGTTGACTAAGTCTCCTGCAATTAGGTCTAGGTTGGTTGTGGGCCAAACTTGGCCTGTTTGTATTCTTGTATTTATACTTCTGTTTACGTCAGTGAAAGCACACAACAATTTCCCTAAGTTTCTACATGGTATCAGAGCCACACTAGGAAACTAAAAACCTAGTCAGAAAACTTCACGTCGCCACCGCCGTCCAAGCCGCCGAACCCGGCCGCCGCTAATCTCTCTTCTTTTGATATGGCTGCCGACGCCGCCACCGCCACCAAGAAGGTTCGTCCCATCCACGATCCATCGTCTGTGTATTATCTACACCCTTCCGAAGGACCGGGTAATGCTTTGACCAAATATTTACTTCGTGGGGATAATTTTGAAATTTGGGAGAAAGCGGTTCGTAATGCGCTTGAAGGACGAAGTAAAGGCGCTTTTCTTACTCAAACGGTTTTTCCGAAACCCACAGAGGATTTGGAGTTAGCCGCCTGGAAGGCAAATAACTCGATTATATTTAGCTGGATTTTCAATAGTTGTGATGAGTCCATCCAACCAAGTATTGTTTCGCATTCTATTGTGCATGAATTGTGGCTTGATTTGAATACCCGTTATGGGGGATCAAACGGGCCTCGTGTTTATCAATTGAAAACTGAAAAGCAGAATTTGAGGCAGAAAGGTCAGTCTGTGGTGGTTTATTATAACTAGTTTATCTCTTTGTGGAATCAATTATATGGTTCTGTTGATCACACGTGCGGGTGTGTTTGTGAGGCTGCGGCTGGAATCCGAGCACGTTTTCAGGAGTTGAAGACGCAGGATTTTTTGCTTGGTTTGGACGATGAGCAATTTGGCTCCATTCGTTCTCAGATTTTCGGAACAGAACCAATTCCAGATTTGAATAAGGCGTACTACTTGGTGTCCCAAGAAGAACGTCACCGGTCGATTGTTCGAGGAAGAGATGACCGCACAGATGCTTTAGCATTTGCGGCCGCACGCCCGACTCCTCCACCGCCACTTCCACTGACATATCAATGCACCCATTGTGGCAAACCGGGACATACGATCGAGCGTTATTTCTTGCTCGTGGGGTTTCCGAATGGAGGAAGGGGAGGACATGGGGGCCGAGGACATGGGCGCGGAGGCCGTGGGCACCATTCCAGCCGCAGCAATGGCGGGGGTCGCGGAGGTGGTGCGGCAGCCGTCGTTGCCTACGATGGACAGGCGGCGGCCGTGTCCGACCACGGTAGTTCCCAGCCGCTCCTTTCTTCTGATCAGATTACGCGGTTGCTCTCCATGCTTGACACATCTTCTTCCCCCGGTAAACTCAATGGTATGCCTCAAACTCCGTCCAATGATTGGCTTGTTGACAGCGGTGCTTCGCACCATATAACAGGTACTTTTTCATGTTTATTTGACCTTATGAGTATGCCTCCTTGCTCTATTAGTCTCCCGGATGGGACACGTGTCGTTGCCAATTCTTGTGGTAGCGTTTTATTATCTCCTGGTTTGACACTTCGGAATGTTTTATTCGTTCCATCTTTAAAGTGCAACCTTATTTCGGTAGGCTGTCTTATTGGTGCTAATCATTGTCTTGTAATTTTTTACGAACATTATTGTGTGTTACAGGACCGGGTTTCGAAAACAGAGATTGGACGGGGTAAAGCCTGTAATGGAGTGTACGTTTTTCAGGCCCCATGTTTTGTGTCTGCTTCTAGTGTCGATCAAGTCACCCTCCTCCATCGGCGACTTGGTCATCCTGCACCCCCTATTTTATGTTCTCCACCTTTCAATAAACCTTCCTCTAGTGTCAAAAAACTAGAGTCTTGTGAGATTTGTTTTTATTCAAAACAAACTCGGTCTGTTTTTCCTATTAGTGCCAATAATTCAAGCTCTTTATTTGATATGATACATTGTGATTTATGGGGACCTTACCTTCCGTGCATTTCTACTGGTTCTCATTATTTTTTAACAATTGTTGATGATCACTCTCGTGCCGTATGGGTCTATCTCATCATTGATAAAAGTGAAGTCACCAGTTGTTTAAAACAATTTTTCTCTCTTATTCACACCCAATTTCATAAGGTCATTAAAGTTGTTCATTCTGACAATGACACCGAATTTTTGAATAACCCTTTACGCCAATTTTATCTCGAAATGGGTGTGTCCATTCAAACATCTTGTGTAGGTACCCCTCAACAGAACGGTCGTGTTGAACGCAAACACCACCATATTCTCAACGTCGCTCGTTCTCTTATGTTTCAGGCGTCTCTACCCTTGGAGTTTTGGGGCGAGTGTGTCCGTACTGCAGTTTATTTAATCAACCGGACACCTAGTCGGGTTCTTGGGGGTAAGTCACCTTATGATATTCTTAATTCCAAACCTCCTTCCCTTGATCATCTTCGTGTTTTCGGTTGTCTATGTTTTGTCCGTCATATCCAACGACCCACCAATAAATTTGCTTCACGCAGTACCAAATGTATGTTTCTAGGTTATCCTACAGGCACTAAAGGTTGGCGGGTTTACGATCTTGAAACCCATCGTATATTTAATACCCGGGATATTGCCTTCGACGAGTCCGTTTTTCCGTTTCAAACTACCTTGTCGACGTCCCCAACACCCATGCTTCCAGTCCCGGGTCTTCACGTTACTTCCCCAACCCAGCCGAGGTCACCTCGTCGACCAACCCCCCTGCCGACACAGCTCCCGAAACAGCCCCTACCCAAACAGCCCTTCCGACTCCCACGGTCTCCGGGCCGATAGCCGACACGGCTCCGGTTGCAGGGCCGGACCGTGCGACATCTCGCTCCCGTCGTCCTCCTGGCATAGTACATTTGTCATTCTGTACAATCTGTACCACTCGTTACTGGCATCCCCTCCACTCCTCGTTCAGGTACTCGATTTCCTATCACTAATTTTGTTTCTTATCATAAATTACATGACAAGTACCGTGGTTTCCTTGCTGCTGTTTCCGCTACTGAGACTCCTACGTCTTTTCGTAGTGTCGTTCAACATGATTCTTGGAGAGTAGCTATGCAGCAGGAAATCATGGCCTTGGAGAATAATCATACTTGGGACATTTCAGATCTTTCCCCTGGACGGAATGCATTGGGTTGTCAGTGGGTCTATAAAACCAAGTATCATTCTGATGGTTCTAAGGAACGTGACAAGGCCCGTCTTGTAGTATTGGGCAATCACCAGGAGTCGGGCACTGACTATACAGATACTTTTGCTCTTGTAGCAAAAATGGGGACTGTCTGTATTCTGTTATCTATCGCAGTGGCAAAACGCTGGGATATTCACCAGCTGGATGTAAATAATGCATTCTTGCATGGTGATCTTCAGGAGGAGGTATATATGAAACTTCCCCCCGGTTATTCTCATTTATATCCAGGCAAGGTTTGCCGTTTGCGGAAATCACTATATGGCTTGCGGCAATCTCCCCGCAATTGGTTTGAAAAACTTACGTGTGCACTTCGTCGTTATGACTTTCATCAAGCTCACAAGGATCACACTTTATTTATTCTTCGCCGAGGGCCCGATACTCTTGCTCTTTTGATTTATGTGGATGATATCTTGGTTACAGGTAATAATCCTAATCGGTGTTCCTCATTTAAAAAATATTTGGACAGCTGTTTTTATTTAAAGGATTTGGGGCCTCTCAAATATTTTCTCGGCATTGAGTGCGTCCGTTCTTCCACTGGACTGGTATTATGTCAACGCAAATACGCTCTGGATATTCTGGAAGAAGCCGACTTGCTAGCATGCAAACCTGTCGACACACCCATTCAGCCGAATCACGGCCTGAAGCGTTCGACCAGCGCAGAGATTCACGATCCGGCAAGCTATAGGCGTCTTGTCGGACGCCTGATTTATTTGACTATTACACGCCCGGATCTTGCCTACTTTGTCCATATATTATCCCAGTTTCTGCATGCTCCCCGACTCAACCATCTTCAAGCAGCCATGATGTTCTTCGTTACATCAAAGGGCATCCTGGCCAAGGTATACTTCTTCGTGCTGATAGTAACTTGCAGATTGTGGCGTATTGTGATTCAGATTGGGCAAGCTGCCCGCTCTCCCGTCGTTCTGTGAGTGGTTATTATATTACTTTAGGTGGGTCACCTGTTTCCTGGAAGACCAAGAAACAAAAGACGGTTTTCCGATCCTCTGCTGAAGCTGAGTACAGGGCCATGGCTAATACGTGTTTCGAAATTCGATGGATTCGACACATTCTTGGGTGTTTTGATGTCCCATGTTATTATCCTCCACCCCTCTATTGCGACAATCAATCGGCCTTGTTCATTGCAGCTAATCCAGTCTTTCACGAGCTGATGAAGCATATTGATATTGATTGCTACATTGTCTGCGATTGTGTACAGCGTCGTGAGATTTCTACCCATTATGTTCCTACGCGTTTTCAGCTCGCTGATTTGTTTACTAAAGCACTTTCTAGACCTACTTTTGAATTTTTGTTATTCAAGTTGGGCATTCATGATATTCATGTGCCAACTTGAGGAGGAGTGTTGACTGAGTCTCCTGCAATTAGGTCTAGGTTAGTTGTGGGCCAAACTTGGCCCGTTTGTATTCTTGTATTTATACTCCTGTTTACGTCAGTGAAAGCACACAACAATTTTCCTAAGTTTCTACACTTATGGTTCCGATTAGAATGAACTCGATATTTATTTAGACACTCGTTATCAACTTCTTCGTGATGATACATTCGATATTTTGAGTCGGTGGAAAAATAACGCGGTCGTGTATTCTGATTCTTTCTAAAATGACGTGTGATTTACTAACTCTTCATGTTTCTACTGTATCTTCCGAGTATGCTTTTAGTGCAGGTGGACAAGTGTTCGACGATCGACGGGAAAATTTGCACTGAATCTCGTGGAGGCGTTGATATGCTTGAAAGATTAGAGCGATGCAGTTTCAAGAAACCAACACGAGATGATGAATTAATAGAGGAATTCAAAAATTTAGAATTTGAAATTATTAACTTCTAAAATGTAACTTCATGTAATTTTTACCCTTGTATTTTTTATATGTAATTTTTTACATTTTTAATTTTTTACGCTTGTAGTTTTTAGAATTCATACAATTTAATTTCAATGATATAATTTTTTTTACAAAATAATAAAAAAATTTCGTATATTTAGCTCGACCGGCTCGGCTCGAATAGGCTTAATAGACTCGACCGGCTCGGCTCGAGCTCTGCTCGAATAGGCTTAACGTTAAATTTAAGTTAAATTAGCTCTCACATTATTGTTGAAATTAAAAAAAATATCTCCCCACGGACATGACAAGTAGAGAGTGAACTACTCTCTTGCAGGAAATATTTTTGTCCCAAGATTTTTTTAATTATTTTTAAAGTTTACAATTTTTTAAACTAATTTATTTAAAGTATAAAGTTTTTATTTTATTTTTACCCTAAATTTAATCATTATATTCGAACTAGTTTTCTTGCTCGTTGAGCAAATAACTCCTCGTCGCGGCAATATGATCGCAGCACCGCAATCGCCGAAGGATTGATTTCTGATCCCCGTTCTTCTAATCGTTCGGCAGGTTTGTAATATCTGTCTGGAATAGTGAGGCCTATTAATTCTGGATTAGTGATTGCTATTAATTCTGGAATAGTGATGCTAATTCACGAATTAGTTGCTCTCTATTTCTAAAATCTCCTTCTTCTCCTCATGGGTAATCTACTTCTCTGTTCTCTCTCTACTTAACTATATGTAATTCTTCTATTGTAAACCACTCCGAATTAATTATAGATTCTATTGCTCATTGCTTTGTTTGATTGTTTCCTTGTGATTTGGAGATATTGTTCTGGTTTTACTTTGCAAAAACATAACAAGTTGCAGTGACATTGGCCTTCATTGGTGTTTTCGTGCATGTAGGACTTGAGATTTTTCCTTTTGTGTATTTTAATTTTGGGTTATATGGTTCTGATTTTTTATGCAAATATAATGGAAGGTTTTTAGATATTATTAGAGGGGTAATTTGGGATGATTATTACGTTACTTTTTCTGTATATCGTGACTTTTATGGTCGTATCCTATCGTATTGAGTATTATATTTGAATATGAAAACTTCTCTTGTTTAGAGTTCTTAATCCGGCCTCTAGCTCGTGGTTCCGGGCGGCAACACCCAATTGTGAAGTCTTCTTTTTCTGCTTTATTTTCCGTTTAGTTGATTTCTGTTGAGCTTCGTGTTACTTTGAAGAATTAGTAGTTTTGTTTTAAACTTGGGTGATAATGAAACAACTAAAATACATTACAGATGGAACGAAGCCAAAATGGATCGTGTTTGTGACAGTGGGAACAACATGCTTTGATGCTTTGGTTAGAATAGTAGATTCTAAGCAGATTAAAAAAGAATTATCTGCTAGTGGATATATTCATCTTATCATTCAAAGGGGACGTGGAACATATATCCTACCAAGGTTGTTATTTTTCTTAATTTGACATGTTTGATTACATTTCTTGATGTGCTGATTTTTCAATTCATAAATAGTTTCCCAAAATTATGAGCACTTCTTGAGCATTTATTAGATTTGTTGGGTTGTGCTGAGCTTGAGGCTCATTGAATATGGTTTGATTAATCAAGAACATTAACAGTTTAAAAAACATATTTTCTTTTTTCCTATCACAGTGCTGTCTTTTCGAGAAGAGGGCTCTCTCGTCAAGCATTGCCGATCGTTTAAGATCAGCATCTCTTTGTAACTAGTCATGCTGGTAAATTTTACTCACTGTTGTTTCTTCGTTTCCTTGTATTTTTCTTCCGTCCTTTTAACTTGAAATGTCGCCTGCAACTTCTGTGAGAATTATGCTGGATTCTTACAGCTCCAGTTGTTAAATTTCAGATGATTGTGATGAGGCTTAATGATTATGGATTGATATTTTAAGACATCTCTCTTTTTTCTTCGAGAATCCTTAGAATTACCACTGTCTAGCCTCGACCATCGAATGAAATCTGAATAACCTTTCTCCTGACTTTGAAACAATTGTCTCTAGAGGCTGTAATTTGATCTTAGAAATTACTAAATTTGATCATCTTGCCGTTGCTCATTTCATTTTCAAAGGAAGCGATCATTGATCAATTGATTTATATATATATATATATATATATATATATATATGTGTGTGTGTGTTCATGTCCGGTGGAAAATGGTGCCACGTGTTCTGGACACGTGTCTATATTGGTGACTATATTGGTGTTTGTTGTTTTGAATGTTTTATAGGTTAAGGGAGTGTATTTGAGACTCTCCGACTTGGAGTTCCCCTTGCGGCGGTGGTGAATGAAGATTTAATGGACAATCATCAAACTGAGTTTGCCAGAGAGCTAGACTTCGCCAGAACTCATCGGCAATGGATTTGGTCCGGCAGTGCCACGCCATTTGTCAAGGTAATCAACGGATACATCGGTTTTCCAGTAGAGTGTACAAAATCTACGTATTTATTGGATCTTTGTTCTCACACAATATAGTTGCTAAAAGTGGGTGAATTGTAATTTCCACCGGCAACAATTTCTTGCCTAACATTTTTACAGGCCTTCAGCCACGTGGCATTATATAAAAAAAATAACTAATTAAAAAAACACCAGTAGTTTGCAACTGGCTAAAATGGTCAAAGGACTCCAGCCACCCGGATCTACCCTTTACACTCCGACGACTTTCGATCAAGCCGTCGACGTCCCCACGCCGTCCGCCGTCGCCACCTTCGCTGTTTTCATCGACGACATCCTCGTTAAAAACGGCGGGGTCATCGAAAACACCCACCGATCGGACTTTGTTGTCGCCGTCCGATCTAGCCGACGGGAGGATTTCCCTCGACCACCGCTCCAGTCACCAGCGCTCATTTTGTACCCTGCCCGTGAACTGGTTTCACTCGGCAACAAGACCAGGCTTGACGCCCGGAGCAATTCCCGGTTCATTATTTGCTTTCTTACCTCCACCGGCAATCGCAGCGTGAACCTCTCCGTATTTTCCCCAGGTTGGACCAGAGAATGGCCGGTCGAATGGGAACGAGGATAGAACCACCGGAACCCGCTAGATCGGGAGCCACGTGTCCGGTTTCTATTCAAAGCTTTCCATAATGGCGGTTCAGGCGCAGTTAGTTGAGTAGAGGGCGCTGGCTGTGGTTCCGGTTCTTGTACGTCCTGGGTTTGGGACTCGATATCTAACTCGGCGGTGGACTCAGTGGGTTGACCAGCCGGATCATCGGGTTGAGGGACCAGGTTGGCTCGGCAAACCGGACAGGTGGTGTGGTTCCCTAACCAGGCATCGATGCAGTCAGGGTGGAAGACGTGGTCACACTTGGGGAGCAAACGCAGCGTTTCGTCCTCTTCGAACTCGTTTAAGCACACGGCGCATTCTAGCGCCTCGTCCCCTTTCTTCAGCTCCTTCACCTCAGAGTAGGCGAAAATCGGAAACGCGCTAATGACGCTTGCGTCGAGGCCGCGAGCGGCGCGTCTCGACCTTCCGGTGACTGCTCCGGCGCGGTTTCTGACGCTTCCCCCGGCCGATTGCGGATTCGAGCATTGTCGAATATAGACGGAGAAGAAAGCCATGAAGAAAAGCGCGGAAACAAGTACCACGACTATTATCGCCATAGACGGGCTAAATCCTTGATACATATTGTTCCCCGGAGGAGTATCCGTCTGCGCAGTGGCCGACGAAGCAAAAACGAGGAGAACGAGAAAACTACCGATTCCATGACGGGAAGCAGATGTAAAGCTAGAAGAAGAGCTTTTCGTAGGGACGATACGTCTTTCCTTGATTCTAATCATGCTAGAAGGCTCCGAGTCGGTTAGTCAGAGCTTGATGAAGTTCAGCTATGGCGGAGAGCGCATTGAACGAGGGAGAGATTCGGGGAGGAATTAAGAAGAAAGACGCGTTTTAAACGAGAAAGCATTGAGCCAAAACGGTGTCGTGGACCAGCTAGAAGAATTTTAGCGAGAAAGTCTATGTGATGACGTCATCGCTAACGTCCACGTGGAATCTTCACGTCCACCAAGAAGCTTCCACGTAACGCTGCCCTACCCCTGCAACAACTAGTAACCTAAGCTTGACAAATGGATCCAATGGCTTAGGTTTGATCAACGGCAAGGTGTGATTTGGACAGAACTGTCCAAATTCAGACCCCACCGCTAATTTATAAAAAATAAACTTTAAATTCTTTCCAATCAATTAAACTTAAATTCAAAATTAAAAAATATATTTTTTTTTTTAAAATTAAAATTAAATCAAGACAAACTAAAATTATTTTATTATTTTTTTCTAATATATTTTAGAATTAGATCAGACCGAACCGCGTTAATCCCATGAAGTAAGTACGGTGGAGTGAGAAGCAAGGAAGGAAGGTCTAGAAGAATCGGATTTTACAAGTGTTTGATCAGAATTAGTGGCGTATCCACGGTGTAGTGGTCCCACCCATAAGCTGGCCAACTTCGACTTCTCCTAACATTCAATCCGGTCAAAAAGACTTTTGAGGCTGGTTTTTCGGTAATAAAATTTATTATTTTAAAATAAATTCAAATAGTCTACAATGGAATAAAATGTAATCTAAAATCAAAGGAAATCTGATATAAACTCAAAATTTAATTTTAAATCTTGTCAAATCATTCAAAACATGAGTTAAATTCAATAAAAAATATATATTATTTTATTAAATATAAAATCAGACTAGACTAAAATTAGAATTGACCCATATTTCATGGTTCTGATTCCAATTCACCCAGAAACAGACCCCGCTCGGACCGTGCCCACCATTACTAATTTCCACCCATTCAATAAGTAAATTCAATAAAACAATNCTTGTTTTATGAACTCTCGGTTTGTATTTATTTCGTAATTTGAATAATTCAACTAGGTTTTCATTCCTATCGTGTATAAGTTGGACGCCACAGTTATAACGTACTTAATGATTTCTAAAACGTCATTAGAAAATCACGTAGAAAGTAGTTGAATTTCTTGAGTTGTTAAATTAGTGTTTTGCAATTTAACTAAACGTCTTTAATTTATTAAAACGTTAGCTCAAGGGGAAAATAATAAGATTGGTTCTGAAGGTCTTCAAATCTCAATGTCCTTGCCATAAGATTGGAAGGAATTGAGAAAATAAGCCAATCGGTAGGCGACGCCAGCCACCGATTTCATAGATATCTTTTCCGTCAAACGTGCTGTAGTCTGTGCTGTAGCACAGCCATACAGCCGAGAGTGAATAAACAGGAGAAACCGAAATCTAACCTTCTTTATCGCTGAATCTCGTTCGTTTATCAGATCTGCATACATCTTTTAAGTTGTTTATATTTTCCTTTTATTTTACTTTTAACAAAAAATCATCAAAACAATCTTTATCAATTATATATAACTATTTTACCTCGCATATTCGGAAAATATTAGATTCCATTATCCTCGTGGGATCGATAATCTTTTATATTACTTGACTGTGCACTTGCGGTTTTTAACGACACATTTGCACCCAACACTGCACGGTTTTAATTGTTAAATAGCCAAATAAAATTAAAAAGTAAAAACCAGTAACTGAATTTCTTGCTAAAAAGAAATTGACTAAGATTTCCAATAGCATAGGAGATCATCTTTTCAGCAGCTAATAATTTCAGACAGTTGCCACAAACAAAGAGATCCATCATCAGTTCAGAGAAACTCTGGTTGCCATTTATTTTTCACATATGCAAACATTTGAGTTCCATACCGAATCATTGAAATAATCAGCATTCGCTTTTGGCTCAGATGTCACCAATTGACGGTTCTCGACGATGATCGAGGTACATAGTAGTGCATTGTCGAAATCTGATCTACAAGAAAATGAAAAATGGAGCATTAAAAGATTAATCTTGCAAACCAGCAAAAGAAAACAAATTTTCAAAATGGCTTTTGAAATATTTGATTTTTTAGAATTGTTCACTCGAAAAGCTCTTTTTTTAAGACAAAAACATGTGCAGATGATTTTTGAAACACAAAACTGGTTTTTTAAAACAGAATAATGATAAACTAATCTCTCAAAGAACACAGAAGACCTACAGTCAAGCTTAGTATATTTGGAAGGAGAAGAATTAGAACCTTGAAATAGAAACAAATTCATCAAGTTTGAGAATAACTTGGTATAGCTACTCCTGATCCTTCTGTTAGCTTTTTGTATGCAGTTTGTAATCTCCGTGTAACGGGTCCCACTTGTCCATCGCCGATTATGCGCCCATCAATCTTAACAACCTGAGTGTTGTCTTAGAGTTTAAATAATCGAAACCCATAAAATAAAAGATTCGATCTTTAAAAACGTAAATATCCCGAGTGTTTCAAATAATCTCGGATTGGTTTCATTCTCATGAAAGATAAAATGAGCAGATTTAACTTACTGGGGTCAATTCTCCCATCGTCCCTGTCGTCCATACCTGCAAACCATTCAACTATTTAAGTGACGATGAAATTGAAGTACAACAAGGCAATAAGCCCTATCGAATAATGCTAGAAGAGTAAGAGTGTGTTTATAGCTATACGGCATTTTTAACGAACATCCTTGACAAACAGGAAAAACGGAAACAGAAAGTGAAAATAACGCGTTTTTGAGACATTTTTAAAAAGTTCTCGAAAATGCGTTGATTGCTGCAACGATTTTAACACGTCCGAATAAAAAGCTTCTAATAGTTCTATCTAAACAAGTGTCATAGGAAAACAGTTTGAGAAGCATGCCTGAACCCACAATTTCCAACGGTTTCATTTGAACCAGTACTTAAACAAGGCCAGAACTCTCTAATTTTCTTATGTTTATTAATTGTTATGGAAGGAAATCATAGAGATGCATTTGTAAGGAAACAATATTCTAGGAAGCGAGTTACATATTTAATTAGTATTTTCTTAATTATTATTTCTTTAATTGCGAAATATTAGACTACTTTCTTATTTCAAATTAAGTTAGTTTCTCTATAGGCATAGATTTTATGGACCCTTCAAGGTTTAGAATCAATCAATGAAGTTTATTCAGTATTCTTTTTTTTTTTCGTTTGTCTCCCTATAATAAGAAGATGAGTAATTACTCAAATCTAAGAATTAATTCTCTAACGAGGATCCTAACATTAACTTTCAGAGTAACATTAGCCATGCACTAATGTATGATCTTTTTTATGGACTAAACACCTTGAGAACATCGTAAAATGCAGAAGTATAATATGGCGATGAGTAGCAAAAACAATCTTAAGAAACCTCGAAAAGCAGGAATTTCCCTACTTTAGTGACTACAATAGGATATTAAAACACAAAAAATGGAAATAAACTAATAATTTGAACAAGAATTTGCAGTAATCTGTGAGACCTCATCAGCAGTATGGAATTCCGAGAGGCTGATTCGTCGCTCCTCCAACACAAATTCCTCTTTCACAACAAGATCCATGACCTTTGATCAAACAGATATAATTTTCAGTTCGAAAGCCAAAAAGATGATATTACATTTTAAGCCAAAGTTATCAAAAAGGAAGAAAGAAATTCGAACAACTCACCGTTGATCTAGTTATTCCAGGGAGGCAATAATCAGCGTGAGGAGTTAGTACTCGACCTTTCTTCACTAAAAACTGCAAGGCAATTTCATTTGCTTTTACTACACTAGTAGAAATAGGAGATTTTCGTATTCTGTATTTGCTTAAAAATCTTTTATTTTCTTGTTTTTTTATTAGAAACATACTATTAAAAGATGAAAAAGGGGGTCCTCTAGACTTTGTCACGAGGGACAAATTTCATGACGACAATATAGAATGTGTATCGGAAGGATTCATGAAATTTCCCTATAGCAAATGAACAATTCTTAAATTCTTATAATTTTAAGGTTGCTTTAAAATGGTGTTTCTTTCTTTAAAAAATATATAAACGTAAAAGAAGAAAACGACACAATTGTTCAATCACTTCATGGTGGATGATTAAAACCATTAATTATGGGCCCCTTAATTATATCATAGTAAATAGAGAAGAGATTAAATACATATTTAAAACATAAAACTCTAGCATCGGCTACATTGATTCTCTTCTAAAATAATTTCCGTAGCGCAACACAAAGTTTGATTTAAAGTCTGAATCTTACTATGTTGGTGGCATTTGTTTCTGACACATAACCATCTTTGTCAAGCATGATGGCATCCCCAGCACGACCATTATTTCCCTCTATCTACACATCAGAAAATCACTCCATGAAACGCAAGAGCAATTTAGATTCAGTTTCTACTAAACCGAACGAAAGTTAATAGCAGTTTCCATGTTTCAACTTCTTTTGAGAACAAATTTTGCACTAACTATTGAAAATTTTAGACATGATTGAAACACAACTTATAGATTGGATCATTCATATTTATCCATGGCATTAAAAAATTAATAAAATTGTACTCTAATAATGGCAGCAGTAAAAAAAAATTACCTTGGCTAGTATATTGTTGAGAAGATTATTGTGATGAATCTTGGAGTCTAGATTCTGATAATGAAATCATTCAAAACGTAAAGATTGTAGGGTGAGGGTAATAAAATCAAGATTCTGTTCGTGTCATGCATGTTAAAGCAACGGAAACAGTTTTGAAATGCATCACAGGTAATCTATCCATACAAAAATTTATTATATTATCAATGGATAAACTCTCATCTTAACATTCTCAGTACAATATCTTCTAAAATATTGATATACAAACATTCATTTCCCATAAATTTATCATTTTATGCTCTGGCCCTTCAGTTCAGACCCAAATGTAAGGAAGTCAGCCTATTTAAAGCCAGACAGTTTGCTTTATCTAATGTTAAAGGACAAAGCCACAAAAAATTATTTGACATTTGCAATTCTTTTCCGTCCCTGTCGCATGTTAGAACGAATATTTGTAACACAAAAGGTGGGTGATTCACAAATACCTCGCACAATATTCGTTCACAAATTCTTTTTTCTATAAATTATTTCAACTGATAATTTTTATATGAAAACTAAGGATATATAGATCTCAATAATCATGAGGAGGCCTGTAATAATTTCTAAAATTGAATAATTACATGAGGAGGTAACTATTTTACAATAGAAAACATATTTTCCATCAAAAAATATTGTAATATTTGCGAAAGATGTACAACAAACCGTTTTGTATGAAATATTAGCTTATCCAAACAAAAAAAATTCTTACGTTGGGTGAATTACGACGAGTAGTCGCTGTTATTAAAGTGATTCCACTTGTGTTGTCATAGACAGGAGGTTTCCATTCAGCAAGCACTGCATATTTAAACCGCAAAAAAAAAAAGATAATGGCCAACTTATGCTTACAAGAACTCTAATAGTAGTGGAAGAATAGGGATTACAAGAACCATTATAGATCCAAATTATGCTTATTAACTTCAAGAATATTATGACGGACCAACAATTTTTTTACTCCATATTCCGATCTGACCATATACTTTCACATTTCAACGAAATTGGCAAAATGTATCAACATGCAATTAATTGCAGAAAAGAAGAAGATAATGGCCAAGAAAACGGATGAAAAAAAATACAAATCTTAGTTTTATGTCCAGATAATCACGAGTAAATTTACCAATCAAAGTACATCCATAAAGATTGAATTCTGGACTCATTCCAGAAGTAACCTGAAAAGACAAACACATTAACAATCATGTCACGGTGTTTTTTATCTACTAGGCTTAATCGTGTGATTGGTTCTAGGACAATATGATATATGAAACTGTAAAACTATGGATGATAATGAAATTTAAATAGAAATATGAAGTCAGTAAAATCCAATCGTCATGCATTGATAAGACATGGAAATAAATACAGCAAATGAAGACATCACAATAGACTAAAATTTATCATAAAAATTACATCGCATAAATTCTTGTAACCATTAAAATAGATGATGATCAGTAAAAGTTGGCTTATCTTTATTATTAGTTTTTTACATCTGTAGTAACAACATCCTATTTTAAAACTATCAAGAGAAATAAGGAGCCGAGAAAGTAGGCATGACCTTTTTTCCACGTGTTAGAGATAGTCGAATGTGTGCATTATCAAACATTCCATTCCTAATGAGAGTTCTGAAAATTGCATCCTTAACCTACAATTGGAACAAATGTTTCACAAAATCAATTACATAATATAGAATTACCCACAGCAGCTAAGAAGAATAAATTTTTTATTTGATATGCTATAGCCTGATAATACTTTACAAAAGATTATATAAAAAAACTGAATATTCAAGCTCCAACAAAACATGAAGGAATGCTTATACACCTCATCACGGGTGGGAACGTTTTCAAATGCCAAAGCTTTTGCTGAATCAAATAACCTACAAAAAAATAAAATAAATTTTTCACCCGACATTATCAATGAAAAAGCTCAGTTCATTTTGAACTCAGGTTGATCACAGTTTTATTTAGTTTTCAGTAACAAAAAAAAAGAGTTTCCATGAGCCATTGTTCACTAACCTATCCAAGTGCTCTTCAAGCTTAAATATCTTCCCACTATAAACTCGTAGTCCTTCCCACACTGAATCACCACCTTGGACAACAGAATCGAACACGGAAACCTTATTCAAGTCAAAGGAAATAATAATTATTAGGCTGGAAAATCTGTTAATTTAAAACAAATTTAATTTCATTTTCCACCAATACCTTTGCACTGTCCCTTGGTAAGATCTCATCACCAACCCATGCAAGAAGCTTTTCATTTGCAGGAACTGGAAGATCGGGAGTTGGTAAGGGAGACACAAGAAGACTTGACCTCCTCTTTACATGGCGTTTGAGAGAGTTGTATAAAGGTAGACTTTGCTCCAGCAAATCATAGTAAGAAAAGCAAAATGGCTGACAAGATAGGAAGCAGGTGACACATTCTCAGATGCTAACACCTCTTTTTCTCTCGTAAAGTTGCATTTGGAATAAATTTTAAATTCTTTGAAATGGGCTAACAATAATTTGTTATCTTCCAAGGAACGATTAATCTGTGGGGAGAACGGGACTAATAATAAAAGCAAAAAAGGGTATGAGCACGAACAGAGGAAAATGAAGTTAAATGGGTTGATCAGACAGCAAATCAAACTTTGGAACATCAATCATAAACAGCTGAGAAGACTGCCAAGTTTTTTTCTTGGGAATCTTGATTGAACAAAATATTATTGAAAATACTCAAGGAAACAATGATGTAATATAAGATTAATGGATTCATCAGTCAAGGGTAATCAAATAAAAAATTTTGAAATGAAAAAATAATATTGACTTACCAGGGGGTATTTTCTTGATCTTTCGAAACCAGTTGATTTATGTACACTTTTATACCACCATGGCGCCCAAACACCATCTACGGGCTTTGGTCCAGCTTCCCATCTGACAATAATTTAATTTTTGCGTGTATCTCAAAAAAACAACTAACATGTTTTGTTAAAAATAAAACTAATGGATTAATGGTAAACTTACAAGAGTAGAAATTCTAAATAAAACAAATAATAATAACTTGGGAAGTAAGGAAATGTGGAAGGCAAAATGCCATACACTCTCTATCACATAAAGTAAAATAAAAATTTCTCAATAAAACGATCTAAGCACAATCGAATTTCACTTTCATGATAAATATGGATTGGATTAATTAAACTATATTGCGTGATGAAAGATTGGATCCATACTGGAGCATTGCAGATTGAAAAGGGATCTCCAAATCTTCACAGAGACCACGTAGAGTAGACTGCAAAGAAATATGTAGAAAGCAATTAATACTAACTGTTAACAAGAATCTTATCATAATATTTGAATTAGTTATATAAATTTTCATGAGAGTAGTTAGTATATTGTTCGTCCAATAAATTTATGCACTAATGTCAAATAGTTAAATTTTTTAACGAAAATCGTCTCTATTTGAAAAACCAAGGACAATTATATGATAGAAAGCCTTCGAACCTCTGGATTCTGTCGAAGTTCTTCAGCATCAATAACAGGTGGAGGCTTTCCCAACTCTTTCAGTTCATTATAGATGGTAACAATATCTGCTAAACCAAGCTCCATAAATGATGGAGGAACAACCTCACCAAAAGACGGCTACAAAGTAGACAAATTACAAACAAAACTCAATAACCAAATTAATTTTAATCATAAACTTTCATGATGAAAAGCATACAGGTGTCTCACCAAAATATCAAGTGGATTTCGAATCAATATGAAATGCTTTCCTTTTGTCATCAAATCATCAGATAAACCAGGTAACCTTTGTTTCGCTATATGCTGCGATTACAACCAACAAGGAAGAAATTTTGTTGCAATTAATCCAAGAATTTAAAAAAAATCAAAATTTGATTTGTATGCTTTTCATTAAAATGGATATTAAAACAAGATCTGACTCTACCAGAAAAAAAAATTGAGTCCTAAACTGGATACAAGATTAAAGATCAATCTGAAAGAATATGAAATATAGGGATTTTAGGCAGGACTAGCTAATCGCCAAAAATAAAATTCACGACCTTACAAAACCGATACTTCTTTAGCCCCGGACCATATATGATTTCCTTCACAACCTTGTTTCCATCAGATTCCTACTCAAACAATAATTAAGCCAAGCACTGTCAATTTCACCAAAAATAAAACTAAATGACAATGCAAGACCACAAATTTTACCATTTTAGATAATAGCTCCTCCTTATAGGGCCTATCAAACCCCGTTGCTCGGATATAATTTGCATAGAGAGGTTCATCAAGCACTTCCATATCATCCCTCTTAAGTAAGAAAAAGAAATAAGTCACAACACTTGCAAAAAATTAGTGTTTAAATTATGAAATAATATGACAGATTTATTTGAATCCTATAAGTACCTTAAAAAACAAAACAATTTATCAGTAAGATCTCATAATTTGAAACCTACATAACAGGTGTTATCTCTTAGAACTTTCGGTCGACGTTCATAACTGGTGACAGTCAAATTTGAACGAAAATTGATGCTTCTAGACATAATCATAAAAAAAATTATACAGAACTCAAAACAGCTAAGCTGAGTTTTCAGAATTTATAATGGGTCCCAACAAATTTATGACAGCATATAAAAATACCTGTGTATAAAGCTGAAATAAATTTTATTGTTCAAACTTAGTACTGTAATCTTCTTCCTCCAATACTCATACCTCAAAATACAGAGATCAAACTGAAATCTCTTAATTGTTTGCACAGATGATAAAGATCGAATCTGCTTAATACACGATGAAGGAAAACCAAAGCCCAGAAGAACAAACCAATCCAAAATACTGAAATCCAGCATTCCATTTCATTTCCCCAATACTTTTACATCAACCAAACAAAAAACTAAATGACACGGATGGAAAGATTACCTGTGCAAAGGAGTACATGAGGCTAGTGCTGAGAGATCTGGGAGGAGACCAAGCATGAATAACTTCCACCACTTCCATCGAATTGGGTTGCCAAAAATCGGCTCTGAGGTCAATTGCAGATTGAGATTCAAAGGGCTCAGAAATTCAGACTGGTGGTATTTTTTTATACTCACTTCACGAGCGTTACTTGTTGAAACGTCCGACGACTAAAAAGGAAACAATTGTATACACAAAGATCAGACAACGCCGATCTAGCTGTGTAGCTTATTGTCAAGATGGTGAGAGCTCCGGTTTATGCGTTAAGAAAAAAAATGGGAACTTTGAAAAGTAGCACAATGTTTAATCGTGATTTTACCATCATTGCAAGTAATTGAAATGGCAAAGGAGCTCTTCAAATCATGATATTAGATGATTATTAAAATGACAAAAAAAGTTTAGTACTTTTCAAAAGGTATGATCTCTACGATTGAAATCTATTTATGACTAAACAAAAAGCAATCAACTTTCGCATTTTTTAATCTAAAGTTATCAATCCATCCCATAAGCTCCCATGGTCAACCCCGAAAGCATGTGGGAAAATTTAAACTTGAATCCCAAAATAGACTGAATTCTTCGGTTTAATTTAGTTTTGATTTCAATTTTAAAAAAATTCTTGTCTCTAAGAGTAAAAATCATAAAATTAGAATCGAAATTGTGGGAAGCATGTGAGAAAATTTAGACTTGAATCGCAAAATGAACTGAATTCACAGGTTTAATTTAGTTTTGATTTTAATTTTTAAAAAATTATGATCTCTGAGAGTAAAAACTATAAAATTAGAATCGAAATTGTGGGAAGCATGTGAGAAAATTTAGACTTGAATCGCAAAATGGACTGGTTTAATTTAGTTTTGATTTCAATTTTTAAAAAATTATGGTCTTTGAGAATAAAAACCATAAAAGTAGAATCGAAATTGTGGGTAAAAAAAATTTAAATCAAGTAAAATCTGACACAAACTTTAATAAAAATTAATATAAATTTTAAAAGTAGTTATAAACACGCGCAATTACATAAAACTCAATTTAAATATAATAAAAAATATATACTTTATAGTTATATTTTTTTAAAATATAAAATAAACCAGATTAAAACTAAAACTGTGTATTTCGATTTTAATTTTATTTCGAGATAAAACCAAGTCGAGCTGACTTGTGCATACACTTACTACCTGATGCTATGGATTTAACCGGTGGAATTTGGTTTAGTTTAGCCGAGATTTTTAGGTTCATTCCTTCTAGAACCGATCAAAATTAAAGTTAAATATTTTTTCGTGAGTTACAAAATCATACAGGTAAACTCATCAACCTTGGTGCAAAAAAACCCAAATTGAAACAAAAAGATAACAGAAACTCACAGTCTGGCTTTGCCGTCTTGGTTCGGTTCAGGAACCCTGGTCTGTTTGATTTTGGTTTCAATTAGGACCGGAGCCAAAGTTCAATGATTAGGTTTCATGAACCAAGTTCAATGATTGTAAGAGCTCTAATCTGTTCAGATGACCACTGACCAGTATATATGTAGGCAATGATTAAGATAAACACCAAAAAATAGACACAAATTTTCAATTACAGGTCAAAAAAATTGAAAAATTTCACCCAAAAACAGGTTCAGAATAGAAAGATGCACATTAAAATATATATAAAAATAAAAGAAATATATAATTTATTTTCAAACAGGTCCAGAAATTCTACTCCCAAAAAAGCAATTACAGTAGTGGCATCTCTACCTGCTATAACTTTCCAATTGAAAGATCCAGTCATACAAAATCAGTTCCTCAACAAATTTGAAAAATAAACTCATTTCTAAAGTTAATTTTGCACCCAACAATCACAAAAACATTGAGATTCTTGAAGAAACGAAAATCGGCCATAAAGCAGATTTCTCTGTATCTACCTTGTAACAAAGATATTTGTCAAAATGTTGAGGGGGAGCGATACAGCCGTCGGCCTGCGAGTGATGAAGTTAGAAATATTATTTGATTCCGATGGTAAATAATCGAATCGAGGATCGATTGTATGAAGACATGTAAGGAAGTAAATTCAAAGGCTTCAACGCATCTGTTACGTCAGTGATTTTAAGATCATACTCTCCTACCAATCCAAGAAAATTATTAAACGTATCAACATTACGAATCACAGAGGCGATATAGGCGATTGGGCCGTCCCTCTCTACATCTGTTCCTCTTCTGTGAGATTGATCCTGTTTGCCAGCCATCCACTTATCACCATTCTGATTTTGAGAAAGTGAATTTTTTGTGTTCAGAAGAATGGCAAGGACACGAACAAGATGAGGAAGACATAATGGATCATATATCACATCTGCACCCAACCTGTTGAATGAGAGTATCTTATGCCATGTTTGCAAAGAACCAGATAAGAACAGTTGTATAAAAACTAAAACTATATCCAAGCAAGTAGAAGGATTTTGAGATCAAAGACAATGACCATATAAGAATATATGATTAATGTTTCTCTTCTGCTCTATTGTTTTACTCAGTTCAAATACTTTTTTGACGTGTCAAACAATGACAATGCAATTAAGATGTAATAAATTTCCATTAATTGAACTAATTATTGTTTGATACGGCAGCAATAATTTAAAGAGATTATACATAGTGATAATATCTACATATATTATATCAATGGTACAATAGCTACTCACACAATATCTGGCTTGAATTCTTGAAGTTCCCTGTTCGATGCAGACTCCCATTGCAGATGAATGCATTCCACCTGAAAATATATTTAGCATTCAACCCCAACCATGAAGCCACACTTTATTTTTACTTTAATGTTGCAAGTTATCTCCAATATCCAATTGGTATCCGAAGCAACCTAAGCATGGTTATAATTCTGACCTTTCTAAACATGAAAAGCTAAATTAATGATGAATGCCAAAAAGGTCATTTTTTTAATTTAATGTTGCAAGTTGAACGAACACTTTTTTAACTAAAATTTTAACTCAATTTATAATTTTCCATCAAGCAAGTTGAAGACTAAACAAAACGTGCATATAAAGATAAAAAGAATGGAAAATGATTGATAAATAAACCTACACGTCATTGATTTAAGATATTCAATCAGTCACAAGATTTTATAATTCAACCTTGAATTAAGGAGCTTACCGATTTTGAATCTTCACTAGTTTGAACCACGGAATTAGTCTGCGTCTCCAAGTAATTCATTTCTAAATTAAACTTCATGTTCTCCAAAGTTGAAAAGTCACCATCACTTAATACTATCTGTGCATACATAAAATTGGTAAGAAGTTAGCCTTAATGTTATGATAGGAATAAAATAAACCACTCAGTTGAGTGGGGCAGTATGGCATTAAGTTCTACGCAATGAAGGACTTAGCCAATGACATTTTTTTCATTTAAGCATGTTTAATACTAATAGCAGGTGAAATGAACTGCTTTGATTCACAAGGTGACACCAAAAAAAATACCTTCTGGGCTTTGACGTGTTGAAGACAAATTCCAACCAAACCTACACCTGAACCAACCTTTTTTCAATTTTAACAAAAAACAAAAAAGAGTGAGCTACGCAAGTAATATGTTTGGCATTTAACAAAGACGAAGGGAGATCCATAAAACTAAGGCCACAGTTGGTATTGACTTCGTTAAATAATGTTGTTTTAGAAATTGCAATCATTAACTTGCATTATGACTAAAAAAAGATTGGTGTATAGAATCATAATAGTAAAAGTAAAAAACAACTAAATGTCATTGCTATTGTAGAGTCTGCACGACAACATAAAGATATCTCCTTATATACATTAACATTGTAAAATTGAGATTGGCAAGATGTATTACAATATTCCTAGTTTTTCTAAATATGAGAACTAATGCCTAATTTTTATAGATATTTAACTAAAGTCAAACAATATGAGTTGAAAACTTGTTTAATGTTTGAATGCCAAACTTCTTTTTAGATAATAAAATTTATTTTTATGTTCTTTCAAAAATTTTCTTTTTGAATACAATTAGGACACTTTTCCCAGGGTTGGCGTAACTTTCATATCCAAATATGTAAAAAAATTTGTTTATAAAACTACTTGGGCCAACAGAGAATAACCCTAACCTCAAAGCACGAATGATTAACGAAGATTTCAGGGAAAGAAAGAATCAACTCTGACAAAAAAAGACTTGAAGGCCAAACTGAACACCTGTATAAACCACAATAATTTTATGAGATTAATACAACATGAAAATAGTAACCACATTTATTAAATATATTAGTCTTGCACAAAAAAATAATAATTAAACGTTCGGAAAGAGATGATTTAGTTAGAAGCCATAACTGAGTAGTACAACTAGCTCTGAGAATATATTGTTTGCAAAATATACAGGGTCAACTTTAATAATATATTGATAGATAAAATTGTTGAATTATCAGAGAACATATAATTTATCAATTTCACCAAGTATTGCCTTAATTAAGTTTAACTTTATTTGGAAACCTAGAGATGTGATTTTAAATCTAAAATAAATTAAATACCCAAAGTTTAAAGTACCCATGAAAATTATTCAACTTAAATATGACTTTACAAATGCCTTTTCTATAATATATATCGCTAATATGCTCAGTTGAATGGTTATTTATAAATAAAAAATTATCATGGGCCCATGGCAACATCAACTTGTAAAAGTCAACAAACACGTTAGAATAGTTGCATAATGCCAGTTAGGCTAGTGCTGACAGGAAAGTTACCCAGTGTCTCCCTCGAGCATGTTGAGTGAGCATTGTATTGGAACCATAAGTCTCTTTGACTCAGGACAACTTGAGAGCCCATAAAAACCTATAAGAGTTTGTCCATCAACTAAATAGAAGCTAAAACATCAACAAAATTGAATTTAAAAAGAACAAAGGAAAAGGCAAAACATTACCATCAGAAAATAGAAATGATATATATTTAATTATCCTTTTGTTTCCCATGATCGAATAATCTTCCTATCAAACACAACCTTTGGTCAACTCAGTTCAAGATGATATAGCCGAGACCAACTGAAAAATAAAGGATTCACAAAAGTTTCAACATATTTTTTTCTCATCGCACTACCTCAGATGAAGCCATGTAACTGGCACACTCTTCATATAGGTCATCCAACAAATCAGCACTTCCTGACTCAACTTCACTAATAAGTTTCTTCAGGAAATTCTTCATGTAAGGAACGTGACAAGTTCCATCCCTCTGAGGAGGAAAAGAAAAGATGCATCTCAATTGTGAAGTTAACCAAGCAAGAAATTAGGACTTTGCAACAAACTTCTTTTTCATATTTTCTTAATGGAGCTTGAAAAGTCCCTAAATTCCAAAGCTTCCTGGCGATAAATAACTTTGTAACCCGTACAGGCTAAACCATTTAATGAGAAAAAGAATCACTATATTATATCACTTCAAATTGATGCGCATCGTTGCATATTCAGATAGGAAAACATAAGACTTCCCATGAAAATGAATATTATTTTGGTCACTTCCCCTTTCTTGGGAATCGATTACATTTGAAACTGACAAATTGTATCCAACTTAGCAGGAAAACTAGTTTAAACATCGATAAAACGTGAAAAGAAACCAAAAGATAACCAATTTTTACCGCCTTGCTGATGCAATGTTCCCAAATAAATCTCTGGACACTCTCTGTCACCACTCCTCCACCGAATTCCCTACTTGTAACAAGCATACAGTATAAAATCACCGAAACTACAGCGATTACAAAAACGCAAAAAAAATAAAAAGGAAAAATATAACACAACAGGGGAGCAATGAAGCCCTAAAGGCGATCAGAATACCGAGCAAGTGAAACCACGGTTTCAACCGGCTCCATTGCAAGGAAAGCCGAGATGAGATGAAGAGAAGGGGAAAGTGCAGGGTCGAGCTCTTCGTGCTCTCCCATGGCGGTCGATACACAGGTCTGTTCTCTCCGACCAGTAAAATATGCCACGATCTTTTTGACTCGGCTAGGCTAATGCGAGATTTTGGACCTTAAAAATTCAACCTAATTGTCATTATAACCGATCTAACAAGTAGTTTAAAAATGAATAATTATCCATGAAGACTTTAATTGATATCTTAATTATTTAATTATATTAATTAACACCTACAGTATGATTATTTCTCAACTAGCATCTAATTTTTTTAAATTATCAACTCATACTCTAAAGTTTAGATAATTAATAGAAGTTTACAACATAGAACTACAAGGGTTAGAATGCAATAAACCATAGTTTACTGTTTCACAGCACATTTGATTAAATATAAGAATGGTGGCAAGTGGTGATTTAGTGCCACGTGTTGTAATGAGAATTTGACGCGCGTTGACTAAAGACTAACTCTGAAAAAAATCTTCATGTTTCCGTCGTCGTCTCCGCCGCGTCAAACACCGGCGACCTCGCCCCCGGTGAAGACGAACTTTAATCACCTTCTGAGAGTTTCTCCAATGGCCGTCATCGTGGGTAAATTTACTCGACCCATTAGTAGTTTCATCCATGAAAGCGAATTTTTTACTGTTATCAACTTATCTTGTCGGACACGACCAAACACCGATGCCATCGAGGGCCCACCACCCAGACCTATCCAGTTTGCAACGGCAGCCATGTGGTTAGGTCTTTTAGTGTTTGCTCACTGAAAAGTTAAAAGCGTCGCCGATTTTCGATGCCATTGTTGGACTGAGTAGCAATGGCTTCCAAGATCTCAAGAATCGTAGCTCTTACCTTCGTTTTCATCTGCTTTCCATTTGCTCATGCCCTGCATTTCGACCACCCAGCAGTTTTCAACTTCGGCGACTCGAACTCCGACGCCGGCAATCTTGTTTATTCCGGCATTGAAGACCTCAATCTCCCCAATGGCGAAGTTTTCTTTCATACCCCATCTGGGAGATACAGCGATGGCCGTCTTATCGTTGATTTTCTCAGTAATTTCCTCACTGATTTCTTCTGGTTTTCCATTTTTTACAAATTATTTACTGATGGGGGTTTCTTTCTACTGATCTTATTTTACGATTTTATGTTTCGATTTCAAGTGCAAGCTATGGATCTTCCACTTTTAAATGCGTATTTGGATTCAATCGGCCTACCCAGTTTCCGAACAGGCTGCGATTTCGCCGTCGCTGCAGCAACTTTACTTCCAGCGACACCGTATACGTACTGCCCGTTTTCTCTTGGAGTTCAAATCAATCAATTTTTCAGATTCAAAGCTCGAGTTCTAGATCTGTTATCCAAAGGTATGCGTACCCATTTTCCAAAACTTGGTAGATTTTTGGAAACTCCAAAACTTGATCGTTTTAATGGACATTCATATAGCCCAATTCTCGTGTTCTTGCAGACACAAAACTTGCCAATTTCCTTCCAGAAGAAGATTTCTTTGAGAAGGCTCTCTACATGTTCGATGTAGGCCAAAATGATCTCTCTGTCGCATTTTATATGAAACCCTTTGATCAAATTATCCCTTGGATTCCTTCGGTTTTAGTCGAATTCGAAACCCAATTTCGGGTAAGATGAACTAGAACTAATCTGCAATTAAAGTAGAATTTTTTAGATCTCAGTTCTCACCAATTTAGACCATGTTATCAGTTCATCCTCCAGATTATCAATTGTTTGCCACTTATTGTCGATTAATCGGTTCTTTTAACTTATGTAACCAGATCTCAAAATCTCCAAAAAATCGATAAGATTTTGAAATCGATTTGTAAAATATATAGTTTTAACTTCTTCTCGATAAATGGTTTCAAACATTGCAATAATCGACTGAAGTGGCTAGCAATTTCACTCTACTTATCTGTTGATACTAAACATTCTCTTCGAATGCTCTGAAATTCAGAGACTATACGATCAAGGCGCGAGAAAGTTTTGGATTCACAACACAGGTCCACTCGGATGCTTGACGCAGAACGTACTCAAATTTGGAACCGACCCTTCAAAGCTAGACAAATTCGGGTGCGTAATCAACCATAACCGGGTTGCCCGACTCTTCAATCTACAACTCCACGCTCTTTGTAAGAA